>BLSH010545474.1:433499-458867 GCA_018402905.1 Glandirana rugosa | reverse complement strand
TATCACGGCGGGTTGAAGGGTATCACCGGGTCTCTCTTAGTGCTCTCTGGGCCACTATGGGAAGTTGGGCGGCACTATGGAAGCTGCAAGGCACTGTGGGGATCAAGAGCTCTTAGTGCTCTCTGGGCCACTATGGGAAGTTGGGCGGCACTATGGAAGCTGCAAGGCACTGTGGGGATCAAGAGCTCTTAGTGCTCTCTGGGCCACTATGGGAAGTTGGGTGGCACTATGGAAGCTGCAAGGCACTGTGGGGATCAAGGGCTCTTAAGGCTCTCTGGGGACACTCTGGGCCACTATGGGAAGTTGGGTGGCACTATGGAAGCTGGGAGGCACTGTGGGGATCAAGGGCTCTTAGGGCTCTGTGGGGACACTCTGGGCCATTATGGGAAGTTGGGTGGCACCATGGGAGATGGGAGGCACAGTGGCAACCTAGGGTTCTGCACCTAACTGAAGGCCTGTGAGGAAGGAGGCTACAGCCTGACAGTGGGTCACAGCCACTGCTGTATACTACTTAAAGGTCAAATGAACCTCTTGATGCTTTCATAGATATCGTCTTTTTTTTTTGCCCCTAGCAGCACAAACCAGCCACATTAGTAGATGACATTGCTGGTGGAGTGCTGCCATTGAAACGTGTCTATAACAACGGTCAGGCGTGCGAGGAGGGAAAAACATGATGAGTTTTCCATCTTACACCTTGCGCTCCGCAGAGGGGCTCTTCCACCTCCTCCCAGGCCTCCCCGGAGATCAATGGAAAGTTTCTGATAAAAATGTGATTTATTTGTATGAAAAGTTTGGTCTCCGGAGTGCCACTTTGCAGCCCAGCAGTTTCATTTATGAATGGATTTCAGCAGCCCATCAAGCACGGTTATGGACATAAACAAAGCCGACACCGCAGACGTTTTTATGGCTCCTCATCCATCATTCAATTTCTTGCAGAGGTGAAACACAGGCCGCCAATTCTGAAAACGTGTTCCTCCTCAAAGTGCAGCGCCAAGTATGATCTGTACAGCTGCAAATAAGTCGCAGGGCCTGGGCATGGCCCCTGAGACACAGGAAGAGGGTCACACTTCACCCCGGAGGGGCTCAGAGGATTGCAGATTCTCTCACCATCATTGCATGTCAGGTGTGCTTACTGCACGAGAAGAATAAAACTACAATGAATGATTTAATGTTTCTATTACTGTACAGATAAAATATGTATCTGGGACAGCAGAGAACAGCTGATGAATCTGTTACGGCCCTAATGGACCTCACTTATCAATTTTTTTTATATAAAAGCTGTCTATAATTGCCCAGAACGTTAAAATGATAGAACAAAACCTTGACACCGTAACAATAAGTGATTCTTGAGAAACCAAATGGACTGCAGTGGGTGAGGACCACCAGCTCTCCACCAATGCTGCCCTCTTGTGATCGGGGTAGCTTGAAACGCCACAAACAAAAAACAGAAGGGTGCACAGACCTAGTGTTTTACCCTCAACACTTTATTAGGAATTAACAACATGCTGTCAGGAAGGCACTAGCCATAGTATGGATGGAGCCTCACCCGCCGCTAACATTGGCGCCAATGGGACTATTTAAACTGCAGAAGTTCTACTAGCCATTGCTGTCTGATCTACAGCTGTTCCCTGTGTTCCCATATCTGTTCCTGAGTTTACTTCTGTGATTGACCCAAGTTGTCCTGACCCTGCTTGAACACTACCTGCCCTGACCTTAGCTTGCTTCTTGACTGCCCTGCATCCTCTTCATCTACTTGATTCTACGTTGCTGACCTCTGCTTGTATTCTGACCATTCTCTGCCTGCCATCCATGCCTAGATCTGACTGTCTGTTGCTGACCTGGCTTGTCTGACCACGCATCCAGTTATTCGCCTAACCAGCCCTGGTTCCTGCTGGTCCTACACCAGCTGGAGCACTTCCAGTTCCCCTGCATCTGCAACCTGTCAGATGCCTGTTAAGCAACTGTCGCCCAGCTGTCTGCCCAGTCCGGAGTTTGCTGCTTCTGCTGCCATCAGCTGTTCCAGCTACTTGGCCTGTCTCTGGTGACGCACCTGACATTCACCGATGCGGCTGATGGAACATCTTGCAGGCACTCATACCTTGCAGCTCTCTCGCGGCCACTGTGGCAACATCAGTGGTCCTTGATCCGGGGCTGTAAGGGCCGGTTCACACTGGAGCGGCTCGACTTTGCGGCCCATTCACATCTAGGCGAATTGTCAGGCGTCTTGAGTCGCCTGACTATTCGCCTCAATGCTTTGCAAATGGGACCGTTCTAATAGGAGCGAATCGCTTCGTTCCGCCTTAGAAAAATGGTCCCTGCACTATTTTCAGGGCGATCTCAGGCGGCTTGCATTGACTTCTATGATAGAAGTCTCCTAGCAAGCCGCTTTGAGATCGCCTTGAGCGCCGCATCGCGCCGCTCCAGTGTGAGCCGGCCCTTAGAGAGGCCTCCTTCTACACGTCAGGCTCTGCTACAAGGTACATAACAGATGCATACTTACAAGAGCCAAAGGTAAACCCAGCATTGTACAAAGGCCCAGGAAACAGAATGGTATTCTGAAGATAGAGCTCACATGGTCCTAACATAAGTCAAACTATAGACTGACACGTTCTTCAGAAAATACTGAAGAAGGGGCACGTCCCTTCGAAAAACGTCACCGGATAGTTTGACCAGGGGCATAACAATAGGGGTTGCAATTGCAACCGGGCCCCATGCTCCAGGGGGCCCGTGTGCCTCCCTTGTACACCTGAATAGGAGGGATGGCGGCGATGGCATTTAGAGGACCCAATTTCCTCCATTTTCCCATATCCAGTTTACTTGACTTCTGCTGTTCCCAGGGTCCCTGTGTGCTTCCCTGCCCCCCCCCCCCCCCAGAGTTCCTCTCTCCTGCCAGCTGCTGTAGAAGATGAGTCATGATGGAGAGATGGGAACGGGTCAGTAAATTTGTCATTTACCAGCTCCTTCCTTTTCTGAATGGACAGAGTCAGTGATTGGTACCAATTGGTTCATTCATAACTGAAGCATAGTAAACAGTTTTTACTATACTTCCGTTTCTGAATGAATGGGAGGCTCAGTGCTCAGCTATTCCTGTCCATTCATTCTGTGCAGCTGAGGGCTGAGGTTTGTTTAGACCCCCTGATATCTCATCAAAGCCCCCAACAGGGCTGTTAAAAAAAAATAGTAAAAATAAAATTGTAAAAGAAATAAAATGAAATGGTAAAAAAAAATGAATACAATTAAAATAAAAATTAAAAACTACTGACACCAATGAGGGAACTATCAGGATTGCAAAGGTCGCAATTGGGACCGGGCCCTGGCATTTCACCACCATGGGGAGGTCTGAAGATGGCAGAAAGGGGGCCCCCGCTGCAGAACTTGTGAAAGGGCCCCTCTGCAGTACCGTAATAAAGAGACCCACGATAGGAGTAAAGGGCCCCAGGATCAGTGGGAAGGGCCCTGGCCAGGGGTCCTTCATAATTTCTTGCACCGGGGCCCTGAAGGTCCTAGCTACGCCTCTGAGTTTGACTCATGTTAGGACCATGTAAGTTCCATCTTCAGGAATACCATTCTGTTTTCATGTCTTCTGTACAACGTTGGCTTTACCTTTGGCTCTTGTGAGGATGCACTCACCCATTTTTAATTTCTAATAAAGTGCTGACGGTAATGCGCTAGCCTTGTGCGCCCTTCTGTTTTGTTTGTGTTAAAATGATAGAATCTAAAGGTTTGGATCTGCCAGATAGTTTCAGGTCCAGAAAACCATATTTAGGATTTGGCGGTATTACAAACAATTAAAGGCATTGTGGACTTTTTTTGGTGCTCATTTGTATAGCTGGAGATGGTATTTCAGATCCACTGTGGAAGAAAAGTGTTTTCCTTGCCTATAATAATCAGATTCTTTTCTCCGCTGTCAGAGGAAGAGTCACTTTGGGGACCAAGAAAATTTTAACACCTTTTTCCATAAAATGAGAAGAGAAATTGCGGAGAATGTTCTTCTATCTATACTTTTAATTGTATTTTACATTCGCATTGATTTGTGTGTTTTGTATCCCTGATGAGGGAATAGTTTAGTTTCAGGTGTTGGCTGTTTTTTTTTATCTTCTCCATCAGAAAACAGTCACTTTGGGGACCGGGAACATTTTAACACTTTTTCCCATAGTGAAGGGAGACATTGCGGAGAATGTTCTTTTACAAACACATCTAATAGAATTTTTTGTTACAAATGCATGCACTCTTCCATCCATCTTCATCACAAGACACAACTTTGCAATAGACGCCAAGCAATGAGTAAATGGTGATAGTCCTCCTCACTGCAAGGAAAGACTCATATTCAGGGCAGAGCGTTCAAATACAGCGGAACCTTGGATTATGAACATAATACGTTCCAGGAGAATGCTTGTAATCCAAAGCACTCGTATATCAAAGCATGTTTCCCCATAGGAAACAATGGAAACTCGGTTAATTTGTTCCACAGCCACTGCTTGTCTATGCAGTACTGTATATGGCCACAGTACCAGGGGCACTTGGTGTATGCAATACCACATGTGGCCAGATTTGGGGGGGGGGGGCTGGTGAGCCTCTAAGACGTCGGGATGACTCGGCAATGCTCGGAAAGTGTTTACACTTTCGGTATTTCTGAAGAATTCCAAGAATTTATGGCCGCCTCCGAGGTTAACCAAGGCCCCCCGAAAACCTGGCCACATGCGTTATTGCATGCAAAAAGGCAAATTTGTGCTCGTTATGCGAGACACCATTTGCAAACCAAGTCAGAACTTGCACGTATTGCGAAACGCTCGTTAAGAGCGTTACTCGCAATACAAGGTTCCACTGTTTATATCTCTGCTATATCTTTACTCTTGATCAAGATTCTCCAAAACTGTACCCCGCAGGCCAAATGTATGCGTTTAAAACCCTTGTTTTTAAACGCGTACTGTTAGACAAGTTAATCTGGTTGGTCGCAAGCTGGTCAGTAAGTAGAGCTTGGAACTGTCCTTGGACTTTTTCTTGGTCTTTTTTTGACATGCGTTGCCCTCCAATGCTCCTTGCAGTAAAGGCCAGTTATAGGTGATGGCAGTGGCTAATGATTTGTAGGCTGGATTTTAGGTCAGGAAACGCATTGACACCTTTGCAGCCATTGTGCAATATGCTGGGTGTTCAATGTGCCTCTGTACCTTTAAAAAGGGGGTGGGCTCCCTCCAGTCCATCTGCCTTCATCTATCTTATCAGAATGCTGGTGCTTCCACTGTGGAGCCTTTTATAAGTTAGAGGTAGGGTCTACAGATCACAGGGTGGCAAAAAAGGAGAGAGGGGTAGGTCAATAGACCAAACCCTCAATAGTCACTTATTGAGGGTTTGGTCTATTGACCTACCCCTCTCTCCTTTTTTGCCATTCTAGTCCTTTGCCTAGGGGCATTAGCACCTAACTCCTTCATTGAGGGTACTCTATTTTTTACCTGGACATCTCCTCAAATTTGAGTTCTTCAAATAATTTTTGCCCACCAGGATCTTCTTTCCAGTTAATATTACAGACCACAGGGTGCCTTGCCAGGGCCTGTAGCTTACGCATGCATTTGCAAATTCATGCAGCTAAACCCCTGTTTTTAAACGCATACTGTTAGACAGGTTAATCTGGTTGGTCGCAGGCTAATCGGTAGGTAGAGCTTGGAACTTTCCTTTCACTTTTCCTTGGTCTTTTTTTCACAGATTTGGCCCTTTGCCTGCCCGTATCTGGCCATTGGGGCACAATTTCTCTCATTGTTGAAGGCCTTACATGGACACCAATGGGCATTATTCCTCCCACTGATCCCAACAATGAGGTACTATTCCTCCCACTAATACCAATGATTGAGCAGTGTTTACTGTCTCTGATGATGGGGCATTTTATAATCCCATTGGCCAAAGTCTGGGCTCCCTAAAGTTTGAAGGGCAGTAAGCAGGCCCTTTGTTTGGAAAGATTGGAGATCCCCGCTGTAAGAGATGAGCGCGGTAAAGCTGCCTACAGACATGTAATAGTGGCTGGCCACACATGACCCCACCACTACTGAACAATAATTCTGATGAAAAAAACATTCTACAAACATGGATTCTGCGTGGAACCTGCATGTTCATAAGAGGTTGGCTCTTTGAGCATCGGGTGTCCTAGGGGAGTAGCAATTTTCTGCTTGGAAAATCTTTCCAACTTCCCCCCCCAGTCTTCGTGATGTAGGAGCGCTGAACCTTATGCGGATGTGTTTTGGTGGAGTAGATGGTTCAAGGTCATAGAGGCTGCTCACCAGCAACTGTGGGGTCTTGCTGGACCCCCAGAGGGGTACGTTGAGGTTTTGAAAGGATGGGAGGGCCACACTAGCTTGCACAGACTATTAAAAGATCTTTTATTATTATGGAACAGCCAACGCGTTTCGGGGGCTAAACACCCCCCCCCTTCATCAGGGCTAAAAGCAGGATGATGCAAGCGCTTGGATTGGAAAGCAATCCAAGTGCCTGCATCTTTTAAAAGTCTGTGCAAGCTGGTGTGGCGCTCCCATCCTTTCAAAACCTCAACTTTCCCCCTAGAGCAGGGGTCCTCAAACTATGGCCCTCCAGTTGTTCAGGAACTACAATTCCCATCATGCCGAGTAATGTCTGTGAATATCAGAGGTTTACAATGCCTCATGGGATGTGTAGTACTGCAACAGCTGGAGGGCCGCAGTTTGAGGATCCCTGCCCTAGAGGGGAACTTTCAACCAAGGAGCCTTGGAAAAGGTTATGATGATTCCATATTCAGCCATAAACACTCAGGTTATAGAACATGTCTATTATTTGTGGCCAACTTAATTTAAAGTGGAACTAAAGCCACCGATTTAACTGTTTTCCAAAACAGTTACAGTACATTCAAGGTAAGTCTCTAGTGAAAACTGTTAAGATTGCCAGTGTACTTATGCCAGCTTTCAACCAAACTCAAGCCCTCGAATGGCTGGTGCCATTAATGATCACGTGTGCAGCACCACAACAACTGTAGATCTAACAGAGGCTACGATGGCACCTTTAATGGCTGTAAAGGATAGAAGGGTTTAGTTCCGCTTTAAGGAACTTTTGATGGTTAAGGAATAAGACTAGATTTTTTTTACCAAGTGAGGGTGACCTCCAACTCACAGGTCTTTGCAGTAAAGCCGGGCACTACTGAACAATGTTGGTAAATGGTGGTGAGCATGCTGGCAGCATAGATTCGAGCTGCACACAAGTAGTACGGAACAAACGCAGGAAGTTGATAAGGTTTATTTTAGCCTATTTCTGGAATGAAATCTCTAGAATTCCATGGCCATCAGCTGATCATAACTGTGCGGTTAGCAATCGGTTTTCAAGCATTTAGAAAAGTGGGTCACTGCTGCTTCCTTATTATTTCCTGTTACAGTTGGAATGCCTTACAATCACTTAAAGTAAACCTACATTTTCAGGCAAAGCAACATGCCTTGAATTGCTTGGCCACCTTCCCAGCCACTACATATACATACACTATTTGTCCGAAATCTTGTGGGCACCTGACCATCACAACTATTGAGCTTGTTGGACATCCCACTCTAAAATGATGGCCATTAATTCAAGAGTTGGCCCACCTTTATGGCTATAGCAGCCTCCGCTCTCCTGGGAGGGGTTTTGGAGAGGGCCTGTGGGAATTGGAGACCATTAGTATTTGTGAGGTCAGGTGTTCATGTAGATCTGGTTCACAATTGGTGTTCTAATTCATCTCAAAGGTGTTCAATAGGAATTAGGTCAGGGCACTAAGATCATCAAACCATGTCTTTATGGAACTGGCTATGTGCACCTGAACTTAAGTATTTGGAGAGGTGTTCACATCATTTTCGCCATGTTGCATGCCTTCAATTCACTTGTAGGCAGGTGCGGTCTGTACTCCGCACTGCAGGAGGCGCTCGACCAAAGCAGCAGTGCAGAAGGGGAAGGAAGTTGTGAGGAACTTGGTTCCTCTATGACTTCCTGCGGTCAAAGGGAGACAGCTGTCCGTCTGGATGCTGTCGCCCCATTTTACTCCAGCAGTCATCTTGGCTCAGACTGAATCTACTTAAAACTCTTGCTCCCGGGTTCGGCGTGCTTTATGCGAGTGGCTAGTGAAGGGACAGATTCCCCGTCTGGCAGGGACAGTGCTTAGAGGAAGGGAAAGGTTCCAGAGGAGTAGGGACAATGAAGGGACTACCTCTACCTGGCTTCATGAAGCCTCCCTTTTGGGTGCAGACCAGTTAGGCCACATTTTGCTCCTTGTTGGATATGCTGTTGACATCTTTCAAGTCTACAGACCGCTGTTACAGTTCATTAGTGATGGGTGTGCCTACCCACCAGGTCTAGTTGTATTGTGTTGGACCTTCCCATAATAGGCTTTTGCCTAACTTGGACTGTGTGATTACTACCCGCCACACCACACTGCACCTTGCTCACACGCTCCCCACTGTTTACCTGCCAGAATGAACTAAAAAAGCCCTGTGTAAGCTACAAGGTGATCTGGTCATGGCTACACATGGATAGGTACTCGCTAAACACCCTTTGTGACAACGCTGGTGATTGGCTGCTCAGTTAACCCGTGCTGTATACTGCAAGTTTGGTTTGAGAGTTACATGCTCCCCATACCTAGAAGTACAGAACTGGGTATTTCATTTAATTTCCTACGGGAATGAAGCACAGCTTCACTTTAACACTTACCAGCTACTTACCAAACACCAGAAATAATGCTATTGGCAATAAAAAATATCTGACATGGATTACCTAACCTAACAAAACACTACATTCACTGATGTATGCCAACTATAATCCAAATCACTGAGAAGAGTATCACTCCACTGGCTTCCACTAACCCAACTACAACACAAAAAGCTATCTAAATCCCTGCCCGCAGCTACATCACCAACCTCATCTCAAAATATCACCCAAACTGTCCTCTCCGCTCCTCCCAAGACCTCCTGATCTCTAGCTCCCTTGTCATTCTAGATATTTTTACATCGTTCCTACATGTAAGTATGTATGTGCTCAGGGCAGCCATCAAAAATTTTGGGACCCGTTACACAGCTAGACCTGCCCCCCCCCACATATGACCACAAACATTCCTCAGGGCCCGCCCACTGGCCATCCCACCACATCCGGCCACTGGCCAGGGGTGTACACATGTCGCAGCCGCAGTAGAAATTATACACCCGTCACACTTACCAGGTGTAGCCTGCCAAGCATGACCCATTCAAGTGAAGTGAAGTGTGCAATGCTAGTGTGGGATCCAAGGGATTAAAAAAAAACAGTGCAAAGGCAGCACAGCCTCACCATAGGTGCTGAAGGGCCCAAACTTGGACCAGTTGTTCTCCATGTGACCCAAGTTTGGTATTTTTATCACCTATGGTTCGGGAGAATGGTGTCCCCAAACCAGTTGCCCCCTCCCATAGACTCCAATGTTAAGTCTGAAATTCACCCGACAATTGGCGGTCAATGACGGATCAATTTGGGGACCCAGTACGGCCGAACCATAGGTGCTGGAGGTCCCAATCTTAGATGAGTTGTTGCCCGGAGGGCCACCTCTATGTGACCCAAGTTTGGTATTTTTATCGGCTATGGTTTGGGAGAACGGTGTCCTCAAACCAGGTGCCCCCCTCCCATAGACTCCAATGTTAAGTCCGAAAAGCACCCGACAATTGCTGGTCAATGAGTAGGTGCTGGAGGTCCCAAACTTGGATCAGTTGTTGCCCAGGGGGCTCCCTCTATGTGACCCAAGATTGGTTTTTATCGCCTATGGTTTGGGAGAACGGTGTCCCCAAACCGGATTCCCCCCTCCCATAGATTCCAATGTTAAAGACTGCTAAAGTCTTTGTTGTAAGGGCTTTTTGAGACACAGGGGGCCCCTTACAGCAGTACTGCCTGTACCCCCCTGATGGCGGCCCTGTATGTGCTATACCTGTGGACCATAGGACCCGGAAGCTAGTGGAGCTCACTGGAGTAGCGGTGTCTATTACAGTGATTTTCTGCTTCCACGTGGATCTCACAGGTATGGCACATACATACTTACACTGGTCCAGGCTGGATCAATGTAACTATGTAAAGATTGCCATACCTGGAATTCATCTTTAACTCATTTAACTCTCACATTTAACTTATTTGTGCATTCTGAAAAAGCTGTAACTTACCAATGAGTGGATAGTTAATAGAGTATTATGGGAGCAGTGTACATACAGTGTATGAATGATACCTACATCTCCATATGAAATTTTTAGAAATGATTTTCATATATTTTATGGATTATGTTTTTTTTTAATTTAAATTCTTTAATTAGGTTTTGTTATAATACAAAATAAGAATAGCAACATTTTGTGGGATTATAGTGGTGCACAAGAACAGTGGTAGAAACACTTAATTATAAAATATACAAATTTTATTATACATGTTAAACTCAGACAACTCAACAATACACATGTATCCCACTGATACTACTGAAACATCTTTACAGAGGATGGTCGCAGATTAGTGTCTTATCCTGACATGTTTCGCCAAAATTGGCTTCTTCGGGGGAATAGAGGACCACCACTAGTTAATAGACCATTATGACACCAGAGGAGACCCTCATGCTCATGTTCGCCAACATATGGGAGGGCGGCTGGAGCGGGAGGGTGACCCTATATTTTGTCTGTAGTTCGGAGTTGAGTTGATTTACTCCATCAACTACCTATGCATTGGTAAAAGGCACCCTCCCATTGTTTTCTACTCTATATATACACCAAGGTTATTTCTAACCTTATAGCTTGGACTACATGTGTCCCCTATGACCGCATGGGGTTTGCAGATAAAATACCGCGCTGAATTGACTCCCTTGGTTGAGAGTCTGTACCTAAACTGTTGTGGGTGAGTACCCACTCCCAATGCCTCTAGCTGGCTGGGTGAAAATGAGGTGGTGGGACCTGGCTGCTACCCCTGGAAACGGCTGGAAGCGTAGTTTCCACGTTTGGATCAGAGAATAAGTACAAAAGAGCGCCCAAAGTCCAGTAAAAAGTAGGTAGGATTTTATTTTGGTTGTGGTGAATACAATGTGGTGAAGCCAACGTGTTGGCTTCATCACATTGTATTCACCACAACCAAAATAAAATCCTACCTACTTATAACTGGACTTTGGGCACTCCTTTGTACTTATTCTCTAACCCTATGACCACACGGCACCCCTCCTCCCATTTGTTGGCGCGGATGAGCATGAGGGTCTCCTCTGGTGTCATAATGGTCTATTAACTAGTGGTTGTTCTCTATTCCCCTGAAGAAGCCAATTTTGGCGAAACATGTCGGGATAAGACACTACTCTGCGACCATCCTCTGTAAAGATGTTTCAATAGTATCAATGGGATACATGTGTATTGTCGAGTTGTCTGATTTTAACATGTATAATAAAATTTGTATATTTTAGAATTACGTGTTTCTACCACTGTTCTTGGGTACTGTGCTATAATCCCACAAAATTTCGCTATTCCTATGTATTCATTAGAGATATAACGCTTTCACCTGTCCTAATACTATATCGATAATACAAAATAAGCCACAGGCTACTCAAAAGATATACAGGCAAGTCGGAAGTTGGTAACAGAGACATTAAAACAATAATAACTGTCATGGTGATACCTGATTGACAGTCATAGAAATAGGAATGCAACCTTAGGTTCCAAGGAATAAGTTATATAATTCCATCATACTATTGCCTCCTTATAGGAGTCAGTGATATCTGCTGAAACCAATTTTCCGAGGACATTAGAAAGGTCCTCCAACAGAAGTAAGGGGGGGTAACGGAAAAGAGAACAAAGACAGAACTGCCAAAACTGCCAGCCAGGCACCCAATGGGACCTCAAGCCCAACGTGGGGCTGAAGATGATATGGATTATGGTTTTTAAATGCAATTTTAAATCAAAATATTCTTTTGTTAAGTTAAAGCCTAGACTTTGACACAGACCTTGGTGACAGCTTAAGAATCCTCGGGGTTATAGTTGTAGGCTTCGTCTAGAATAAATTTGTAGACTATCGCCATCTCATAGGAGTCAGCAGGGCCGTCTTTAATATTGATTGGACCCTGGGCAAATATTTTCTTGGCCCCCCCCCCCCCCCATGCAATTTCACTCTCCACCTGCTCTGAGACATACAATAAATAGCAACTACACTCAAAATCAGTTTACTGAATCAGATAAGCAGTGATTTTGATTGGTTGTCTGAGGTTACAACATATCATTACCGCTTACTGACTGATTGCTAGAGGCTACAGCACACATTACGGCGCATTGATTAGTTGCTAGAGGTTACAGCACATGCTTTCTGCTTGTTTGGTTGCTAGAGATCATCAATACTGCCCACTGCTTGATTGCTAGAGGTTACTGCACATCATTACTGCCCACAGATTGGTTGCTAGAGGTCACTGCACATCATTACTGCCACAGATTGGTTGCTAGAGGTTACAGCACATCATCTCCTCACTGCCTGCACACCATGGACTGGGGAGCGCAAAGTTGCTTTCCCGACACCACAGAAATGTGCTGCCCTTTAGCAGATACACAGCAGTGCCATCAATTATTAATGACACCCTCATGCATCTGCTGACATGTGCTGTGGACTTTCACTCATGCCTTTGTCTCCCCAGTGGGCAGCATCCAGTATAGGTGATGGTGAACATGACCTCAGGGCAATGCCACCTTTGTTTACATATCAGGGCAGCTGGCCGCCACTATTTACATATGAATGCTGCCGCTATTTACATATCAATGCCGGTTATTTACATGTCAACATAGGGTCTGCAGGTGAGTCACCAGGATAGTTGACAAGTATGAGGCAGCTGCTTTGGGCCCCAGAACAATGACAGGGCCCAGGGCAGCTGCCCCTTTTGCCCTGACCTAAAGACGGCCCTGGGAGTCAGGGATATCTGCCCCAACCATTTTTCCATGGACATTTGAAAAGTCCTCCAACTGAAGTGTGTCTCACTCCAAAAAGAGAGGTGGGGAGTCACGGAAAAGAAAACAAAGTAAGCAGAACCGCAGAAACTGCCAGCCAGGCACCCAATGGGACCTCAAGCTCAATGTAAGGTTCCAAAGATGATATAGATTAGGGTTTTTAAATGCAATCTTAAGTCAAAATATATATTTTTTTTAAGTTCACTGCCTAAATTTGAGAACTCGGTGACACCTTAAACATCCTTGGGTTATAGTTGCATGCTTTGTCTAGGATACATTGGGATGTGGTGTCTTGATTCACTGACCGTGTGACAAATTGGGTTTATATATGTATAGTTATTGGTAGCCTGGTCTAGTTATATAGCTTGGGATGGCTCTCTGGTCGGATTTATGAAAATCTGTGAATATTATTCTTGATTTTATTAAACTATTAAAACACCCTTGTGTTGTGTTATCTTAATATTTGTTTTAATCTTATCACAGATACAACCAACCACACAGAGCCGCTTATTCAGCGTCCACACAGCTGTTTCTAGGTTGTTTTACGTCTTTATGGAAGACAGCATAACAACGTCTGCTATGAAGAATTGTACAGTCAATGCGCCACTCTTACTAATAAATTCCTCAATGAGACATACAGGGTATCTATTCATCCCAGCTCACCTGTGCATTCTGGATCTGGATGGCCCCCTGGGGGATTGCTTGAGTTACTACCTGTCCCTGCGATGTTACCATGGCAACGGGTTGGTAAAGTGCACCACCTGCAAAAGACAAAAGAAGAGATAGCAAGTGAGCTAAAGCTGAAAACGACCTATCGTGAAATAAAAGCAGCATTACTACAGGAAATGCTGATGAAATACTTCTATATCGCTCTGTAACGCATGCGCATAGAATGCAATCTCATCCATAAATACCTGCACCAGAAGAAAGATACTCACCCCACCACCAAAGGGATTTAAAGATAAGAAGCGGGCATAGCGGCTGCCACTGGAGTTATCTTCTGAAAACAGCCACTTGCCTGGACGCCTGGTTGCTGACCCAGAACAAGTAGAAAGATCAGGAGAAGTGATGAGCTATGGTTCGGGTCAAACTCAGTTGGACCTGAACCCATGGCAAACTTCTGTCACATGCCAGGCGACCATGGAATTTCCCACCCTGCAGTCACGCGGAGATTCTGGTAGTATTACTTACCTAATATGGCCATATTAGGTCAATGATGTCGCCAACATCCCTGCCCCTTTGCTACATGCAAGGTGGGAATTCCAAGGTTGCAGTTGACTGGACAACTAGCCTCCTGTCATGTGACAGTGTCCTGTGAACCTTGGCCAATCCCTTATTAGGAGTTCCGATTTCACAGCTTGGAAATATCCCATTGACCAGCATTTTAAGGAGGAGGACAGAAAGGGCACCACATGCATTTGTATCATCATAGGTTTCCTAGCACAGTAAAGCCTTCCTAAATCAGAAGGCATCCACAAGTCTCATTCCAACACATATCTCAAAAATAAGAGAATTATTTCAGGATAGTGGGTGGGGCCATACAACCCATTGCTTTACACCTCATTGACCAGATGCACATTCAAAACCACTGGCGTATGGTGCAAATATAGTCCATTATCATAGAGCCATTTATTCCATACTGTATATAGCTGTTCCAGGCTGTCTGGTCATTATCAGGGCAGTGTATGGAAACCATGGCTTCTGTGGAGTAGGGCTTGAGACCCAATGAGACCATAACCTGTATGGCTATATTGTACCGAACTTTACCCAAACTTTACCCCGAACCCCACTGAAGTCAATGGGGACCCGAACTTTTCGGCACAAAAATGACTGTAAAAAAGTCCTGGAAAGTGCTAGAGGGCTGCAAAAGGAAGTAAAATGATTATAGAACAATAATCTGTCCCATACAGCAACAGCAGGAACCTGACCCTATGGAACTAGGAGATGATTTTAGAACAATAATCTGTCCCTCTAAGCAGTCGACTCTACCTAGTCCACAATCAGATGCTTTCTGCAGCACTCGCTTGCAGTACTGCATAGTTAATCTGATACAGCATCTCATACAAAAAGTCCACCATACTTCGCTGTGACTACTGATCCCAGCACCACCTCTTCGGGCACTGCCAGCATGCCTGACTGCAGCTGCCCCTTTCATTAGCCCTCCTGGCTAACTTCTCCACGGTCCTTCCAGACTGAACACTCACGAGCCCACCCAACTGACTTGTCAGGAGATCTCCCGGACGTGCTGACCTGCTCCCGCTGTCCTTTCCTTTGTCCCGTGCCTCCAGGAATCTCAATCTCCCTCGGTCTGGGGCTCCATGGAAGGTCTCACCTGGTCCCAGCTGCCTTGAGATCATTGACAAGATTCTCCCGTGTAGTTCTGGGAGATTCCTCACCGTTCTCATGATCATTGAAACTCCATGAGGTGAGACCTTCCATGGAGCCCCAGACCGAGGGAGATTGACAGTCATTTTGTGTTTCTTCCATTTGCGAATAATCGCACCAACTGTTCTCTCCTCTCACCAGGCTGCTTGGCGATGGTCTTGTAGCCCCCATTCCAGCCTTGTGTAGGTCTACAATCTTCTCCCTGACATCCTTGAACAGCTCTTTGGTCTTGGTGGAGGGATTGGAATCTGTTTGATTGGTTGCTTCTGTGGCCAGGTGTCTTTAATACAGGCAACAAGCTGAGATTAGGAGCACTCCCTTTAAAGGGCAGTTCACACCTAGGCGATCCGACTTCAGGGGCGACTTTGCTAGGTGATTTGAACACAACTTCAAGATGACTTCAGTGCGACTTTAGCACAACTTCAGCGTGACTTTGGGCAACTTACAATGCGACTCCATGCCAGGCGACTTTGCCTGTGGCCAATCAGTGAAGGGGGGAGGGGGTTGCCTGGGAATTCACTGGGTAAATTCTTTTCTCTTTCCTGTAAAGTCGCTTCAATATAGATAAGGGAGCCTACTTGGAGGCGACTTCCATTGAATTCTATGGGCACGAGTCAGATAGAAGTCGCCTTGAAGTAGAAGGCTTGGTTCACACCTAGGCGACTTGCGATCCGACTTGTGTCGCCCCAAGTCGCTTGACATCAGAAATCCCACTGAAATCAATGAGAGCCATCTTAATATACACTACTGAAGTCACTCCGACTTCAAGGCGACTTCAGAAAAGGTTCCTGTACTACTTCAAGACGACTTGTGCCCATAGAATTCAATGGAAGTCATCTCCAAGTCGGGGGTGGGGGTGGCCTGCATTCTGTCTTTGTCCTCTCCTGCTTTCAGTGGAACACTTTTTACTTCTCTTCACCTGGAAGGCTCGGATCACACCTAGGCGGCTTAAAATCTGACTTGTGTTGCCCCAAGTCGATTGAAATCTGAAATCCCATTGAAATGAATAGCAGCCGTCTTAATGTACACTACAGAAGTTGCTGCGACTTCAGAAAAGGTTCTTGTACTACTTCAAGGCAACTTCTATCCGACTTGTGCCCATAGAATTCAATGGAAGTCGCCTCCAAGTCGGATCTCCCATCTATATCGAAGCGACTTTACAGTTTAAAAGAAAATAATTTTTGAAGGCAACACTGTCCCTCCCTTCTCGGCCACAGCAAAATCACCAGGCATGGAGTCGCGTTGTAAGTCGCCTGACGTCGCGCTGAAGTCGCCTTCAAATCGCCTAGCAAAGTCGCCGCCGAATTCGGATCGCCTGGGTGTGAACTGAGCCGTACAAGAACCTTTTCTGAAGTTGCCTTGCAGTCGGAGCGACTTCAGTAGTGTACATTAAGACGGCTCTCATTCATTTCAATGGGATTTCTGATGTCAAGCGACTTGGGGCAACCCAAGTCGGAGCGCAAGTCGCCTAGGTGTGAACCGGCCCTAATCTCAGTTGGTTACCTTTATAGAAGACATCTGGGAGCCAATCTTGCTGATTGATAGGGGATCAAATATTTATTTCACTCATTAAATTCCAAATCAATTTATAACTTTTTTGAAATGCGTTCTTCTGGATATTTTTGTTGTTATTCTGTCCCTCGCTGTTATAATAAACCGACCATTAAAATTATAGACTGATCGTTTCTTTGTCAGTGGGCAAACCTACAAAATCAGCAGGGGATCAAATACTTTTTTCCCTCGCTGTAGGGCAGCCTTTCTCAACCTCTTCAACACTGAGGAACCCTTGAAATAATTCTCCGGTCTCGGGGAACCCCTGCTAAAAATTAAAAATCTACAACTCATGATACATTAGTGAGATGGTCAATGGGAAGAATGCTCCTCACACTTGTGGTCATTGGGAAGAATGCTCCTTACACTTGTGGTCATTGGGAAGAATGCTCCTCACACTTGTGGTCATTGGGAAGAATGCTCCTTACACTTGTGGTCAATGGGAAGAATCCTCCTCACACTTGTGGTCATTGGGAAGAATGCTCCTCACACTTGCGGCCATTGGGAAGAATGCTCCTCACACTTGTGGTCAATGGGAAGAATGCTCCTCACACTTGTGGTCAATGGGAAGAATGCTCCTTACACTTGTGGTCATTGGGAAGAATGCTCCTCACACTTGTGGTCATTGGGAAGAATGCTTCTCACACTTGTGGTCAATGGGAAGAATGATCCTTACACTTGTGGTCAATGGGAAGAATGCTCCTCACACTTGTGGTCATTGGGAAGAATGCTCCTCACACTTGTGGTCATTGGGAAGAATGCTCCTCACACTTGTGGTCATTGGGAAGAATTACCCCCCTTACAGATAGCTAAAAAGATCAATGGTGTCATTGGGAATTTATCTGAGAGGTAGAAATGGACCATTGCTCAAGGAACCCCTTGCAACCTCTGGAGGAACCCTAGGGTTCCATGGAACCCTGGTTGAGAAACCCTGATGTAGACTGTATATAGGAAAAGTTGTCCCTGGAATTGTTCTGAAGTCAAGTGGACATCTCATAATTCCCAATCCCCTATTCCATAATCCCAACCTGCATTCTCCAATAAAGAGGTTTATTATAACTATTATAGCAACAAATGGTGCTATAATTACCTCTAAAACAAAACGGTGTTTATGAAGTTATCCAAAAAATATCAAGAAACTCTGAGAACATCGCTGGGCTTTTCAACAACACAAGCTGTTTGAGCACAAATCTCCTTTGAAAGACTATGGACTCCCATAATCAATAACGCCAACCTTTCCCCCAATGATTTGCAGTGTCATCTCTAGTTTATTGTGTGTCGCCATAATTGTTTAGAGACAAAACATCACCAACCCACGCAATCCTGGGCGATTACCAGGTGGGCAGCTCATGCAACTGAGAAACATGCCAACAGGCCTTGTTATCCAGACGTGGCTTTAAATCCTAACGCTAGCCAACTATTTTGAAGAGTTAAAATTTCTGTTGTGACATTATGCGAGGCGCAATAATGGAGGGGGCGATATTTGTCCCCTCGCATGCGATCGTGTTGAGGTGACTAGCGAGTGTCCGACCCGGGTTTTGCCGGCCACCGTGGCAGAGCTGGTGCCGGCTCTGACTTTCTGGTCCATTCAACCGCCTCTCCACCTACATTTAATGACCAGGAAGAGAGGAGGGCACTATCCTGGATCTCAGAGGGAGAAAGCTGAGTGAGCTCTGTGTGATAATTTGGACTCAAAGAACAAGGTTTGCACTGTGCTTATGTTTTGTGGGTGTCGGGGACAGCCCCACACTGTATAGCAGGGTTTCTCAACCAGGGTTCCATGGAACCCTTGGGTTCCTCCAGAGGTTGCTAGGGGTTCCTTGAGCAATGAGCAATTTCTGCCTTTTATATAAGTTCCCACTGACACCATTGATCTTCTATCTGTAAGGGGGAAGTTCTTCCCAATGACCACAAGTATAAGGAGCATTCTTCCCACTAATGTATCATGAGTTGTAGATTTGTAAGTTTTAGCAGGGGTTTCCTGAGACCGGAAATTTATTTCAAGGGTTCCTCTGTATTGATAAGGTTGAGAAACCCTGCTGTATAGAGAGGAACCCGATTGTTTAGTTTATCGCCAGATGGCGAGGTTTTATTTTCTGGGTTTTTTTTATGTTTTGTGAGCTTGCAAACCTGTGATAATAAACCTGGAAAGAAACTGACCTCCATGGTTAATCTTTTCCTCTGAAAAGTGATCCCCACTAGCTAATCTCCCACACGTGGTGGACTCAGCAGCAATCTTCCTGGAAGATGAAGGATGTAGTAAAAGCCCTGTTAGAGGCCACTGTGGCCCAACAAGAGAACAATCGCCAGCAGCAGGAAACGAATCGCCAAGTTGCACAGGCCATTTCAGCGCAGCAGGAAGCGAACCGTCAGGCTGTGGCGACTCAGCAGGAGGAAAATCGCAGGCAGCATGAGGCGAATTGCCAGGCCATCGCAGCCCAGTAGGAGACGAATCGCCAGTCTGTGGAGGCCCTGGTGGAATTAAAGAAGGGGTCTGCAAGTCCTGTGCCAGTGGAACAAAAGATGGTACGTGTCAGCTACCACCTGCAAAAGATGACACCTGCAGATGACGTGGAGGCGTACCTCGCGACCTTTGAAAGAGTCGCTGATCGCGAAGGATGGCCAAAAGAGCAGTGGGTGGGACTGTTAGCACCTTTCCTGACAGGTGAATCCCAAAAGGCCTACTGTGATTTGGAGCCATTAAAGGCCCAGGATTATGAGACCCTAAAGACGAAGATGCTCGCACGCCTGGGTGTCAACATGGCCGCCCGGGCTCAATGGGTGCATCAGTGGTCCTACTGCATGGATAAGCCACTCGCAAATGTTTGACCTGATATATCTCACGAGGAAGTGGTTACAACCTGAGACCTTGCCCGGCCCCCAGATTGTGGAGTGCGTGGTCATGGACCGGTATCTGCGTGCGCTCCCTGCTGCTTTGAGGAAGTAGGTCAATCATGGGTACCCCAAATCTGTCAACCAATTGGTGGACCTCGTGGAGAGATACGCAGCTGCTGAGGAATTGTTGCACCCATCTGCACCCCACTCCAATGTATCTAGGGGTGAAAGATCGCCCAGTGGACCCGGTAAGATTTTTCCAGGGGTCAAAGGCGTGGGGAAGTTTGAGAAGACTGCTATGGCTAAAGAGACTATGGGCTCTAGACCTGGAGACTGACCAAAGAAGCCAGGAAGGTCTTGGGGACCCTGGAGAGGACTGGGTATAGAACACATACAGTGCTACAGATGCCATGCATTGGGCCATATTGCTGCCAATTGCCCCCTGAATGATGAACCGATGCAATGCGATTATACTTATGTGAGAAGACGTCTTTCTCTTTTTGCACAGATCGCATATACAGCATCATGTTCAAGACGCATTGGAGCAGCAAATGTGTGTGATTTTTGTTGATGGGAGACCAGTCACTGCACTGCTTTACTCTGGTAGTGTGGTAACGTTGGTAAAAAGCAATTGTGTAGATCCTGCAAGGTTACACCCTAGTCATTTGCATCCATGGGGACACTCGTGACTACCAGTCGGCGGTGGTTGAGATTGACACCCCTTGCAGCAGTGTGACTCATTTAGTAGGGGTGGTACCTTCACAACTTTATGACGCCCTAGTGGGCAGGGATTTTCCCCATTTTTGGAAGTTATGGGAAGGCACAGGAAGCCTGGAGGATAGAGCTACCCTTGCTGCGGAAGCGCGGGACCTCTCGCCAGACCCGTTTTGCCAAATGGAAGGGGAGACTGGTGGCAGGACCGAGGAGAGAGGAGACCCTCTTCCTTTTCCTGTACTGGCTGGGGAGCCAGATGAGCTGGAAGATAGCTCACAGCGGGGGGCTAATGACCCAGACAATGTCTCTAACCCTGATGGTGAGAATGAACCGAATGTAGTACCTGACTTGTAGGTCCAGAGAGAGGACTTCTTTACAGAACAACTACGGGATGTCACTCTCCTTAGAGCCAGAGAAAACGTGAAGGTGATGGGTGGGGAACCCGTGGACCCTAATTGGGGGGGTATCTTTTCCCTACATGGCTCTTAAAAAATAATCTATTGTATCAGGTGATGAAACACAGGGAGGACTAAGTGGAACAGCTAGTGGTTCCCAAACCCTTCCGCAGGATGGTGCTAGATCTGGCCCATGGGCACGTAATAGGGGGACATCTGGGTATGGAGAAAACCAGGGAGAGAATAACCCATCGATTCTTCTGGCCTGGGTTGTATGCAGACGTCAATGAATACTGTGAATCATGCCCTGAGTGTCAAATCACAGCCCATTTTTGTAGTCCCCTTGTCCCACTTCCCATAATTGAAGTGCCATTCAAGCGGATTGGCATGGATCTCGTGGGACCAGTAGTAAAATCTGCCAGCACGTCCTGGTGATCCTGGAATATGCGACCCGCTATCCTGAGGCCATACCCTTGCGGAATTCCTCCGCTAAGACTATCGCCAAGGAGCTGGTCCAGGTGTTTAGTGGGGTGGGGATCCCTAAAGAAATCTTGACGGATCAGGGTACCCTGTTCATGCCACGAGTGACCAGGGAATTGTGTAGATTGTACAAAATCTCCATACCTCTGTTTACCACCCCCAAGCTGACGGTCTGCTGCAAAGGTTTAACAAGACCCTCAAGAGTACTCTAAAGAAAGGTGGTGGATAAAGATGAGTGAAATTGGAATCTTTTGCTGCCGTACCTCCTGTTTGCCAAACGAGAGGTTCTCTACGGGGTCATGGGCGTCCGCAGAACATTTTTCAGGGGGAGGCATCATTTTAAGGTCACCCATGCTCTGCCCCTTTTCAACAATGTCATTATCACTTTATCACGGTCAGAGACTGCAGACATAGTACGAGAGATGGTCAGAGACTGCAGACATAGTACAGGAGATGGTCAGAGACTGTGGACATGGATGGTACAGGAGACGGTCAGAGACTGCAGACATAGTACAGGAGACGGTCAGAGACTGCGGACATGGTACAGGAGACGGTCAGAGACTGCAGACATAGTACAGGAGACGGTCAGAGACTGCGGACATGGTACTGGAGACGGTCATAGGCTGCGGACATGGTACAGGAGATGGTCAGAGACTGCAGACATAGTACAGCAGACGGTCAGAGACTGTGGACATGGCACAAGAGACAATGAGAAACTGCATACACGACTCTAGAGGATAAGGACCTATTGGGGAACCCCTGAACCAATCCCTGATTCCGGGGGGTGCAATTGCCCCCCCCTTGCCCCTACCTGTGGACGCCCATGTACGGGGTATTCCCCCTTTGAACTCTTGTATGGTAGACATCCAGGGGGCTGCTATATGTCACAAAGGAGACGTGGGCAGGAGAGGCCACCCCATATAGAAGCGTCATAGAGGACGTCTCCTTGATGCAGGATCGAATCGCAGCTGTCCTGCCCCTTGTGCGAGAGCATATGGAGCAAGCCCAGGAAGCCCAGAGAAGGGTTTACAATCGGGGTGCCAAAACCCGAACTTTCAACCCCCGGAGACAGAATGCTGGTGCCGGTCCCCACAGTCGAAAGTAAACTCCTGGCAAAGTGGCAGGGCCCCTTTGAGATTAGGGAAAGAGTTCTTATGCCATTGTGGGGAAGGAGTGCCTGCCTATCAAGTGGGCCTTAGAGGCCCTAAAATACTACCTGCTGGGAAGGTCATTCAGGCTCATCACCGTCCATGCCCCCCTTAAGTGGATGTGTAACAACCGGGAGAAAAATAGCCTGGTGAATAGGTGGTTCCTGGCCCTACAGCCGATTATTTTCTCAGTGGAACACCGGGCCGGAAGGCTGCAGTGTAACGCAGAAGGCCCTTCCCGGGCCCACTGCATGGTAGGGACAGTTGCTCTGCCCCAGAGGCTTAAGCAGAGGGGGAGATATGTGACGTTATGCAAGGCGCAATAATGGACGGGCGATACTTGACGCCTCGCATGCAATCATTTTGAGGCAACTAGCGGGAGTCCGACCCGGGTTTTGCCGGCCACCGTGGCAGAGCTGGTTCCGGCCTGGACTTTCTGGTCCACTCACACCGTTCTCCACCTACATTTAATGACCAGGAAGAGAGCAGAGGAGAGCTCTACCTTGGATCTCAGAGGGAGAAAGCTGAGTGAGCTCTGTGTGATAATTTAGACTCAAAGACAAAGGTTTGCACTGTGCTTATGTTTTGTGGGTGTCTGGGACAGCCCCACACCGTATACGGAGGAACCTGATTGTTTAGTTTAGCGCTGGACAGCGTGGTTCTGTTTTCAGTTTTTTGTAATGTGTTTTGAGCTTGCAAACTTGTAATAATAAACCTGGCTAGCCGCCAGATTTTAAAGAAACTGACCGCCATGTTGAATCTTTTCCTCTGAAAAGTGATCCACACGAGCTAATCTCCCACGTGGTCTATAATGAAAATGAACAAAATCGCCTCCAACGCCGGCCATAGATGAATCAATGGGTTCACCGCAGGTTTCAGGCAAGAAAATCGTTCCATTACCCCATCAACACAGTCAGTGTTGATGGGGAAATCCTTCCCGCAGAGCTTTTGTGTTCTCCCAGCTAGGGGAGCCGTACCTGCCGGGAGAACAAACAGTGATTGTTGCTAGAGCCTATAGCCGCTGGCAATAATCGCAAGAAAAATCCGACAGGCTGCTTGTACCCAAGTTGATCAATCCATCAACTTGAGTACAATCAGCCTGCCCATATATAGTTAAATTTTTATATACTATTTTGCATATATAGTTAAAATCTCGGTCGGTCCCTGCTGAAACGTCTGAGATTCGAAAACATCTATGGCCGGCTTAAAGTGTTACTAAACCGAAAACAGTAAAATCAGTGTGTATATGCAGTAAAGCATGCTTGCTATACTCACTGTTAAACCTAGAGGGTTAATTCTCTGCATTGTGTAAAAAAGGCTGCTTGACCCTATCTTCTCTGATCCTTCCCTTCTTCCACTGTCCCCAAAACATCTCCTGATAAAACAGAGCCTTAGGGGCAAGCTGCACATGCTCAGTTTGGTGTGTATTGCTAGAGAGTTTATTTTTCTCTTGGGAAAGTGCATGTGATCAGCACAGGGCCAATCAGCACTGCCCAGACAGAGGGTCAGGGTTCCTGCAGCCTCATGGGACAGTCAGAAAACTCATCCTACAAGCTTTAACCAGGGATTGATAGAAGTCACATGACTGTTATATATTGCTGATGAGAAAAGGTATTTGACAGGTTAATAAAATAATTGCATTTCCATGTTCTGTGTACTGTGGGAGAGCAGCTATAGTGACTGCAGGCTCATGGGGAGAGCAGCTATAGTGACTGCAGGCTCATGGGGAGAGCAGATATAGTGACTGCAGGCTCCTGGGGAGAGCAGACATAGTGACTGCAGGCTCCTGGGGAGAGCAGATATAGTGACTGCAGGCTCCTGGGGAGATCAGATATAGTGACTGCAGGCTCCTGGGGAGAGCAGATATAGTGACTGCTGGCTCCTGGGGAGAGCAGATATAGTGACTGCAGGCTCCTGGGAGACCAGATATAGTGACTGCAGACTCCTGGGGAGAGCAGATATAGTGACTGCAGGCTCCTGGGGAGAGCAGATATAGTGACTGCAGACTCCCGGGGAGAGCAGATATAGTGACTGCAGGCTTCTGGGGAGAGCAGATATAGTGACTGTACGCTCCTGGGAAGAGCAGATATAATGACTGCAGGCTGCTGGGGAGAGCAGATAGAGTGACTGCAGGCTCCTGGGGAGAGCAGATATAGTGACTGCAGGCTCCTGGGGAGAGCAGAAATAGTGACTGCAGGCTCCTGGGGAGAGCAGATATAGTGACTGCAGACTTCTGGGGAGAGCAGATATAGTGACTGCAGGCTCCAGGGGAGATCAGATATAGTGACTGCAGGCTCCTGGGGAGAGCAGACATAGTGACTGCAGGCTCCTGGGGAGAGCAGACATAGTGACTGCAGGCTCCTGGGGAGAGCAGATATAGTGACTGCAGGCTCCTGGGGAGAGCAGATATAATGACTGCAGACTCCTGGGGAGAGCAGATATAGTGATTGCAGGCTCCTGGGGAGAGCAAATATAGTGACTGCAGGCTCCTGGGGAGATCAGATATAGTGACTGCAAGCTCCTGGGGAGAGCAGATATAGTGACTGCAGGTTCTGGGTTTAGTAACACTTTAAGATTATCTTTCAGATAACAGTTGAATTGAGATAACTCTTTGATACAAAAGTTGCATGTTGGTGGTTGTAGTTCCTCAATCTTGATGACTGATCTCAATAATACGAGCGTTTAGGGTGCGCTGAAAACATATTAACACTGAAATGTACTTCATTTTCCTATGTGTGAACACCGTCACCAGCTAAATACAACAGGCACTTTCCATAATAACCCCAAGCTGAGTTATGTTAGAGAAATGAAGCAGATAACCCATCATGTGCAGCCAATAGCGTTGAGTAAGAGGCGATTATATTCACTTTCCACTAGAGGGGTCCTCGGACGTCAGTGATATAAACGAGAGGGGTCCTCGGACGTTAG
>BLSH010545474.1:384347-394678 GCA_018402905.1 Glandirana rugosa | reverse complement strand
GGACTAAAGCTCCCTCCCTTGAAATCAGGGACAGTCCCTCTTAATCAGGGACAGTCCCTCGAAATCAGGGACAGTCCCTCAAAATCAGGGACAGTCAATGGAAATCAAGGACAGTCCCTCGAAATAAGGGAAAGTCCCTCGAAATCAGGGACAATCACTCAAAATCAGGGACAGTCCCTTGACATCAGGCACAGTCCCTCGACATCAGGGACAGTCTCTCATAATTAGGGACAGTCTCTCAAAATTAGGGGCAGTCCTTCGAAATCAGGGAAAGTCCCTCAAAATCAGGGACAATCCCTAGAAATCAGGGAAAGTCCCTCGAAATCAGGGACAGTCCGTCAAAATCAGGGAAAGTCCCTCGAAATCAGGGAAAGTCCCTCAAAATCAGGGGCAGTCCCTCGAAATCAAGGACAGTCCCTCAAAATCAGGGAAAGTCCCTCGAAATCAGGAAAAGTCCCTCGAAATCAGGGACAGTCCCTCAAAATCAGGGAAAGTCCCTCTAAATCAGGGAGAGTCCCTCAAAATTAGGGAAAGTCCCTTGAAATCAGGAAAAGTCCCTCGAAATCAAGGCCAGTCCCTCGAAATCAGGAACAGTCCCTCAAAATCAAGGCCTTTCCCTCAAAATTAGGGAAAGTCCCTTGAAATCAGGGACAGTCCCTTGAAATCAGGGAAAGTCCCTCAAAATCAGGGACAGTCTCTCAAAATCAGGGAAAGTGCCTCGAAATCAGGGACAGTCCCTCAAAATTAGGGAAAGTCCCTCGAAATCAGGAAAAGTCCCTCGAAATCAAGGCCAGTCCCTCGAAATCAGGAACAGTCCCTCGAAATCAAGGCCTTTCCCTCAAAATCATGGAAAGTCCCTCGAAATCAGGGCCATCAAATGTGACGGAACTTGTATTTTAATGGATTAAAAAGTGCAGGTTCCTCTACTAAGACGCCGCCCAACGTTACAAATTTGAAACGACGGAAGGAGCGGTTTATTGCAGATCAACGGCACCGCTGTACATTTTCTATTCAGAGCGGAAATTTTGTGTAAAGGTTTGCAGACAGAAAGAGGCAGCTCTGGGGTACAGGCAGGCCGGGTGACATAAATCTCTCAATTAGCTCAGATCATTTGTTCAGCTCCCATTTACGTCCCTGCCTGGCCGAGCAGTATATCTGTCCCCCTGAAGAGTTACAGGCCACGCAGAGACGTGCACAGGATTGTAAAAAACACAGATGCTGAATTAATTGACTGCGTGGCACTCTGCGGCTGATTGAGTTGATAATGGCAAGATCTGACCTTTTTCTATTTTCTAATTATGTGCATCTCGGCTGCGAGGAATACATGATTTCTCTTCTAATGATGGCTAATGTCGCTGGCCTTTTCATCATCTTTACGCCAGAACAATTTCTCAGGATTTACATGGCAGCAGAAGAGCTGGGACATAAGGCGGAGACGGGAATTTAGTATGCCGCAGAGCTGGAGCCGTTTCCGGTTGGTTAACGTCCTGGTCGTAACGTCCACCATGGATGGTCAGAGTGGAGCGGAGAAGATAAT
The DNA here is from genome assembly GCA_018402905.1 of Glandirana rugosa. Classification (NCBI taxonomy): domain Eukaryota; kingdom Metazoa; phylum Chordata; class Amphibia; order Anura; family Ranidae; genus Glandirana; species Glandirana rugosa. The sequence continues at coordinate 393,141 of BLSH010545474.1, read as the reverse complement.
GCCTTGGCCTGGATCTCTCATACAACAGATGTCTCAAGGATTCTCAGAATGTGAAAACTTTCTACACTGTTTGTGCATTGGCATTACCGAGTACCGAGAACTGCCCCTTCCGCGTGCACCTTTTTTTTTGGGTTGGTTGGTTCAGGGCTGGCCCAAGACATTGTGCTGCCTGGGTCCAAGAATGAAATGCTGCCCCCCTCGCCCCAAAAAAAAAAAAAATCACACCTGCCAAAAGGTCCCCACAGCCATTATTTTATATCATGATAATTAAGACTAAAATTACATTTTATCAGGAAGTCAGATTTACATGCAACAGCTCCTTGTCTATATGCAAAATGATATGGCATACCATTATGTTCAATTCCAAGGGATGCGCTAGGGCAGTATAGAGGCAGGCTAGGGTAGTATATGGACAGGCTAGGGTAGTATATAGACAGGCTAGGGTGGTATATAGACAGGCTAGGGTGGTATATAGACAGGCTAGGGTAGTATATGGACAGGCTGGGGTAGTATATAGACAGGCTAGGGTAGTATATAGACAGGCTAGGGTAGTATATAGACAGGCTAGGGTAGTATACAGACAGGCTGGGGTAGTATATAACAAGGCTAGGATAGTATATGGACAGGATAGGGTAGTATATAGACAGGCTAGGGTAGTATATGGACAGGCTAGGGTAGTATATAGCCAGGCTAGGGTAGTACATGGACAGGCTAGGGTAGTATATGGACAGGCTAGGGTAGTATATAGACAGGCTAGGGTAGTATATAGCCAGGCTAGGGTAGTATATGGACAGGCTAGGATAGTATATAGCCAGGCTAGGGTAGTACATGGACAGGCTAGGGTAGTATATAGACAGGCTAGGGTAGCATATAGACAGGCTAGGGTAGGATAGAGCCAGGCTAAGGTAGTATATAGACAGGCTAGGGTAGTATATAGACAGGCTAGGGTAGTATATAGACAAGCTAGGGTGGTAAATAGACAGGCTAGGGTAGTATACAGACAGGCTAGGGTAGTATAGGGGCAGGTTAGAGTAGTATATAGACAGGCTAGGGTAGTATATAGACAGAAAAAAGTTGACAGTAAGTTGAGCTTGGAATTCTTTGATTTTTTGTCTGTGTCTGCCCCTCCATAGCTCATTACTGCAATAGCCAGTTATAGGTGGGGACAGTGACTTTAGCTTGCATTGTATACATCTCAGGTAACATACTGGCACCCTAGCCGCCATTGCGCTGGGTGTCTAGTCTGTTCTTGTACCTTTAAGGAGGGTTAGGCTCCTCCAGTCACCTGTCCTCCATCTATCCATTACATTGTATGTGCTTTCACTGTGAAGTCTCTTATACAGAGTTAGGTCTGCAGTACACAGGGAGCCTTGTCGGGGTCTGCAGCTTACACATACACTTGCAAATGTGTGTAACCAATCCCCTGCCTTTTAAACACTACTGTTACACAGGTGAATTTGGTTGGTGGCAAACTGGTCAGTGCGTTGAGCTTGGAATTCTTTGTAGTATATGGACAGGCTAGGGTAGTATATGGACAGGCTAGGGTAGTATATGGACAGGCTAGGGTAGTATATGGACAGGCTAGGGCAGTATATAGCCTGGCTAGGGTAGTACATGGACAGGCTTGGGTAGTAGATAGCCAGGCTAGGGTAGGATAGAGCCAGGCTAGGGTAGTATATGGACAGGCTAGGGTAGTATAGGGGCAGGCTAGGGTAGTATATGGACAGGCTAGGGTAGTATAGGGGCAGGCTAGGGTAGTATATGGACATGCTAGGGCAGTATATAGACAGGCTAGGGTAGTATATAGACAGGCTAGGGTAGTATAGGGACAGGCTAGGGTAGTATAGGGGCAGGCTAGGGTAGTATATGGACAGGCTAGGGTAGTATAGGGACAGGCTAGGGTAGTATATGGACAATTTAGGGTAGTATAGGGACAGGCTAGGGTAGTATAGGGACAGGCTAGGGTAGTATATGGACAGGTTAGGGTATTGTATGGACAGGTTAATACAGTGTAGTGGCAGGATAGGGTAGTATAGGGGCGGGCTAAGGTAGTATATAGACAGGCTAGGGTAGTATATGGGGGGCTACGGTAGTATAGGGGCAGATGGAGTGGCCCGGGGGGCAGTTGTCATCATGACACACAAAACTGCCGGAAGAAAAATCTTGGTCGTAAATTTGCTGGGTAAATAGAAGAGAAGGAGTGGCGGCCGTGGTTCAATTTGCTGCCCCTCTCAGAGTGCAGCCTGGGACCCATCGTAGGGCTGGCCCCGCTACGGTACCATAATAAAGGGACCCACGATAGGAGTAAAGGGCCCCAGAATCAGTGGGAAGAGGGAAAAGCTCTGGGCAGGGGTCGGGGGGCCCTTTATAATTTCTTGCACCGGGGCCCTGAAGATTCTAGTTGCGCCTCTGCCTTGACCTAAGCATATGGTCCTCCTGGACAAAGTTTAAAGCCTTTTAGGCACATGTGTCAAACACAGGGCCCACGGGCCAAATCCGGCCCGCCCCAGCCATTTCACACCTCTCCTGCAACTGCAGCATCTCCTCAGCTCAGCCCCCACCTTGCCCCAATAGTTGGCAGCAGAGCGGAGGACAGAACTGCTCCACCAGTTCCTGCACCTCTTCGTGCAGCCGCAGAGTGGTTCATTCCTCTGCTGCCATCTGCTGGGGGGTGCAGAGGAGGACAGAATTTATCCTACAGATTCTGCGCCTCTCTGCAGTCACCGCACCCCCTCATGGTCTCAGACTCCATCAGCTGACTCCAACCCACCTCCAGACCCTAAATATTCTGCTTCCCACCCCCAGCTTCTTCCTGGAAGCCGCACGCGGTAAGGGGGGTACACTCTGATGTAAGGGAGGGTGGAGGACTCCTGACTTATGATGGTGGGGGGCTCTTGGCATCTGATGTAAGGGTGCTCTGAACATCTAGTATTAAAGATACCACCAGCCCTTAAAGGGCAACCATAATGCTGATGCGGCTTGCAATCAAATGGAGTTTGGCGCTCCTGCTCTGAGGAATACCTAGAGCTGCCCTCAGTCTCTTGTTCTACAATACAAATGTCACCTGGATAAGTTACCTCCATAGATTTCATTTTAAGAGCTAAGCTAAGATCAGGGCATTCATATGGTCCTTGACCTAAGCATATGGCCCTCCTGGACAAAGTTTAAACCGTCCAAGGAATACATAGAGCTGTCACTTGTCACCGGGGTAAAACATTCCCATTGCTTTTATTTTTTTTACATTCTTTATTATTTTGCTAAATATATAAAACAGGACAAAAGCACAGAAGCTCCAGGTGAGGACAAAAACAGAGAATAAACCATCTCAGCAGTATTACAGGAAGGCCTATTGATAAAGAGCGGTCACTACCCAATGCTAGTGGATCCATTGAATTTTAGGAGTTATTATTGATAGGCAATATTCAAGAAGGCTTCCTTTCCATACCGACAGGCTATTTATAACTAGCAATTTAAGGTGCACTGACTACCATTAGTGCTGCCTATTAGTGCCACCTATTAGTGCCAATCAGTGCCACCTATCAGTCCCCTTCAATGCCGTCTATCAGTGCCTCATCATTGCCCGACAGGCTATTTATAACTAGCAATTTAAGGTGCCCTGATTATCAGTGCAGCCCCAAAAGTGCCCAGCAGTGATGTCAGTCAGTGCCCATCAGTGATGCCAGTCAGTGCCCAGAAGTGCCATCAGTCAGTGCCCATCAGTGCTGCCTATCAGTGACCATCAGTGATGCCAATCAGTGCCCATCAGTGATGCCAATCAATGCTTCCTTTCAGTGCCTGCTGATCAGTGCTGCTCATTAGTGCCACCTATTCGTGCTGCCTATAGGTGCTTAGAAGTGCTGCCTATCAGTGCCCATCAGTGCCATCTATCAGTGCCCATAAGTGATGCCAATTAATGCTGCCTTTCAGTGCCCATCAGTGCCGCATATTCATGCTGCCTATAGGTGCTTAGAAGTGCTGCCTATCAGTGACCATCAGTGCCCATCAGCGATGCCTATCAGTGCCCATCAGTGCCGCCTATCAGGGCCACCTATAAGTGTCCATCAGTGCCGCCCATCAGTGCCCATCAGGGCTGCATACTAGTGCCTCATCAGTGCCAACTCATCAGTGCCCTTCAGTGCCATCTCTTTAATGCACATCAGTGCTAATCAGTGCAGCCTCATCAGTGCCAATCACTGCAACCTCATCAGCGCACATCAGTGAAGAAGAAAAATTACTTATATACAAAATTTTTGAACAGAAACTAAGAAAAACATTCTTTTTAAATTTTTTACCTTTTTTCTTTTCCAGCAAAAAATAAAAAATCCAGTGGTGATTAAATACCACCTAAACTATATAGGTCTCAAAAAAATGTATTTGGTTACAGTGCAGCATGACTGTGCATTGAAAGTGTGACAGCGCTGAAAGCTGAAAATTGGCCTGGGCAGGAAGGGGGTAAAAGTGCCCGTTACTGAGGTGGTTACGGAGGGGTGGGCTCCCTCCAGGCATGCCTATTATTAGTATTATATATATATATGTGCTCACAAATTATAGAGTTAGGACTACAGTACATGGGGATGCCCTGACGTGGCCCCTGCAGATTACAGAACAGGAAAAAGTCAGGAGGGTTGGCGCAGAGCATGGCAATTAGGCATCTAGCATTTTCAGGAGAGGTGAGCAATGCCAGCGTCCACGTTCTTCACATCATTGGTTTGCTTTAGAAGCTGAAGAGAAAGGTGGAGTAGAGTGTGGTGGGTAGGGCCCCCTCTTCTAGAGTCATCTCTGAATTAAATAAAGGAGACATCTGAGAAAGCGACATTTCATCATAGTTCCAGAGACATTTGCAGGATCACTGATTAGCAGGTAGTAAAACACAGTTACTAGAGCGGTACACAGGCTCATTGAGATTTGTAATCTGGCCTGCCTTCTGGACTGAAAATTATTGTATGATTTGCTAAAAGCTAGCAGTAAACATTTAGCTAATAAATCACTTGTCTACTGCTGTCGACCATTTGTAGTGGGAAGCAGATCTGCTCTGGAACAGGGAGTTACACTTTCTGGGCAGAAAAAGGCACCCGTTAACTCCTTCATAGATAGATTAGATCAGTGGTTCTCAACCAACAGGCCTTGGTCCACTGCTGGGCCACGGTCTTCCCCTTCCCTTCTACCTGGCCTCCAGCTAGCTGAAGATCCCCTAACGTCCCACAGGGCCTCTCGGCTCCCATAGCACCACCCAACTTCCCAAAGTGGTCCCCAGCCCCCCTCAGCGCAGCTAACTTTCTGCAGAGCCTCCAGCCCAACATAGTGCCCCCCAATGGTGTCCAGTAGAGTCGTCCCCCCACTCCAGGCTCCCGCATTGGCCCAGCAAAACCATCAGCCTTCTGGAGAGACCTCCATCCCCCATAGTTGTCCTTAGCTCCCTCCAGAAACCTCATCCCCTAAAGGGCCTTCAAGTCTGCTACAGAGTTCCCTAACCCCCTCCAGAACCTTCATCCCCACACAGTAACACCCAGCCCCATCCAGAGCCTTCCAGAATGTCAAGAGATATTTAGGCTGAACAGTGTGCAGGGCCTGTGTAATGACATTGTCATGGGCCTAACCGGAGAAGAACTGGCACTTTTACCAATACCCAGCATGGCCATACTGTGCGTGCTCCCGTGGCTCCCATGGCGCACGCAGGATGCGATCATTTCTGGCGCCTGCTGGCCTTAATACAGATGGCGGCACCTGCTCACGGGTTGCTGGATGATCGTCAGCCCCTTGTGTTCCTGTGCTCCTGTGTATGCTGTTATTTGGATTCCTGATACCGACCTGGCTTGCCTTTGGACCTGTCTTGTCTTCACTCCTGGCTCTGACCCTGGCTTGTTCTACTGACTTTGTTGCTACATGATTACCTGTGCATGACCTCGGCTTGTTCCTGACCCTGCTAGCTGCCTCTGTTCCTGACTGACCTTCTGTACATGACCCTTGGCCTGGCTCCTGACTCTGCTTTCTGCATTTCCTTTCTGCTAAAAACCACCTGCAACTCCTGAGAGATGCCTGCCCTGCAGTCAATCCTGGTCTGTCCTGCCCTCATCAGGTGGTCAACATCTCAGCTCTTCAGGCTACCACAGCTGGCACCCCGTGCTTCTTGGGTGCAGCACCTCCTGTCACCACCTTCAAGGGTGCTCTGTATTCAGCCACAATGGAAGGCCTCTTAGCTCTTCGGCCACCAACCAGGTATGTGACAGACATGCCGCTGCCGCATACAGCCACCCATTGAGATGCATTAGAAGAGGTGGTGGAACTCGGTTGTGTGACAAGGGTCGCATAAAGCACCTGCATGTCCACTGATGTAGGCTCTGAACGCAGATAGTCATTGTGTATCTGGGTGCTTTATGCAACCCTCGATGCACAACTGGGCATAGCTGCCCTTCCTAACGCATCTTAATGGGTGGTAGTAGCAAGTCACAGTAATGGTGTACGCAGGCAATGCACAGCAGCTGTATGGTCATGTGCATGAGGCCTAACATGATCGCTTTTAAAACTTTCAATCTTACAAAAAAAAAAAAGAAATGCTGAAAAACCATTAGAGTTGCCCTTTAGTTAAGCAGAACTTCCAAAGCTCATTGTTCATCACTGTTCAGCGTTCCGAAGTTTTTGTTTTTTTTCCTAATAAGTGTGGTCTGCGTTGAGTTTTTTAAAGTATTTTCCTCCCTCCGGTGTGTTGATAAACCAACTCTTTTTTTCTATATTGTGCGGAGATTTTCACCCTCTTTCTCCTTGTTATTATTCCCTTGATAATAAATAGATTCTCTGCCCTTTAAAATGCAATCCCGCTAAAAATGAAGGTGGCGAAGCTCCTGAAAGAGAAGTCATGGCCATTAACATTTAGCCAAACAACAAATAAAAACTAGTGACCGCGGAATGGCTCCGACTTCTGAAGACTGAAAGTTCAATTAAAATGAAATCATTTGGAAGTTGTGCTGTAAGTTTATAGTTCGGTGAGAACGGAACAATACATCATCGATGGAATAATCACCGCCATCCGCCAGGACGAGTAATTACTGCTATGGGAGGCGACATGGGCAGTTTCTTTATAAACCAGAAATAGGGGAGAAATAAACCCGCAATTACAATTTCCTCAAGTCCTTTATGGAACAATCATCGCTCGTGGTGCTCGGGGAATGGACAGCCTTAAAGCAAAAATATTTTGGACACGGATCAATCAAATTACCCAAATGTGCAATCAGAGAAGACTCCTATGAAGCACTCCTAAATATAAAAATTAGGCAATAAACGGTGTTGGCAGTTGACCCTCTATAGGGAACCCATGGAAAACATAACTTCCCTTAACCACTTGCCTACCGGGCACTTTCACCCCCTTCCTGCCAGGGTTGGTGCAAGGATTTTTGACACCCTAGGCGAAACCTCATTTTGCCGCCACCTCTGGCTCTGCCCCTGACTCCACCCCCATTGTCATGTCCATGTATACGATGGAGGGGGAGATTTTTGCAGCGTCTCTCTACCTTTCATTAGCCGTGGTCCACAGGCATGCACCTGTGCCTCTGGACCCAGCCTTTCTTATGCCAGCCGTGGTCTGCAGGTATATGGACAGGCCAGGGTAGTATATAGACAGGCTGGGGTAGTATATAGACAGGCTGGGGTAGTATATGGACAGGCTGGGGTAGTATATAGACAGGCTGGGGTAGTATATGGACAGGCTGGGGTAGTATATGGACAGGCTGGGGTAGTATATAGACAGGCTGGGGTAGTATATAGACAGGCTGGGGTAGTATATGGGCAGGCTAAGGTAGTATATGGACAGGCTGGGGTAGTATATGGACAGGCTGGGGTAGTATATGGGCAGGCTAGGGTAGTATATGGACAGGCTGGGGTAGTATATAGACAGGCTAGGGTAGTATATGGACAGGCTGGGGTAGTATATGGACAGGGGCTTGGCGCCCTGGACGTCATTGCGCCCTAGGCGGCCGCCTACTCCGCCTAGTGGTAGAGCCGGCCCTGCTTCCTGCCCAGGCCATTTTTCAGCTTTCAGCACTGTCACACTGTGAATGACAATTGCGAGGTCCTGCTACATTGTAACCATAAGACATTTTTATCATTTTTTTTTTCACACATAGAGCTTTCATTTGGTGGTATTTAATCACCACTGGGGCTTTTATTTTTTGACAAGTCAAGAAACCAACCCTGAAAAATATGAATTCCTGCTGGTTTTCTGCTGTCTTTTGCCTATTTTCACCTCCTATTTTTTCAGTTTCTCCTCTGATTGTTATGATTTTATATTATCTAGGGCTTGTCTTCATCAGAGATGGGTCAATTTTTTAAAGTCTTCCTATAGATACAGTATAGTGCTCAAAAGTCAAGCAGAGCAATTAAACAGTTACCTTGTATGTTACGTGTTGAATGTTCAGTGACATTCTATAACAGTATACCATGAATGTAAGAAGCATTCTTATCACTGACCACAAATGTAAAGGGCATTGTTCCCACAGACCACCAATTTAAAGGGGCATTTTTCCTATTGACCACCAATGTAAGGAGCATTCTTCCTACTGACCACCAATTTAAGGGATACTCTTCCTATTGACCCCCAATGTACTGTAAGAGGCATTCTTTCCACTGACAACCAATGTAAGGAACATTCTTCCCACTGATCACCAATGTAAGGAACATTCTTCCCACTGATCACCAATGTAAGGAACATTCTTCCCACTGATCACCAATGTAAGGGAACATTCTTCCCACTGATCACCAATGTAAGGAACATTCTTCCCACTGATCACCAATGTCCCTTACA
>BLSH010545474.1:363870-376525 GCA_018402905.1 Glandirana rugosa | reverse complement strand
GTGACATGGGAAGTCTGGGTGGTGCGTGGGATAGAGGTCGTGACATGGGAAGGGTGAGTGAAGGGTCTGAAGGGTACAGTGCTGGAGATAGGGTGCGTGGTGGGTCTGAAGGGTACAGTGTCAGAGGTCGGGTGAGTGGTGGGTCTGAAGGGTACAGTGCTGGAGATAGGGTGCGTGGTGGGTCTGAAGGGTACAGTGTCAGAGGTAGGGTGAGTGGTGGGTCTGAAGGGTACAGTGTCAGAGGTAGGGTGAGTGGTGGGTCTAAAGGGTGCAGTGCTGGACATAGGGCGAGCAGTTGATATTCAGGGTGCATAGATAGGGTGAGTGGTGGATCTGCAGGATACAGTGCCAGAGAAGGTGAGTGGCACATCTGTTGGGTATAGTGCTACAGATGGGGTAGGCGGTGTGCTCATTCAGAATTGGCCTGACTTGTGACAGGTAAAATTTAATCGGAGCGAGATTAGTTCATAGAATCTGTAACATCATTCAGGAAAGGAATCCTGCTATTGAAGATATTATATATAAAGTAGCTTCGTTTGAGAAAGCCGGTGATGAAGATTACCAGGTTGTCGAGTTCGGGGTCCTCGCTGAAGAACGGTTTGCGCTCCTGTTCCTGCTGGTGGACAAAGTTCTCGATATCCACATCAAAGCTGGCAGATGTAATGCACTCGGAGCCCTGCGTGGCCTGCTCACACTTCTCAAACAGCAGCGTCAGGAGGGGGAACAAAGGATGTCTGGAGGGATACAGAACGCACTTCCATTAGTGAGAACATCAGAACAGCAAAACTGTACCAGAAAATATTCAGATGCATCAGCTGAGATCTGCGTCATGTACAGGGCGCTTTCTGCTGGATTTCAAGGACACCTTAACTGCTTCCATAAGTGTTCTAGATATGGAAGTATGAGATGCGTGCTGCTCACAATTTAATGAGAACCTCCAGCTGGACAGCCAAACGCACAGCTGAAATAAATGTATTTAGTGGTGTTTAAGGATTTGCATAATAAGGCATATATACTACTTTGATCCGACCACCCCTTCCCTGCGCTCCACGGCTCATTAACATGAGAAGGTGGCATTCTTAAAAGGTCACAGCTCTGCAAACTGTGACACTGCCCCGTCTCCTGCTCTCTGGACTGCTGGGGAAAAACATTGCACATAAAGCAAGCACGCCTACTGCAAGCCTGATTTCCACATTACACCGCCATGTCGCCCCCCCACCCCCTCTACCCACTAACTCAATCACTGCCCAAGAGATTTCAAAGACAAGATTGATGCAATACGCGAGGGCACCGCCAATGTGCGTGCATCTTCCCCATCCAACACACTTTGCCTAACAGCACAGTCAACACTCCTCTTTTGAACTGGCTACTAAAGAGATTACAAAACTTCTCTTAGATGCCCACCTAACCAATTGTCCCCTGGATCCTGTTCCCTCGCAACTTCTATGGTCGCCCTCTTATTCTATCCTATGCTCCCCCACTCGCATCTTCCATCTCCCCCTCTCTAATGGCACCTTCCCCTCCCCTCTAAAACATGCCCAGATCACTCCCATACTTAAAAAGCCCTCACTGGACCCCACCAACCTGAACAACTTAAGACCCATCTCATTGCTCCCATTCACCTCTAAGCTTCTAGAACGCTTAGCCTACAACCGTCTTAGCTCCTACCTCACTGAAAATAACCTTCTTGACCCCCTACAGTCTGGCTTTTGCTCGCAACACTCCACAGAAACCGCCTTACTAAAACTCACTGACGAGTTACTAACTGCCAAAACCAATGGGCACTACTCTATACTCATACTCCTTGACCTCTCTGCGGCCTACGATACTGTTAACCACCCGCTCCTTCTAAATAAACTCCTCCAAGACTCTGCTCTATCCTGGTTCTCCTCCTACCTATCACAGCGTTCCTTCAGTGTTACCTACAACTCCGTCTCTTCCTCTCCATTGCCCCTTTCTGTTGGGGTACCCCAAGGCCCTGTTCTTGGACCCCTTCTCTTCTCCATCTACACCTCCTCCCTTGGTCACTTGATAACCGCCCACAGCTTCCAATACCATTTATATGACGATGACACCCAAATCTATCTGTGTACTCCTCACCTCACTCCTTCAGTCTCCTCTCGCATTACTAACTGACATATCAGCATGGATGTCACACCACTTCCTTAAACTAAATCTCTCTAAAACCGAGCTTGTAATATTCCCCCCCGTCCGTGCCCCCCTCCATGATTCCCATCAAAATCAATAATGCAACCATCAGTCCCACCCGTCATGCCAGGGTACCCGGTGTAATCCTAGACTCTGACCGGCCCTTTCAGCCCCAAATCCAATTGCTGTTGAAAACTTGTAGACTTCACCACCGTAACATCTCTAAAATACGCCCCTTTCTAACAAATGAAACCACCAAGCTCCTCATTCACTCCCTTGTTATCTCTCGCTTTGACTATTGCAACTCCCTTCTCATTGGCCCCCTTCTCCATAGGCTATTCCTTCTTCAGTCTATCATGAATGCTGCTGCCAGACTTTCCACCTTACCAACCGCTCAGTGTCTGCCACCCCTCTCCACCAATCCCTACACTGGTCTCCATTCAGTGTCCTCCATCCCTCTCCACCAATCCCTACACTGGTCTCCATTCAGTGTCTGCCATCCCTCTCCATCAATCCCTACACTGGTCTCCATTCAGTGTCTGCCACCCCTCTCCACCAATTCCTACATTGGTCTCCATTCAGTGTCTGCCACCCCTCTCCACCAATTCCTACACTGGTCTCCATTCAGTGTTCTCCACCCCTCTCCACCAATCCCTACACTGGTCTCCATTCAGTGTCTGCCACCCCTCTCCACCAATTCCTACACTGGTCTCCATTCAGTGTCTGCCACCCCTCTCCACCAATTCCTACACTGGTCTCCATTCAGTGTCTGCCACCACTCTCCACCAATCCCTACATTGGCTCCCGATCGCCCAGCGAATAAAATTCAAAATACTATCCACGACATACAAAGCCGTTCACAACTCTGCCCCGAGCTCCATCACCAATCTTGTCTCCAAATATCACCCCAAACCGTCCTCTCCGCTCCTCTCAAGACCTCCTACTCCCAAGCTCCCTTTTCACCTCCTCCCATGTGCATCTCCAGGATTTCTCCAGAGCCTCTCCCATGTATGTACATGTATGACTTTGTATTGCTTACCTTTAAATAATTGAACACAGCCTGCGTGCTAGATGTTGTATGTTGTATGTTTTTTTCTTACTATTTGAAATTAATAAAAAGATATTTAAAAAAAAAAAAATTGGTTCTTCCAGAGAGTAGCATTTATTGACTTTCAATACAGAAAAACAAAGTTCATAATACTTGCAACAGATGACTAAAAATCCATCAGAGGTAAATATTGATAAGGACTAGTAGCCTTCAGAGTCCCATTCTAACTAGCCAATATCTAGACCGGTGCCCTCATCTTCATGGAGAAAGAATGAACTGACTGCCAGCTTGAATGCCCACTATAGTACTAGTCTAACACTGGGGGGGGGGGAGGTTTCTCCTAGGTCAACCAAATTACTGACAATACCCCCTCAAGTCTAATTACCATCAATAAATACCTTTTGCACTATTCCTTTCAAGTCTGATCACCCAATCTACATTCCACAACCCCCTGCAAGTAACTGTGGCCCTTTGATATGTCATGCAGCTTGCCTGCCAGCTGTGTTAGGACATAAATAATGGCCTATGTACACCAATATACATGTTATAAAAACTATGTATATGAACTATTACACAACATTCCCCCACTTGGGTCGGTTCTAATTATTAGAACTAACCCATAAGTCAAACAGCAAACATATCATTGTGATTTGAGGTACTGAATGCTGTACAGTGGCTCATATAAAATATGTAATTGAAAACTGGTTACACCTCTCTTCGCCAACCTCTAAAATATCCCCATGAAACAGCTGCTAGATATTAGAGCTGCACAATTCTGGCCAAAATGAGAATCACGATTTTTTTGCTTAGAATAAAGATCACGATTCTCGCGGCGTAACATCCTACATATATGAAAAAATTGGGCTAACAGCACGGTTTTTTTTTTTTTTTTTTGAGTGTGTCATTTTTCCCAAAAAATTGCGTTTGAAAGACCGCCGCGCAATCACTGTGACATAAAATATTGCAACAACCGCCATCTTATTCTCTAGGGTCTCTGCTAAAAAAAATATATAATGGGGGTTCTAAGTAATTTTCTAGCAGAAAATACTGCATTTTTACTTGTAAGCAACAAATGTCAGAAAAGATTTAGTCTTTAAATGGTTAAACTGAGCTCTTCTATACACCGGAGTTCATTACTTTGATCTTTTGAAACATTGTATCTTTTTGCTTCTCAACGGTGAGACTTGGCTCTCTGCTCAGACTTGGCTCTCTGCCCAGACAGTAGAGACTCAAGTCGCTCCGACTTTAGAGAAAGATTCCTGGGGGGGCTTCAGGCGACTTACATGGACTTCTATTAGCCTGCATTCACATAGGGGTGACCCGACTTCGCTAGGCGATTTCAGCGCGACTTTCAGCGTGACTTCGGCGCGACTTCAAGGACCTCAGGTGACTTTACAACACAACTTTTCCCTTGACCAATCAGAGAAGGGAGGGAGGGGGCTGCCTAAAAATAAATTATTTTCTTTTAACTGTAAAGTCGCTTCCATGTAGATGGGGGATCCGACTTGGAGGCGACTTCTATTGAATCCTATGGGCGCAAGTCGGATGGAAGTCGCCTAGAAGTAGTACAGGAACCTTTTCAGAGGTCGCCTTGAAGTCGGGGCGACTTCAGTCGTGTATATTAAGACGGCTCCCATTCATTTCAATGGGATTTCAAATGTCAAGCGACTTGGGGCGACTTGAGGCAACTCAAGTCGGATCGCAAGTCGCCCCTGTGTGAACGGGCACTTACAGTCAAGTCGCGCTGAGTCGCCCCACAAGTCGGACTCCATTAACTGCATTGTAATGCCTGATGGAGATCGCAGGGGGCGGTGAATTGAGATCGCGATTTTAATACGATTAATCGTGCAGCTCTAATGCCCCCACTTGGGTCGGTTCTGATTATTAGAACCGACCCATAAATCGAACAGCAAACATATCATTGTGATTTGAGGTAGTGAATGCTGTACAGTGGCCCATATAAAATATGTAATTGAGAACTGGTTACACCTCTCTTCGCCAGCCTCTAAAATATCCCCATGAAACAGCTGTTAGATATGTGGCGTAATATTTCATCTACAAGTTGGCGCACCCAGCCCCCGGTTGGCGAGGTTCTGGGGCGGAAAGGGTTACCCGCCTCGCACAGTCTAATTTGCAGGCTCTAATGCTGCATCATATTATAGTGTAATCTACGCTGATCCCAGTTTAATGCGGGGGGCTCTGCGTCCGCAGCACAGAATATAAAGCAAAGCCTTGCCCGCCGTAATTTAGGCGGCCCTGCAGGAGCTTAGCCCAGGGATATGAAAGACAAATTCCAGACTGCGTTATGAATTATTGCGCCTTATGAACCTTCCAACTCTCAACAGATGCCTCCTGCCATTTAAACAGCCACCAGATCAATTAGAAATGAAAAGGCACAAATCGACCCGGTGCAAGGGCACTAAATTACCAGGAACTAATAATCCAAGCAAGCAATGGTACCAGGTGGTGGGAGTTCAGCGGAGCCCCCCCCCCTCCCTCCCCATTCCAACCCCCCCACAACTTTATGGAGAGAATTAAACTGCAAAGGGAGAGGTGTGATCTTCTAACCTTGGCCAGCGTTACAGAACTTTAATACAGAGAAAGGAATAATGAATGAGATGGATGGAGCACAAAACCATGTAATCAATCCATGTAGAGCATGGGAGACCCCGGGTGCAACTGTGACTCTCCATGCACACCCCATGTACGACCTCCGACCACCAGGACTTCCCACCGCACATAGACTTTCCTGATAAGACCCCTGGACCAACACTGTATCTTGGCCTAGGCCAACAAGGCCCAGGCCTAGGGCGGCACTTTGCAGGGGGGCAGCACGAAAAGAGTCCCCGCCGGCTTGCACTTTTAGTGCTGCCAGTATGATAATACAGGCAGGGCCGCCATCAGAGGGGGGCAGCCCATACATATGTAGGGGTCCAGGCGTCCCAAAGGGCCCAGGCGGCAGACCCCAAACAATGAGTCGTTGTGCGGGCAGCCGGCGTTCCACAACTGTTGGGGGGGGGGGGGGGGCGGGCGGACATGAGTTTAGTCAGGCCTAGGGCAGCACAAAACCTAAATACACCACTGCCCTGGACTCCGAACTCTACTTTCGGCCCCACGTCCAATCATTTTCCAAGGCTTGCCGCCTCAACCTCCGCGACATCTCTAAACTTTGTCCTTTCCTAACCAATGAAACCACAAAGCTCCTGGTTCACTCCCTGGTCATCTCTCTCCTCGACTACTGCAACTGCAACTGCAAGGCCTCATTGGCCTTCCTTTAACCACTTCCCGACCGCCTGACGTGTTTTCACGGGTTGCTGTACGCGAATCACCGTAAAAAGACGGCGATTTGCGAACGGCCGCTAGGGGGCGCGCTGCACCCGCCGCACTCCTGAGGAGTGTGCCCGCGGCTCGGGCGGACCCGATGTCCGCCGGCGAGCCGCGATGAGCGGCCACAGGCAAAGAACGGGGAACCGACGAAGTAAACACGGCGGTTCCCCGCTCTGTCAGTGCGGGCATGAGAGATCTACTGATCCCTGTCACTGGCATCAGTTAGATCTCTCATGCCCATGTTAGCCCAACCCCTCCACAGTAAGAACACCCAGGGAACATAGTTAACCCCTAGATCTCCCCCCCAGGTTAACCCCTTCACTGCCAATGACATTTATACAGTAATCAGTGGACATTTAAATTTCTGATCGCTGTATAAATGTCATTGGTCCCAAAAAAGTGTCAAAAATGTCTGACATGTCCGCTGCAATATCGCAGTACCGCTAAAAATCGCAGATCGCCGCCATTACTAGTAAGAAATAAAAACCCCAGAAATGAATTCTCATCATCCGTAAACGCGGCCACTTTTGCGCAAACCAATCAATAATCGCCGATTGTGATTTTTTTTTTATCACAAATATGAGGAAGAATATAAATCGGCCAAAACCGGTGAAAAAAAATGTTTTTTTATATTTTTTTGGATTTGAATTTTAGCAAAAAGTAAGAAATTTGGGGTTTTTTTGCAAAATGGTCGCTCTTCTTTTGTTTATAGCGGCGATCAGAAATGACGCAGAGGTGATCAAATCCCACCAAAAGAAAGCTCTATTTGTGGGGAAAAAAGGACGCAAATTTCATTTGGGTACAACGCCGCATGACTGCGCAATTGTCAGTTAAAGCGACGCAGCGCCGAATCGCAAAAAGGGCTCTGGTCCTAAAGAGGGAAATCCTTCTGGGGCTGAAGTGGTTAAATAGACTACCCCCCCTCCAGTCCATCATGAATGCCGCTGCCAGACTCACCCACCTTACAAACCGCTCAGCGTCTGCCACCCCTCTCCGCCAATCCCTCCACTCTGCTGGCTGCCACTCACCCAAATTATTTGAATCAAATTCAAAATACTAATAAGTTACAAAGCCACCCACAACTCTGCCCCCAGCTACATCCCCAGCCTGGTCTCAAAATACCAACCTAATCGTCCTCTTTGTTCCTCCCAAGACCTCCTGCTCTCCTGCTCCCTCATCACCTCCTCCCATATTCTCCTCCAGGACTTCTTCCGAGCCTCTCCCATCCTCTGGAACTCCCTACCCCAATCTGTCAGGCTGTCGCCAAATCTATCCACTTTTAGGCGATCCCTAAAGGGATCTCTTCAGGGAAGCCTCTCCTGCCGCCACCTAACAACTGCACTTTTTATTTTCTCCATCAGCTCACCCCCCACAGTTATTGCCCCTCTCGTATCACTTGACCCTCCCTCCTAGATTGTAAGCTCTAACGAGCAGGGCCCTCTGATTCCTCCTGTATTGAATCGTATTGTAATTGTACTGTCTGCCCTAATGATGTAAAGCGATGCGCAAACTGTATAAATCCTTTATAATAATAATAAGACTGCACAGAGTATAGTGATGTGCAAATCCTAGCATCGAGAATTTACCTTTGCGTTGGTTGACCCCCAAGCCAATTCTGACATTTATCTCATACATGTGAAAAAATATCAATTTTATTGCAAGAAAATTACTTAGAACCCCCAAACATTATATATATATATATATATTTTAAGCAGAGGCCAAAGAGAATAAAACGGTGGGTGCTGCCATTTTTTTTATGTCACATGATATTTGCACAGCAGCTCTCCAAGTGCAAATGTTTGGGGGAAAAAAGCACTTTAATGAATTCTAGTCAACACAAACCCTATATAATACCCCTTTTTTTTTGATAAAATCTAAAAGATGATGTTACACCAAGTAAATAGATACCAAACATGTCACGCTCTAAAATTGCGCACGCCCGTGGAATGACGACAAACTACGGTAATTAAAAATCTCCATTTTTTTTACAAGTTACCAGTTTAGAGTTCCAGAGGAGGTCTTGGGATAGAATTATTGCTCTCGCTCTAACGATCGTGGCAATCTCTCACGTGTGGTTTAACACATGTGGACGCGGCCTAAGTATGCATTTGCTTCTGCGTGCGAGGACAGGGGCGCTTTTATTTATTTTTTCTTATTGTTTATTTTTTTTTTTTATTTTTTTTTTTTACACTTCCCTTTTTTTTTTTTTTTGATCCCTTTTATTCCTATTACAAGGAATGTAAACATCTCTTATAATAGGAATAGTGTGTGACAGGTCCTCTTTATGGAGAGACCCCCCATCTCTCCTCTAGGCAGGAAAAACCAAGATAAAAAAAATAAATAAACAATGCTAGAAAATTACTTAGAACCCCCAAATATTATATATATATATTTTTTTTAAGCAGAGGCCAAAGAGAATAAAACGGTGGGTGCTGCCATTTTTTATGTCACATGATATTTGCACAGAAGCTTTTCAAGTGAAAATGTTTTGGGAAAAACATTAATTAATTATTAATTTTTTTTAATTGTTTATTTTATTTAAAAAAATATTTTTCCACTTTCCCTTTACATTTTTCTTATCACTTTTAATCCTATTATAAGGAATGTAAACATCTCTTGTAATAGGAATAGTGTGTGACAGGTCCTCTTTATGGAGAGACCCCACATCTCTCCTCTAGGCAGGAAAAACCGAGATAAAAAAAAAAAAAAACAATGCTAGAAAATTACTTAGAACCCCCAAACATTATATATATATTTTTTTTTTAAGCAGAGGCCAAAGAGAATAAAACGGTGGGTGCTGCCATTTTTTATGTCACATGATATTTGCACAGCAGCTTTTCAAGTGCAAATGTTTTGGGAAAAACATTAATTCATTATTCATTTTTTTTATTGTTTATTTTATTAAAAATGTTTTATTTTTCCACTTTCCTACATTTTTTTTGATCACTTTTATTCCTATTACAAGTAATGTAAACATCTCTTATAATAGGAATAGTGTGTGACAGGTCCTCTTTATGGAGAGACCCCACATCTCTCCTCTAGGCAGGAAAAACCAAGATAAAAAAAAATAAACGATGCTAGAAAATTGCTTAGAACCCCCAAACATTATATATATATACATATTTTTTTTAAAAGAGGCCAAAGAGAAAAAAATGGTGGGTGCTGAAATTTTTTATGTCACATGATATTTGCACAGCAGCTTTTCAAGTGCAAATGTTTTGGGAAAAACATTAATTCATTATTAAATTTTTTTTTATTGTTTATTTTATTATTTTTTTTATTTTTCCACTTTCCCTTTACATTTTTTTGATAACTTTTATTCCTATTACAAGGAATGTAAACATCTCTTATAATAGGAATATTTTTGGAAAAAAAAAAAAATAATAGGAATAGGGCATGGCAGGTCCTCTTTATGGAGAGACCCCCACATCTCTCCTCTAGGCAGGAAAAACCGAGATAAAAAAAATAAATGATGCTAGAAAATTACTTAGAACCCCCAAACATTATATATATATATTTTTTTAAGCAGAGGCCAAAGAGAATAAAACGGTGGGTGATGCCATTGTTTATGTCACATGATATTTGCACAGCAGCTTTTCAAGTGCAAATGTTTTGGGAAAAACATTAATTAATTATTATTTTTTTTTATTGTTTATTTTATTAATTTTTTTTATTTTTCTACTTTCCCTTTACATTTTTTTTTGATCACTTTTATTCCTATTACAAGGAATGTAAACATCTCTTGTAATAGGAATATTTTTGGAAAAAAAATAAATAAATAATAGGAATAGGGCATGGCAGGTCCTCTTTATGGAGAGACCCCCACATCTCTCCTCTAGGCAGGAAAAACTGAGATAAAAAAAAAATAAAATAAACGATGCTAGAAAATGACTTAGAACCCCCAAACATTATATATATATATTTTTTAAGCAGAGGCCAAAGAGAATAAAACGGTGGGTGATGCCATTGTTTATGTCACATGATATTTGCACAGCAGCTTTTCAAGTACAAATGTTTTGGGGAAAAAAAGCACTTTAATGAATTTTAGTGAACACAAACGCTATATAATACCCAATTAAAAAAAAAAAAAAATACCCCTGAAAAAGTCACATGATCAGTGACGAAACGCGCGTCGGGGAGGACCCTATGAAGTCAGGACGTCCCTGAGATCGCCGCTCGGTTCAACCTACATCCAGCAGCCGAATACACAGGGATCGGTATTGGGATATCCCGCTGCATTTGATGTACGCATTGCCCGAGGGCACCGGTGGCGGCGCACCCCCAAATGTGAGGGTATATAAGCGTTTTTAATCAACTTAAATGGTTTTATAAGGATTCAGCACTATATAGCTTCTTTTCTTTGCATATATCACCCCCATCATTGTGCGAGGAGCCTCACCTGACCCTACCTAAGGAGGAATAAAGCCCCAGAGGGGAAAGTGCGACTTGGCCCATCAGGGGTCGCACATGGAGGTGAGTGCGGTGGTGGCGTGCGGCCCCCACTTTGAAGCACTTTTCTGATTATCGGAATTCACCCAGCTTGGAGACTGTGAATGGGAGCACTGATGCACTTTATTTTTTTTGCACTATAAGGCCTCATACACACGGATGTTTTTTGACGCCAGCTTTTTCTGCCGTTTTTTTGCCGCCCTCCATGTTAGTCAATGGCCCCCATAAAAACGCAGACGTTTTGGGGCTGTAGATGGCGCCAGTGTTAGTGAGCTGAAACTAGAACCCACAGCCATCGCGTTCCAACACTGTAACGTTTTGGCGTTTTTGGACGCCGACGCCGCAAAACGCTCACTAACGCCAAAGAACGCCAACTAACGCCGTACTGGCGTTTTTTGATGCTGATGTTTTTAGGTTGAAAAATAGCAGAGGGATGATTTAAAAAAAAAAAACGCCTATTGACGCCGACGCTAATTAACGCCGAAAAACGCTGATTTTTTTTCCTTGACGTCGGGCCCAATGTTTTTTTTATTTTTAAAGAAACGTCTGTGTGTGTGAGGCCTTAAAAGGAAGTTCTTTTCTACTGCACGCTTTGGATGGAGTATCGCACGCCTGTGGGTGGTAGCGGAGTTGCATTAATGGACACTGAATTGCGATTAACCCCTACAGATCCGCACTATTACTGAAGAACAGCTCCAGCGCGGATCTGTATTGCTGGGACAGCGTCCACGGACGTCGTCCCCTGTGCACGCTCCCGGCGCGCCCCCTGGCACTTGATGCCCGCTCGAGACCCGCAATCGCCTGACAGAGCTGCAGAACGGGGAACCGCCGATGTAAACATGGCGGTTCTCTGTTCTGTTACAGGGGGGCATACCAGATCTACTGATCCCTGTCACTGGGATCAATTATATCTCTTATGTCCCAGCCAGCCCCCCCACACAGTTACAACACACGCAGGGAACACAGTTACCCCCTTCCCTGCCCCCTGCAGGTAACTCCTTCACTGCCCCCTCACAGTTAGAACACGCCTAGGGAACACAGTTACCCCCTTCACTGCCCCCTGCAGGTTAACCCCTTCACTGCCCCCTCACAGTTAGAACACGCCTAGGGAACACAGTTACCCCCTTCACTGCCCCCTGCAGTTTAACCCCTCGCTGCCCCCTCACAGTTAGAACACGCCTAGGGAACACAGTTACCCCTTCACTGCCCCCTGCAGGTTAACCCCTTCACTGCCCCCTCACAGTTAGAACACACCTACGACGTAGACAGGGGGCAACGGAGATGTGACTCTTGGCTAAATATAAGAAGATGTATAAAAACCATTTTTTTTAACGTTACCCGCATATAACTAACCAAACGCGTTTTCAATAGCTCAGATGTTTGATACCCTTAACTAAATACCGCAAAAATAATAAACATAAAAAAAATGATCATTACCGCCGTTAGACGCTAAAAATAGCCCTGACGCTATAACGCCGCCTGTACAGCCTGTAAAAACTGTGAAAAAACCCTGGTTACTGTAAATAAGTCGCTAGTCTTTACATTTACAGGTGACTAGTGACATATTTACAGTAACCGTCACTTCCCCAATTGGTACGTCCCCAGTCACTTCCCCCATTGAGACAAGGGATCCGCACAAGATTGACACTCCCCCGTCACTTCCCCAATTGGATGTCCCCCGTC
>BLSH010545474.1:341949-353617 GCA_018402905.1 Glandirana rugosa | reverse complement strand
CCAGGTTGGGCGATGATCGTTCCCCCTGGATTATTACTCACATATCATTATCTACGGACGTAGGAATCGTGACAAATTTATACCTTGGGTTTGTTAAAAGACTGGTCGTACCGTTGCTGTTGGTCTAGTCTTTAGGTATCAAACACCATTGTTTCTCCATCTTCTCCCAATTACCCCGGCCGACGCCCCTTTACCACGACCTATTTCATCGACTATATACTGACGATTAGACGACTGTCTCAGTAACCGGCACCTTAATATTACTTTAATCCCTCTGCCCGCTTCCCTTCACCTCCTTTAACCCCTTTACCCAAATGTGACTACCTTCTACCTCTTTGTTACCACAAACTATGGATTTCTGATCTGGTTGTCGTTGCCATGCTGGTCAGAAAATTGTTTGGGTTCCATATTTAAACAGTGCTAAGGATGCAGGCATCTATTACTATACACTCATTATTAGGTCCCCCTTGCTAGTAGCGGGTTGGACCCCCTTTGTTAGGTCCCTCTTGCTAGTAGCGGGTTGGACCCCTTTATTAGGTCCCTCTTGCTAGTAGTGGGTTGGACCCCCTTTGTTAGGTCCCTCTTGCTAGTAGCGGGTTGGACCCCATTTGTTAGGTCCCTCTTGCTAGTAGTGGGTTGGACCCCCTTTGTTAGGTCCCTCTTGCTAGTAGTGGGTTGGACCCCCTTTGTTAGGTCCCTCTTGCTAGTAGCAGGTTGGACTCCATTTGTTAGGTCCCTCTTGCTAATAATAGGGTTGGACCCCATTTGTTAGGTCCCTCTTGCTAGTAGCAGGTTGGACCCCCTTTGTTAGGTCCCTCTTGCTAGTAGCGGGTTGGACCCCCTTTGTTAGGTCCCTCTTGCTAGTAGCAGGTTGGACCCCCTTTGTTAGGTCCCTCTTGCTAGTAGCAGGTTGGACCCCCTTTGGCCTTCATTCTTGTTGGCATAGATACAACAAGGTGCTGGTAACGTTCCTCAGAGATTTTGCTCCATAGTGACAATGATGGCATTATGCAATTCTGCAGATTTGTCGGCTGCACATCCATGATGCCAATATCCCGTTCTACCACATCCCAAAGGGTCTCTATTGGATGAGATGTGGGGAGTGTGGAGGCCATTGGAGTGCAGTGACCTCATTGTCCAGTGGTGAGATGATTGGAGCTTTGTGACTTGGTGCATTATCCTGCTGGAAGGAGCCATCAGAAGATGGGGATACTGTAGTCAGTGGCGGCCCATCCATTGAGGGCGCACGGGCACCCACCAATGCACAAAGCAAGGTCCATAAAGACCTTCCTCCACCTGTGCAGGCCAGTCAAGTTCCTCCACCCCAAACTCGCTCATCCATGTCTTTATGGACCTTGCGTTGTGCACTGGTCCAAATCCTTTGGTGGAGGGGGGATTATGGTGTGGGGGTTGTTTTTCAGGGGTTGGGCTTGGCCCCTTAGTTCCAGTGAAGGGAACTCTTAAGGCGTCAGCACACCAAGACATTTTGGACAATTTCATGTTCCCAACTTTGTGGGAAGAGTTTGGGGATGACCCCTTCCTGTTCCAACATGACTGCCCACCACTGCACAAAGCAAGGTCCATAAAGACATGGATGAGCGAGTTTGGGTGGAGGAACGTGACTGGCCTGCACAGAGTCCTGACCTCAACCCCATAGAACATATTTGGGATGAATTAGAGCAGAGAGTGCGAGCCAGGCCTTCTCATCCAACATCAGTGCACAAAGCAAGGTCCATAAAGACATGGATGAGCGAGTTTGGGGTGGAGGAACTTGACTGTCCTGCAATTTATTTTTGGATTTGGGTTCAACATCGCTTTGAGTGCCAAGGAACGGAGTAAACAAATCCCAACCAAATTCTGATGGGTTCACCTTAAATGTTTTTGTGGTCGCAGCTCTGCGAGGGAACGGTGGTGACTTTATTATCCCCAAATTAATTAGGATTTCTTCTAGGAATCCCCAATGAAGGCTCACACTCCGCTCTACAAGGCGATGCTCTATTACCATCCAATTAGTATGAATTTTATGTCCGCCGGTAGTAAAAGCTGGGATGACCTTGCAGTGTAATTCTTTGCCTGGAACACTCGGTGGGCCGAGGTCCAAATGATTCGGACGGAGTGGCTGTATTGTTGCTGGTGAACGAGGCTCTGATTGGAGGAAATCTCTGCGCGTTTCCTGAGTCAGCGCATTCAAGGCGCCAGCTCAGGCGTAAGAAGGCGGCGAATGCTCTGACCTGGGGCTCCCTTGCCGAAGCCTGGAAGCTCGGATTCTACAAGACGTGAGCAGAGCTACAAGGAACGTCCCTTTCATTTCCATTCTTTATTTACATGAATTAGTTTAATTCGTTTTCAGAATTTGTTTTGTTTATTCGAATCGATTCAAATTTTCCGAATTCAGTCAAATTGAACTCAATTCGACCGCATTCGGAAAATTTGAATCGATACAAATTGCATTCGAATCGAATTCCCTTCAAAATCAGATTTATTCTGCATTTCTATTCCATTCTATTCTATTGGTTTTTTTCTATTCTATTCTATTATTTTACTTTCTGTTTTATTCTTTTCTATTCTATTCAAATTTATTCTATTTGAAATTTGAATTTCAGAAGAAGGTAATATTCTGTTTTATTTTATTCTATTTTTTTTCTATGCTGTTCTTTTCTTTTCTATTCTATTCTTTTTTTTATATTCTATTCTTTTCTATTGTATTCAAATTCGAATTTATTTTATTTGAAATTTGAATTTCAGAAGATGGTTACATCCTTTCTCTTTGATTCTATTTTTTTATTCTATTCCTTTATTTTCTATTTTATTTTATTTTATTTTATTCTTTTCTTTTATTCTATTTTGTTCTTATGTACTCTATTCTTTTCTATTCTTTTATTTTCTGTTCTGTCCCTTTATTTTCTCTATTTTTTCTATTCTGTTCTGTTTTACGCTATTATATTTTATTATTGTATTATCTATTCTATGCTTTTCTATTCTATTCCTTTATTTTCTTTTCTATTTGATTCTATTATTTTATTTTCTAGTCTATTCTGTTCTGGTTTAATCAATTATGTTATATTCTAGTCTTTTATTTTCTATTCTGTCCCTTTATTTTCTATTCTATTTTATTCTGTTCTTTTATTTTCTATTCTATTTTGTTCTGATTTACCCTATTCTTTTCTATTCTTTTATTTTCTATTCTATGTTTTTCTATTCTGTTCTGCTTTATTCTATTCTATTTTATTATGCTTTCTATTCCTTTATTTTCTATTCTGTTCTTTTATTTTCTATTCTATTTTGTTCTGTTTTACTCTATTCTGTTCTATTCTAGTCTTTTATTTTCTATTCTATTTTTTCTATTCTTTTTTTTTATTCTGTTCTGTTTTATTCTATTCTATTTTATTCTTTTATTATGTATTTTATTCTTTTCTATTATATTATTTTCTATTCTTTTATGTTCTATTCTGTTCTGTTTTATTCTATTATATTGTATTCTTTTATTTTCTATTCTTTTATATTTTATTATGTTCTATTCCTTTATTTTCTGTTCTATTTTGTTCTGTTCTTTTATTATCTCTTCTATTTTATTCCATTTTACTCTTTACTATTTTCCATACTATTGTATTATTTTCTATTCTATTCTATTCTTTTCTATTCTATACCTTTATCTTCTATTCTATTTTGTTCTCTTCGGAAATTCGAATTTAATTCAAAAGCGATCCGAATTCAAAAACTATCCGAATTCGATTGGAAAAATATAATTTCGTTATTGTTTCCTTTCAACTTGTTACTATTGTAATTCGGGTGTATTCGAATTTCCGAATTACAAAAAGTTTAAATTTGTTACTATCGTAATTTGGATACACCCGAATTTCCGAATAACCAAAAATTTGTATTTCGGAAAAAAATGAACCGTGCTTGTCTAGATTCTACCATTGAATGGAAGCAGAGGAACGGTCTAGCAGGCCAAACACTCATAAATGAGTGTGGCGCTCCCTTTACCAAGATGGCTGTCAGTCACGGACGCCACATCGACAGAAGCCATATTTGGAAAGGCGCCAGCTGACTGGCTCAGGGTCTACTTGGAAATCTCAAAAAAGATTTGGAATTTTGCTGCTACGACCGACTTTTTTTTTTTTTTTTATTTACATTTATTTTGAGTATTCAATTAGGCCGCAAAATTGTTTCCTTTTTATCTGTGCCGATACTATGGAGCATGAAAGCCCCAGAGACCGTGTGTTAATTTGAATTGAATGGGGCCTTGTTAAATTTATTGACATGAAATGAAAAAATCCCCACTGTGGTTTTGAACTGTCATGCTACCCAGAGGCAAGAAATTTTAATTAAAAAAAAAAAAACTAAAGGGAAAAAAAAAAAGAATAAAAAAAAAATAGTGATCCTCCTTGTCTTTTTTCCATCCTCTGGTAGCGGCAGCCAGAGCCGGGAGGAATCTGCATAGTATTAGCATTCGTTGCTTGATTAAGCCCTGGTGGGGTGACATCTTCGGGAGTCGCGTGGCGTACGCGGCTGGCTCCGAACCCACGCGCTCCCGGGGACGGGAAATATCTGCTGCTGGTTGTTTACTTTACTTTACCTCCCTCCGTGAAGCCCAAGATAACGACCTAAAAACTTCCCTGATGATAACCCGAGATGAAACAAATTCTCAAATTGGCCCTTAAAGCGGACTTGGGATCAAGTGACGTCATCCTTCAAACGTAATCAACGGTGAATGATTTGGGCGGTGGCGTGTCTGAGGACGCGCTCTGCTGCTTTGGAATTTTACGTCATTTTTATTTTCACCAAATGCTTTGTTAAATTAAACTGCGCTAGGGGCGGCGCCCGTGCGGAAGTGTTTTGTGCAGTGTGCTCCTATCTGTGGCTCTGTATACTGCTATCTGGTGATTCTGTATACTGCTATCTGAGGCTCTGTATACTGCTATCTGGTGGCTCTGTATACTCCTATCTGGGGCTCTGTATACCCCTATCTGGGGCCCTGTATACTGCTATCTGGGGCTCTGTATACCCCTATCTGTGGCTCTGTATAACCCTATATGTTGACTCTGTATACTGCTATCTGGCGACTCTGTATACTCCTATCTGGGACTCTGTATACTGCTATCTGGCGACTCTGTATACTCCCATCTGGGACTCTGTATACTGCTATCTGGTGTCTCTGTATACCCCTATCTGGGGCCCTGTATACTGCTATCTGGGGCTCTGTATACCCCTATCTGTGGCTCTGTATACTCCTATCTGGTGTCTCTGTATACCCCTATCTGGGGCCCTGTATACTGCTATCTGGGGCTCTGTATACCCCTATCTGTGGCTCTGTATAACCCTATATGTTGACTCTGTATACTGCTATCTGGCGACTCTTTATACTCCTATCTGGGGCTCTGTATACTCCTATCTGGGGCTCTGTATACTCCTATCTGGTGGCTCTGTATACTCCTATCTGGCGACTCTGTATACTCCTATCTGGTGGCTCTGTATACTCCTATCTGGCGACTCTGTATACTTCTATCTGGTGGCTTTGTATACCCTATCTAGTTGCTGTGTATACTCCTATCTGGGGCCCTGTATACTGCTATCTGAGGCTCTGTATACTGCTATCTGGGGCACTGTATACCCCTATCTGTGGCTCTGTATAACCCTATATGTTGACTCTGTATACTGCTATCTGGCGACTCTGTATACTCCTATCTGGGACTCTGTATACTGCTATCTGGGGCTCTGTATACTCCTATCTGGTGGCTCTGTATACTCCTATCTGGCGACCCTGTATACTCCTAGCTGGGGCTCTGTATACTCCTATCGGGTGGCTCTGTATACTCCTATCTGGCAACTCTGTATACTTCTATCTGGTGGCTCTGTATAGTCCTATCTGGTGGCTCTGTATACTCCTATCTGGTGGCTCTGTATACCCCTATCTGGTGACTCTGTATACCCTATCTGGTGGCTCTGTATAGTCCTATCTGGTGGCTCTGTATACTCCGATCTGGTGGCTCTGTATACCCCTATCTGGTGACTCTGTATACCCTATCTGGTGGCTCTGTATACTCCTATCTGGGGCTCTGTATACCCCTATCTGGTGACTCTGTATACCCTCTCTGGTGGCTCTGTATTCCCCTATCTGGTGACTCAGTATACCCCTGTCTGATGACTCTGTATTCCCCTATCTGGTGACTCTGTGATGCTGTATACCCCTATCTGGTGATGCTGTATACCTTATCTGTGATGCTGTATACCTTATCTGTGATGCTGTATACCCTATCTGGTGATGCTGAGCTGTATACTCCTGACACAATGGGTAGAAACTATAAGAGGTGGGGCTTATGAGAAGTGGGAGGGGTCAAAAAGGAAGGGCGTGATCTGGCGCCCACCCCATCCTAAAATTTCACCAGCCGCCACTGAACTGCTCTAATGAATTTTAAATAGGCAGCCACATTTTACATTAAGGCCTCATGCACACAGGGCGTTAGAAAAAAAAAACAAGCTGCAAAGCCGCTACTGACGCCAGGATAAAGCGGCTGTAAAAACGTGTTTTTAGTAGGTTTTTGGATTGGCGTTAATGCGCGTTTAGCCGCGCTGGCTTTTAGCAGCGTTTCTCTGCCTCTATTCAAAATCAATGGTTCCCTATGGGAGCCCATTGATTGCAATAGAAGTCGCATTCAGAATTCATGATGATCCGACTTGTGGCACGGCTTGTGTGCTGAGGATCTTGAAGGGAGACCCCCCCCCCCAGGTAAGGAGCTCCTATCAATGGCAGACTGCCCCCCCCCCCCCCCAAACCCATCACAGATATCACCGAGACAAGGACAGCTGAAGCAGTGATAGCAACCAAGGGGATGTAATGATCCCCTTGGTCGCCTCCAGCGCCCGTCTTTGCTTCTCTTCTCATTTGCCCCCGTCATCCCTCCTGCTTCTTGGTTTCCCTTCATCCATAAGGGTTGGAGGCCCCCTACACAATATTTTGCCATGGGGCCCCACAAAACCTGAGACCACCCCACCCGTTAGTCCAACCCTGACACCTGAGAGCACTCTCTCTGTCCCAAGCAGGGGCGTTGCTAGGTCTACAAAAGATCTGGGGCTAGAGCCCATAGCAGCAAAGTAAAGAAAGTCATACGCTTGAGTGGGCATACACATGTATATAATATACATATATATATTTAAATATTGTTACATACCTGAGTGTGGATTGCCCTTACATCAGGGTCTCCAGAGAGACATACTTGCTAATTGCAGAACTGCACCCACCCGGTAAGAGACTCGGGGCTATGGGCCCCAGACTCGGGGCTATAGCCCCAATAGCCACCCCCTAGCAACGCCCCTGGTCCTAAGATATCGGGACCATTTGGGTCAGCTTGGCCCAAGCAAAAGGAGACCAGCTGGGGATCTTTAATACCGGCATACCCTTTAATTTTACCATTAGGTGTTCAGTAGAGGATGCTGGGCACACTCCCTGATATACAATCAGCCATCAATTTGACCTCTCCACGTAGGAAACATTGCCCCAATGCACCGAGGTCCACCCTGCTGTCTGCAGACCTATTGTTCACCGACATAAAGCTTCCGTCTTGCGGATCACGCTCGCTCACCGTCCCTCATCATTAATGTTCAGCATCAGCACCTACCACATTCGCTGATCTGAGCTCTGACTTTAATCTCATTTTAAAGTCATGTTGTTGGGGAAACAGAACAGAGAAGAAGAGGCAATGACAAGTGCTGCTAACACGAGAATCATGCTGACAAGTCCGCCCGAGGCTGCATTCGCACTGTACTTTGGCACATCACTGTGGAGCTGCACATTAGCATTTTACAGAGTCGGCAAGAAGATCTTTCAAGTACCTGTAGACAGCACGCTTGTCAGCTTCCAGCTGTGCCTGAGGGTCAATTGGAGCGCCGGGGACAGGGTTAGCTGCCGCAGAGGATGCTGGGAGATGGACTGGCTGGGCCTTGGCAGTCTGCTGAGCGGTGGCCGTCATCTGCTCAAAGACAAGTAAGGAAGGGTTAGTATATTATATATTCTGGTCTAAAGGTCTTATTGTATGGCATAGGCAAACATTGCATGAGGGGGGCAGACTCCATACACAGCTGAGGCCGCTGCATTCATCTATTGTGTGATTAAAGGGACCACGCACCCACACATAGATCTGCATTTCAAACATAAAGGGGACGTTATATGGCTTTAACCCTTTCAATACCGGGGACACCCCCTTCCTGCCCAGGCCAATTTTCAGCTTTCGGCGCTGTCGCACTTTAAATGACAATTGCGCGGCCATGCAACGCATTACCCATATGAGTTTTTTTTTTAATCATTTTTTTTAAGACAAATAAAGCTTTATTTTGGTGATATTTAATCACCGCTGGCTTTTTTATTTTTTGCTAAACAAATGAAAAAAGACAGAACATTTTGAAAAAAAAAACAATTTGTAGTATCTGTTGCAAAATTTTGTAAATAAGTAGTTTTGCTTTTTCACTGATGTGCACTGATCAGGCGCCACTGATGGGCACTGATGAGGAGGCATTAATATGCAGCACTGATAGGCACTGATCAGGCTGCACTGATGGGCACTGATGAGGAGGCACTAATGTGCAGCACTGATAGGCTGCACTGATCAGGTGGCACTGATGAGGAGGTGCTAATATGCAGCACTGATGGGCACTGATAGGCGGCACTGATAGGCTTAAAAAAAAAACACGTGACACTTGAATGAAAACGGTAAAAGCATGCAACGCCTTTAGGGCATCAAGTACAGTTATTTCATTGGCCAGAATAATCATTTATTCTGACCAATGAAATGAATTAGCATTTAGACTCCAGACACCCCTAACAGCCACGTTACAGACATCCAATGGGCATGAAGCCTTATTATGCAGATAACTTGTAAGGCGTCAGCTGTTTCTCAACAGGTTTTATTTTCCTAAATCTGGGTTGATAGACCTAAGTTTACACCCCAAACCCTGCAGGGGACAATCTAAGCCAGGGGTCTCCAAACTTTTCAGAATGACGACCACTTTATATATATTATAATATTCAAGGGCTAAAATAAACCCCCTTACATCAATGTTCTTCTTACATCAGGGTCCCTGTCAGATCCCCCCTTATATCGGGGTCCCCGTCAGAGTACCCCTTTACATCAGGGTCCCTATCACAGCCCCCTTTATCAGGGTCCCTATCACAGCCCCCTTTATCAGGGTCCCTATCACAGCCCCCTTTATCAGGGTACCCATCAGAGCCCCCTTTATCAGGGTCCCCATCAGAGCCCCCTTTATATCAGTGTCCCCATTAAAGCCCCTCTTTACATCAGGGTCCCCCTCTGAGTTCTCCTTACATCAGGGATCACTATCAGATCCCTTCTTATATCAGGGTCACCATTAGAGTGCCCCTTTACATCAGAGTACCTATCAGAGCCCCCCTTTATATCAGGGTGCCTATCAGAACCCCACTTTACATCAAGGGTCCCTATCAGATCCCCCTATCAGGGTCCCCATCAGAGTCCCCTTTATATCAGGCTGCCCCTCCGAGTCCTCCTTACATCAGGGATCCCTATCAGATCCCCCCTTATATCAGGGTCACCATTAGATTGCCCCTTTACATCAGAGTCCCTATCAGAGCCCCCCTTTATATCAGGGTCCCTATCAGAGCCCCACTTTACATCAGGGTCCCTCTCCGAGACTTCCTTACATCAGGGGTCCTTATCAGATCCCCCTATCAGGTTCCCCATCAAAGCCCCCTTTATATCAGGGTGCCCCTGCGAGTCCTCCTTACATCAGGGGTCCCTACCAGATCCCCCTTATATCAGGTCCCATCAGAGCCCCCCATACATCAGGGTCCCCATCAGAGCCCCCTTTACATCAAGGTCCCTCTCCAAGCCCTCCTTGTATGTGCCAACTTTGTGCCATAATTCTTCTGGGCATCCCACAGTCACCCCTTATCCCCATCCAAGTTATTTCCCCCAATAAAACAACAAAAACAAGAGCCGGCCTGGCCAGTGTCCCTGGATGTGTGATATATGGGGCGATTGAGGTCAGCTAGCAGGTGAACCACAACTACCAGCCACTCTCAAGGGAGCACATGGCCACATTATTATTTATTATTAATTAGTTACATTCCATTTGTTTAGATACGGCATTCGTTATCTCGGATAATTCGTAACTTCGGATAAATTCGTATTCCTTACGTTTGCTATCAGCCTGATTTGAAAGGAAATTCCAATAGCTGTAATTTAATAGTTAATAATAGTTAAGTTATTATAGTTCGTTATCATTTAAGATTTTCTAATTTTCGGGGTTTTCGACTGTTCGAATTTACGAATATTTGGAAAAATTTGGATTTTTAACAAATTTTGACAAATTCGTTAATTCGGAAGTATCCGAATTAACGAATTGGTCAAAATTTGTTAAAAAATTGAATTCGGAACAAAATGAACTGCACGTTTCCAATGGATATCTGTGAGGAGCTTAGAGGAGAGATCACAGCCCCCCTGTATACCCCGCACAAAGGAGAAATACTCTTCTGCTGCACATGGGAAAGTCAAGGTCACTACAATAAGTCCTGAAAAGCCCCCGGAGAGGGGTATTTACATCTGAGAAGTAAACATCCCACCCAGCGCCTTGCAGATTGCTTGCCCAGCCCTCTGTTGTGGAAGTCGTCAGGCGATATGCGGGCGATTATTCTAATCTGAGCGCAATCTTCATAGTGTGATTTTCCGCACACCTCGGGCCGGCGTGAAGCTCTCCCTATCCCTTCCTTCTAATTGGAAAGGACGGAGGCGGCGGAGATAAAAGGAGCAGCCGCTGAATGCAATGAAAATGTAAATCTGGAGCCGGTCAGCTCCACGTTCTCCAAACAGCCACCAGCTGAGACGTTCTCATCGCACGGAGCTCCAGGAAGGACGCATTTATGCAGCTGCTGGGGGCCAATTCAGAGCTGCGAGCCGGAGTTTATCTCTAAATAGATTTCTCCGCTATGAGATAAATCTTTTATTTCCTATCAGCTGGATCAAAATACAGGGAAAGTGAGACATTTAGAAGGAAAACGTCTCCTGATGGTTTAACGTTCTGAAATGTTACCTTGCCATGCTTGCGCTCGCACATTTCATGGCGGTGTTACGTATTGCGGATTCTCTCCATGATGCCTTTGCTATCAACAGGCAGCCAATTTAGATTTTGGGATCAAATAATCAAAACTTTTATCAGCTCTTCTCAGCTATGGATCCATGGAACCCTAAAGAGGTGGCAAAGGGTTCCTTGAGTATTGAGCAATGTCTGCCTCCCAGACAGTGGCGGCTGCTGCTCCATCGGACAGACCTGACCCCCAATCGATCGATCCCAGCACCGCACACCATTGACAACCGAGCCCACCCCCGCCTCTCCAGCCCACCACCCCACACCAACACCCCCCATCGCTCCAGCCCACCACCGCACACCCTTGACAACACAGCCCACCCCCCTGTCGCTACAGCCCGCCACCCCACACCAACACCCCCCATCGCTCCAGCCCACCACCGCACTCCATTGACAACCGAGCCCACCCCCGCCTCTCCAGCCCGCCACCCCACACCAACACCCCCCATCGCTCCAGCCCACCACCGCACACCATTGACAACACAGCCCACCCCCCCGTCTCTCCAGCCCACCACCCCACACCAACACCCCTCATTCCCCCCACCCGACACAA
>BLSH010545474.1:324185-339346 GCA_018402905.1 Glandirana rugosa | reverse complement strand
CGCCTCCGAACACCATTGACAACACCGACTACCCCCCCGGTCGCCGACTAGCCCTCTCACCTGCTGGGCCCCCGTCAGTCCCGCACTTACCGCATGCAGGACACGACTGCAGCAACGGCTTCCCCCCTCTGTCTCCTCCATGTCCCGGCTGTCACTTTCCCTCCCGGCCAATCGAGTCTTTCGGACTCCCGGCCAATGGGGTCTTAGGAATTAATATTTGCTAATGTCTTCCCGTTTCTCCTCCCGGCCAATCAGGAAATGGGTCCTGAGACCCCATTGGCCGGGAGGAGAAACAGGAAGACATTAGCAAATATTAATTCACTAATGTCACACAACAGAGTGGGAGTCCTAAGACCGTATTGGCCGGGTAGGCTAAGGGCGCAATGCTCTGCACCCCGAGCCCACCCTTTTTTGGAGCCTCAGGATCTAATCACGTGCTTCGGAAAAAAAAAATCCATAGAAATCCATGCGTCCGGCGCTCTGCATGTAGATTAGGGGGCCGGGCGCATGAATTGGGGGGGGGGGGGCAGCGCCCGTGCGCCCCTAATGGGTGGGCTGCCACTGCTCTCAGATAGGTTCCCACTGACACCATTGATCTTTTTAGATACCTCTTAGGGGGGATTCTTTTCAAATGACCACAAAAGTAAAAAGCCCCTAGTCACCATCACACTGAGGTGTAGCTATGAAAACTTTGCTAATAGGGGTTTTATCAGGACCTGAGTCACCAGCTTGTGGCAATGTGCTTCCCTAAGCGGAAAGTTGTAGTTTCAATGTCCACCAGTGGGTGTCTCCCAGCAGTTTCTAGTAATCAGTCCCCACCTGATGCTGGTTGGTGGGTGGGTATTTAGTCTCTCCTCTGTTTATTTATTTATTTATTTCATGTACTTATATATAGCGCGGTCAATTTACGCAGCGCTTTACATATACATTGTACATTCACATCAGTCCCTACCCTCAAGGAGCTTACAATCTAAGGTCCCTAACTCACATGCATACACATACTAGGGCCAATTGAGACAGGATCTAATTTACCTACCAGCATGTCTTTGGAGTGTGGGAGGAAACCGGAGTACCCGGAGGAAACCCACGCAGGCACAGGGAGAACATGCAAACTCCAGGCAGGTGGTTGGGATTTGAACCAGTGACCCTTTTGCTGCCAGGCGAAAGTGCTATCCACTACACCACTGTGCCGCCCTGTTGGTACACTGTGCATCAGTGTTTTGCTTTGCTGTGCTAAGCCAGATGCTGCTTGCCATTCATCCTGCTCCTGATCCAGATCTTGCTCTGCATCCTGTACCCTGCTGCCTTATATCTGTTGCCTTTGATTCAGATCCCAGCCCTGGTTCCCCCCTCCTTTGTGCCTCTCCGGTATTCCCGTCTTTAATATTGATTGGACCCTGGGCAAATATTTTCTTGGCCCCCCCCATGCAATTTCACTCTCCACCTGCTCTGAGACATACAATAAATAGCAACTAGACTCAAAATCAGTTTACTGAATCAGATCAGCAGTGATTTTGATTGGTTGCCAAAGGTTACAGCATATCAATACCACTTACTGACTGCTTGCTAGAGGTTACAGCACACATTACGGCTCACTGATTTGTTGCTAGAGGTTACAGCACATGCTTTCTGCTTGTTTGGTTGCTAGAGATTACTGTACATCAATACTGCTCACTGATTGGTTGCTAGAGGTTACTGCACATCATTGCTGCCCACAGATTGGTTGCTAGAGGTTACAGCACACCATCTCCTCACTGCCTGCACACCATGGACTGGGGAGTGCAAAATTGCTTTCCTTACACCACAGAAATGTGCTGCCCTTTAGCAGATACACAGCAGTGGCATCAATTATCAATGACACCCTCATGCATCTGCTGACATGTGCTGTGGAATTTCAAGCATGCCTTTGTCTCCCCAGTGAGCAGTATTCAGTATAGGTGATGGTGAATATGACCTCGGGGGGGCATGATATACATATGAATGCCACCTTTGTTTACATATCAGCCCAGCTGACCGCCACTATTTACATATGAATGCTGCCGCTATTTACATATCAATGCCGGTTATTTACATGTAAACATGAGGTCTGCAGGTGAGTCATCTGTACACAACAACAGGGCAGAGTTGGGCAGCTTTAGTAGCAGCACTTAGATGTCGGGACACAGCACAGGTCTAAAACTTCAAGGGACAAGGGAATTTAAACCAGGATAGTTGGCAAGTATTAAGGCAGCTGCTTTGGGCCCCACAACAATGACAGGGCCCAGGGCAGCTGCCCCTTTTGCCCTGCCTGTTACCCGTGTTCCTCATCTTGTGCATATATTGCATGTATTCAATAATAAGATATATATTCAGCTCAAATCCTTATGTACAAACGAATGCGTTGCAAGCTGAGCACTCCAAGGTCAAAACACAACACCTCAATACTAATAACGAATCAAAAAGCGCAGCGAAACAGATAATATAAAATGAAATAAAAATCTATTCATTAAAAATTCATAAAATCATAAGTCCATAAAGTTGTCCAAAGCTTCAAAAGTCCACACATTAACCACTTCAGCCCCGGAAGGATTTCCCAGATTAGGACCAGAGCGCTTTTTGCGATTCGGCACTGCGCCGCTTTAACTGACAATTGTGCGGTCGTGCGGCGTTGTACCCAAACAAAATTTGCGTCCCTTTTTCCGCACAAATAGAGCTTTCTTTTGGTGGTATTTGATCACCGTTGTGTCATTTCTGATCGCCGCTATAAACAAAAAAAAGCGACGATTTTGCAAAAAAAAAAAAAAACAATATTTCTTACTTTTTGCTAAAATACAAACCCCCAAAAAAAACTAAAAAAAAAACATTTTTTTTCATCGGTTTTGGCCGATTTATATTCTTCCTCATATTTGTGATAAAAAAGTCACAATCGGCGTTTATTGATTGGTTTGCGCAAAAGTTGCCGTGTTTACGAATGATGAGAATTCATTTTTGGGGTTTTTTTTTTTTTTACTAGTAATGGCGGCGATCTGCGATTTTTAGCGGTACTGCGATATTGCAGCGGACATGTCGGACCATTTTGACACTTTTTTGGGACCATTGGCATTTATACAGCGATCAGTGCTATGAAAATTCACTGATTACTGTGTAAATGCCACTGGCAGTGAAGGGGTTAACCTGCAGGGGGCGCTCTAAGGGTTAACTGTGTTCCCTCAGTGTGCTCTAACTGTATGGGGGCTGGGCTGGCAGGGGGGAGGAGGGGAGAGATCACGGCTCCCATATAGAGGAAGCCTGTGATCACAGCCCTTCCCCCTCTGTCAGAACGGACATCCGTGTTTACATACACCGACCTCCATTCTCTCACTGCGGGGGGGCCATTGCGGGTAACCGGCGGAGATCGAGTCCCCTCTACCCGCTCCCTGCCCCCCCCCCGGAACACAGTGAGCACGACGGCGCATGTGCGCTCACAATACTCGTTATCACAGCCGCCGTCAAGGTGACGGCGGTTTGCGATAACAAGCCACTGTGTCACCGTCACGCTGCGGCGGGCGGTCGGCAAGTGGTTAAAAAGGCATTGCCTAATAAGTCATTGCTGTGACTACTAAGTTCTGTAAACAACAGCAGGAATATATATATATATGCTATATAGTCATAAGTATTAGGACGCCTGCCTTTACACGCACATGAACTTTAATGACATCCCAGTCTTAGTCTGTAGGGTTCAATACTGAGTTGGCCCACCCTTTGCAGCTATAACAGCTTCACCTCTTCTGGGAAGGCCGTCCACAAGGTTTAGGAGTGTCTATGGGAATGTTTGGCCATTCTTCCAGGCACTACTGTTGGAAGAGAAGGCCTGGCTCACAGTCTCCGCTCTAATTCACCCCAAAGGTGTTCTATCGGGTTGAGGTCAGGACTCTGTGCAGGCCAGTCAAGTTCCTCCACCCCAAACTCACTCATCCATGTCTTCGTGGACCTTGCTTTGTGCACTGATCTAATTCATTTGGTGGAGGGGGGATTATGGTGTGGGGGTTGTTTTTAAGGGGTTGGGCTTGACCCCTTAGTTCCAGTGAAGGGAACTCTTAAGGCGTCAGCATACCAAGACATTTTGGACAATTTCATGCTCCCAACAGGGAGCAGTTTGGGGATCTTGCTGTTCTAACATGACTGTGAACCAGGGCACAAAGCAAGGTCCATAAAGACCTTCCTCTGCCCCAAACTCGCTCATCCATGTCTTTATGGACCTTGCTTTGTGTATTGGTGTGCAGTAGGGTTGCCACCTCATCCCTTTAAACCCAAACACATATGAATTACACAGGTTGTCCTGAGGTTTAATTACCACCTTAATCAGCCAGAGAACCTGTGTAATTCATATGTGTTCGGGTTTAAAGGGATGAGGTAGCAACCCTAGTGTGCAGTCATGTTGGAACAGGAAAGGGCCATCCCCAAACTCTTCCCACAAAGTTGGGAGCATGAAATTGTCCAAAATGTCTTGGTATGCTGACGCCTTAAGAGTCGGTTCACGCTACAGCGACTTGGGATCCGACTCGAGTTGCCCCAAGTCGCTTGACAGAAGAAATCCCATTGAAGTGAATGAGAGCCGTCATAATGTACACTACTGAGTCGCTCCGACTTCAGAAAATGTTCCTGCACTACTTCATGGCAACTTTTATCTGACTCCTGCCCAAAGAATACAATGGAAGTTGCCTCCAAGTCGGATCCCCATTTATATTGAAGCAACTTTACAGGAAAAACTAAAGAATTTACTCAGTGAAAAACCCAGGCAACCCCCTCCCTCGCTTCTCTGATTGGCTCAGGCAAAGTTGCCTGGCATGCAGGTCGCTTCAGGTCCCGTTGTAAGTTGTGCTGAAGTCACGCTGAAGTCTCCTATGAGGTTGTTCTGAAGTCGCCTATGAAGTCGTGCCTGAAGTCCGATCGCCCCTGTGTGAACCAAGTCTAAGAGTTCCTTCGTTGGAACTACGGGGTCAAGCCCAACCTCTGAAAAACAATCCCCTCTCCACCAAATGGTTTGTCATGGAGGAACTTGACTGGCCTTCACAGAGTCCTGACCTCAACCCTATAGAACACCTTTGGGATGAAATATATAAGAGACTGCAAGCCAGGCCTTCTCCATCACCTGGAATCCATCTGCTTTTAGCTCTGGCATGCAGGCAGGAGGGTGTGCTTAGCTGAGAAAACCCCTCCTGAAGACTCCTGGGATGTAGGACATCATTTGCCTAGACCTGGAAACCAGGAAGTAACTGAAGAAATGTTAAAAAAAAGTTTTAAATAAGTTAATTTCCTATCCATTTACTAATGCTAGCAACATAAGATTTAAGAGTCATCAATGCTGATTGAGAGAGTGAAGTTCTACTTTATATAGGACCCTGCGCCCAATGTTTTGGGTCTCCAGTTGGCGGCAATGACCAAATGGCAACTAGAATCCCAGAAGAAATCTCAATGGCACCCCTAACCAGGGGTAGGCAACCAGTAGCCCTCCAGCTGTTGTGGAACTACATTTCCCATGAGGCATTGCAAGGCTGGCAGTTACAATTACTTCCAGAGGCATGATGGGACTTGTAGTTCTGCAACAGCTGGAGGGCCCCAGGTTGCCTACCCCTGCCCCTAACTTCAACGAAAAGGTTGATGACCTCTTCTCTAGAACTAAAGTAACATTTTCTTCACGAAATTCCACAAATGCCTTTAATTGTGAACTCCTTCCAGGGCGCCGATCAGCCATATTTACCTGGGGAAACCACTTAACACTAAATAGGATCAGTAACATGTCCGTGATCCCCGTGTCACAGGCGGTCTTGTCTGCGTAAACACGGCGCACAGATACAGAATACAATTTGTTACAATTTGACCTTTTTTCCCCATAAAAATGCGCAGAAACACGTCTATGAATATTTATCACTAAACACGGCGAGCGGCGCTATGTAAATGTGCTATGCAAATGAGCGAGCCAAGCTCAATAACGAGAAAATCAGAGCTAATTATCAGCAGCTCACAATGATCTGCAAATAGCCGTATTAGTCATGAAGAAAAAGCCTTATTCGTTCCCCGTGTTTGGTCACCGATGATGGGTACAGATTGCATCATGGTGGAAGGCCAGCTTGGGTGCGGAAAAGTGCATACAATTCTGTTACAGCCTAGGCAGCTGCATAACTTTACTCTGTATACGCAGGAAGGTATCTATCTGTATTCCAGGGAATTTACCAATATTATTTAATAATATAATAATGTCCGGAAAAATACCAAAATGTTCTTCTATAGACAGTACATATACATTTTATTATTACTGTTTATATATGTGTAGCACCCTCCTAGTTTAGAGTAAGCTGCTAGTTAAATTGAGTTAGAAAAAAAAAGTGTGTGTGTAGGGCGCTCTGAAGGACAGTACTGAGCAGTAGAAGTCTGCAATAGGGATGGAAGCAGTTGGACCCAGGAACTGTGCACACTGGTTGTCAGGCTTTAGAATATTTATGGCTCTCCCTCCACCTTCTGGGCACACCTCCCCAGGAATTGGTTCTATACTTCTAGAAGACAGGGGGGAGTAGGAGAACAGCAGCCTGTGAAACAGTGAATAACCCTAAGTATTGAACCCCTGCTCTACTGTTTACAGAGGAGTCACTAAATTTACCTAAAAAAAAAAACAAAAAAAAAAAAAAAAACAGAAAAAGGCGCCTAAGTGCAGCATTAAAAAGGGTTTTAATAGAGCAAGGGATAAAAAGACTTGGGCCCAGGAACTGTGCACACTGGTTGTCAGGCTTTAGAATATTTATGGCTCTCCCTCCACCTTCTGGGCTCACCTCCCCAGGAATTGGTTGGGTTTCCATAAATATTCAGGCTGCCTGTCCTGCTCTCCCTCTCACTATACTTCTAGAAGACAGGGGGGAGTAGGAGAACAGCAGCCTATGAAGCACTGAATAACCCTAAGTATTCAACCCCTGCTCTACTGTTTACAGAGGAGTCACTAAATTTACGTACAAAAAAACAAAACAGAAAAAGGCACCTCTAAGTGCAGCATTAAAAGGGCTTTAATAGAGCAAGGGATAAAAAGACTTGGACCCAGGAACTGTGCACACTGGTTGTCAGGCTTTAGAATATTTATGGCTCTCCCTCCACCTTCTGGGCGCACCTCTCTAGGAATTGGTTAGGTTTCCCGAAATATTCAGGCTGCTTGTCCTGCTCTCCCTCCTACTATACTTTTAGAAGACGGGGGAGTAGGAGAACAGCAGCCTGTGAAACACTGAACAACCCTAAGTATTCAACGTCTGCTCTACTGTCTAGTGCTCTGAATGACTGTAGTGAGCAGTAGAAGTCTGCAATAGGGATGGAAGCAGTTCAGGTGGTGTGGTGTCCTCAAACACTAGGGCAGCACTCAATGGGGGAAGCAATCTCTGGTAAAACAAAACAGAAAAAGGCGCTCTAAGTGCAGCATTAAAAAAGGCTTTAATAGCGCAAGGGTTTAAAAGACTTGGACCCAGGAACTGTGCACACTGGTTGTCAGGTTTTAGAATATTTATGGCTCTCCCTCCACCTCCTGGGTGCACCTCCCCAGGAATTGTTTGGGTTTCCATAAATATTCAGGCTGCCTGTCCTGCTCTCCCTCCCACTATACTTCTAGAAGACAGGGGGAGTAGGAGAACAGCAGCCTGCGAAGCACTGAACAACCCTAAGTATTCAATGTCTGCTCTACTGTCTACTGCTCTGAATGACTGTACTGTGCAGTAGAAGTCTGCAATAGGGATGGAAGCAGTTCAGGCGGTGTGGTGTCCTCAAACACTAGGGCAGCACTCAATGGGGGAAGCAATCTCTGGTAAAACAAATAAAACAGAAAAAGGAGCCTCTAAGTGCAGCATTAAAAAGGGCTTTAATAGAGCAAGGGATAAAAAGACTTGGACCCAGGAACTGTGCACACTGGTTGTCAGGCTTTAGAATATTTATGACTCTCCCTCCACCTTCTGGGCGCACCTCCCTAGGAATTGGTTGGGTTTCCCTAAATATTCAGGCTGCCTGTCCTGCTCTCCCTCCCACTATATTTCTAGAAGACAGGGAGGAGTAGCAGAACAGCAGCCTGTGAAACACTGAATGACCATAAGTTTTCAACCCCTGCTCTACTGTTTACAGAGGAGTCACTAAATTTACCTACAAAAAAAAAACAAAACAGAAAAAGGCGCCTCTAAGTGCAGCATTAAAAAGGGTTTTAATAGAGCAAGGGATAAAAAGACTTGGACCCAGGAACTGTGCACACTGGTTGTAAGGCTTTAGAATATTTATGGCTCTCCCTCCACCTTCTGGGCGCACCTCTCTAGGAATTGGTTGGGTTTCCCTAAATATTCAGGCTGCCTGTCCTGCTCTCCCTCCTACTATACTTCTAGAAGACAGGGGGAGTAGGAAAACAGCAGCCTGTGAAACACTGAACAACCCTAAGTATTAAACCCCTGCTCTACTGTCTACTGCTCTGAATGACTGTACTGAGCAGTAGAAGTCTGCAATAGGGATGGAAGCAGTTCAGGCGGTGTGGTGTCCTCAAACACTAGGGCAGCCCTCAATGGGGGAAGCAATCTCTGGTAAAACAAACAAAACAGAAAAAGGAGCCTCTAAGTGCAGCATTAAAAAGGGCTTTAATAGAGCAAGGGATAAAAAGACTTGGACCCAGGAACTGTGCACACTGGTTGTCAGGTTTTAGAATATTTATGGCTCTCCCTCCACCTCCTGGGTGCACCTCCCCAGGAATTGGTTGGGTTTCCATAAATATTCAGGCTGCCTGTCCTGCTCTCCCTCCCACTATACTTCTAGAAGACAGGGGGAAGTAGGAGAACAGCAGCCTGCGAAGCACTGAACAACCCTAAGTATTCAATGTCTGCTCTACTGTCTACTGCTCTGAATGACTGTACTGAGCAGTAGAAGTCTGCAATAGGGATGGAAGCAGTTCAGGTGGTGTGGTGTCTTCAAACACTAGGGCAGCACTCAATGGGGGAAGCAATCTCTGGTAAAACAAACAAAACAGAAAAAGGAGCCTCTAAGTGCAGCATTAAAAAGGGCTTTAATAGAGCAAGGGATAAAAAGACTTGGACCCAGGAACTGAGCACACTGGTTGTCAGGCTTTAGAATATTTATGGCTCTCCCTCCACCTCCTGAGCGCACCTCCCCAGGAATTGGTTGGGTTTCTATAAATATTCACACTGCCTGTCCTGCTCTCCCTCCCACTATACTTCTAGAAGACAGGGGGGGAGTAGGAGAACAGCAGCCTATGAAGCACTGAATAACCCTAAGTATTCAACCCCTGCTCTACTGTTTACAGAGGAGTCACTAAATTTACGTACAAAAAAACAAAACAGAAAAAGGCACCTCTAAGTGCAGCATTAAAAGGGCTTTAATAGAGCAAGGGATAAAAATGCTTGGACCCAGGAACTCTGCACACTGGTTGTCAGGCTTTAGAATATTTATGGCTCCCCTTCCACCTTCTGGGCACACCTCCCCAGGAATTGGTTGGGTCTCCATAAATATTGAGGCTTCCTGTCCTGCTCTCCCTCCCCCTATACTTCTAGAAGACAGGGGGGAGTAGCAGAACAGAATATTTATCACATGTCAGGCTTCCTTTAATCATTTGAAGTCCAGGCCATTTATTTATGGCCTGTGGATGGGAAGAGGTTGAGCACCAAGCTAAAGACCTTTAAACCGGTACTTCGGATATTTATGGCCTATAAATGGCAAGAAGCTAAACACCAAGATGAAGACCTTTAAACCTATACTCCAGGTAGGTACCTAGCATCCATGAACAATGCTCCATACCTCTTCTAGCTAATCGCTACATCATTAAGAAAAAATGTTGAAATGCCCAATCTATGGGTACATGGCATGCCAGGCCCCAGGGTCTTCTAACTCCTGGAGTCAAGGGTTCCTACGTCACTGCCTGGGTGGGTGACCATTGACTGTTCAGTGGTGGAAACCCTCGAGGATCCAG
Source organism: Glandirana rugosa (assembly GCA_018402905.1). Lineage (NCBI taxonomy): Eukaryota > Metazoa > Chordata > Amphibia > Anura > Ranidae > Glandirana > Glandirana rugosa. Next base: position 329,400 of record BLSH010545474.1, on the reverse strand, counting down.
AAGACTGCAGCAATGTGAGGACGACGCGTTTAGGGGCATCAACAAGATAGGAGGTGGAAGTCATGAACTTTATAGCTGGGTTGCTGGTCTACACACATGGAAGAGACACTGCTGAGAGACACATGATGGCAGGTGAATGAAAAATAGATTTGGAAGGTTTTTTTTCTCAACTTTGGTCAATGGTCTGAGTTTGGAGGGTAGGAGGGAATGGGGAAAGGCTGACTTTGCCTATAGACAGGCTTTAAGCAAGGACCTCGTTGGGAAAGGTCTATGTTTGTGGACTAAGCTTGATTATTACAGCAAAGTCACAATTTGCATACAAGTTCCGTTGCCTTTACCCATGGATCCACGTGTTGTTTTGGCATGCATATTACACCCAAGCTGACCTCTGCATATGCAGATTTTAAATATATTCCTGGAATTATAATGGTCAACAGGTTTCTGCTTCATTGAATTGAATAAGCATGCATTATACACCTGTGTGCACAACAACTGTCATTCTGCAGCAGATGGAAGATAAAGCAAAGCTGGTAATGAAATGGGTCACGTCACCCGTCACTGTCATGCAAAGGAAGGCAACATAATTTATATTTGTGAATTTGTCCAGCTCAACATAGGAAGGTTTCTGGTGCACAACCAAAAGTGGTAAGACTTTTATGCAGGGCCGGCTCTACCACTAGGCTAGTAGGCGGCCGCCTAGGGCGACTGCCGCCCAGGGTGCCTGCCCGATGTTGATCCGTCACTGCTCTGTATCGATCACTCATGTCACTGGAGAGCCGTGGCGGGCAGCGCACCAGTGCAGTAAAATGCACCCATATACTACACCAGCCTGTCCATATACTACCCCAGCCTGTCCATATACTACCCCAGCCTGTCCATATACTACACCAGCCTGTCCATATACAACACCAGCCTGTCCATATACTACACCAGCCTGTCCATATACTACCCCAGCCTGTCCATATACTACCCTAGCCTGTCTATATACAACCCCAGCCTGTCTATATACTACCCTAGCCTGCCTCTATACTGCCCTAGCCTGTCCATATACTACCCTAGCCTGTCCATATACTACCCTAGCCTGTTTATATACTACCCCAGCCTGTCTATATACTACCGTAGCCTGTCCATATACTACCCTAGCCTGTCTATATACTACCCTAGCCTGTCTATATATTACCCTATCCTGTCCATATACTACCCTAGCCTGCCCCTATACTGCCCTAGCCTGTCCATATACTACCCTAGCCTGTCCATATACTACCCTAGCCTGTTTATATACTAGCCTAACCTGGCTATATACTACCCTAGCCTGTCCATATACTACCCCAGCCTGTCTATATACTACCGTAGCCTGTCTATATACTACCCTAGCCTGTCTATATACTACCAAAGCCTGTCCATATACTACCCTAGCCTGTCTATATATTACCCTAGCCTGTCTATATACTGCCCTAGCCTATCTATATACTACCCTAGCCCATCTATATTCTACCCTAGCCTGTCCATATACTACCCTAGCCTGTTTATATACTACCCTAGCCTGGCTATATACTACCCTAGCCTGTCCATATACTACCCCAGCCTGTCTATATACTACCGTAGCCTGTCTATATACTACCCTAGCCTGTCTATATACTACCAAAGCCTGTCTATATACTACCCTAGCCTGTCTATATACTACACTAGCCTGTCTATATACTACCCTAGCCTGTCCATATACTACCCTAGCCTGTCTATATACTACCCTAGCCTGTCTATATACTACCCTAGCCTGTCCATATACTACCCTAGCCTGTCCATATACCTGCAGACCACGGCTGGCATGAGGAAGCGAGCCAATGTCACCATTTTTTGTCTTTAGGCCGGGTCCAGAGGCACAGATGCAGGCCTGTGAACCACAGCTAAAGAAAGCCCTGCTTTTATGGGATGGGGTAGGAGAACAGCCAGCCAAGAAAGCAGTCAAAACAAAGAATCATCCGCTTTCACAAACACACAAGAATCACTGGATTTTGTCACATCTAATATCGTTTTTTTTTGCAATGTAGATTTTTCTGGGGTTTATGACCACACGGATCCTTCTTTTCTGCACCAAGGTGCTCCATCGTCTCTTACACAGGAGGAGGATGGGACCGGGCGCTGAATCCCCGGGGAGGCCGGGGGGCTGCCATTCAGCAGCTGTGATGAGTTTATTTGCAGTAAAATGTGAATTTAATTAGACTCTTCACACTTAACTAACTCCTCTATTTCTGCAGATCTGAGGTATTTGATTCTCTCAGCTAATCCTTTTAGCCCTAAACCTCTTGCAGCTGCTGATGAATCTGCGGAATCCAGAGGCTTCAGCCTCCCCAGATGGTGAAGGTTGCTCTTGATGGAGTAAATGTTTTCTCTTTGGGAGCTCTAAGCACACACAGTGGCACTTGGGGTACCCTGGTGGCTGGACTGATGGCATGCAATTGACAAAAAACATTAAAAAAAAAAAAAAAACTGCCAAAAAACATAAGACTCAAATTCACCATAAGCTGAAATGAAATTAGGAAGATGGCTCTAGTTGGCTCCTATGAAGAAGTTAATGGGACATGGCTGTAAACAACAGATCTTCATCACATATTGGATGTACTGCACGCTCCTATCGAGTTGCATACCGACTTTAACTTCAGCACGTGCGATAGCGATAGTTCAGATCTTATTCACCTTCCGTGGAGATGCCCCAAGCTGAATTGATATTTGAACGGTGCCTCCTCTACACTGAATATGGTTTTTGGCCTTTACCTAAGCTGGCCATACATGGTGCAGGAAAGTCAGTCAGTGTTGATGGGGCAATCCCTCACATGGAGCTATTGTGTTCTCCTGGCAGGGGTGCCCGGGGAGCTATCCCAGCCAGGAGAACACACAGCGACTATGGCTAGTGGCTATAGCCATTTGCAGTAATGGCATGAAAAATCTGATATGCTGGTTGTACCCAAGTTGATTGATGGATCGACTTGGGTATGATCAGACCGCCTATAGATGGTTCGAGTTTCGTCCGGTCCCTGCTTAACCAGCTGAGATTCAAACTGTCTATGGCCCGGTTTAGACGTGTGTACTTGGGGGAGAGCCTCTGGGGGAATCTAGGATGGAAAAGGACCTGGGGGTCCTAGTAGATGTCAGGCTCAGCAATGGCATGCAATGCCAAGCTGCTGCCAGCAAAGCCAACAGGATATTGGATTGGATTAATTCCAGAGATAAAATGATAATTCTCCCACTATACAAGACTCTGGTCCGGCTGCATCTTGAGTATTCCGTCCAGTTCTGGGCTCCAGTCCTCAGGAGGGATGTGCTGGGACTGGAGAGGGTCCAAAGAAGGGCAACAAAGCTAATTAAGGGACTGGAGGACCTCAGCTATGGGGAAAGATTACGAGCAGTGAACTTATTCTCTCTGGAGAAGACGCTTGAGAGGGGATATGATTTCAATGTACAAATACTGTACCGGTGACCCCACAATAGGGAAAAAGCTTTTCCGTGAAAGGGAATTTAAAAAGACACGCTGCCGTTCACTAAAATTAGAAGAAAAGCGGTTTAACCTTAAACGAGGGTTCTTTACTGTAAGGGCGGTAAGGATGTGGAATTCTCTTCCACAAGCAGTGGTTTCAACAGGGAGCATAGATAATTTGAAAAAACTATTAGATAAACACCTAAATTACCACAACATACAGGGATAGACAATGTAATACTGACATAAAAGCACACACATAGGTTGGATTTGATGGACTTGTGTCTTTCTTTCAACCTCACCAACTACGTAGATGCAATAGGAAGGGATGCTTTATGTATCAGGTTCAGGTTCAGCTTGGGTTCAGCTCTGGGCTCAAACTGGGAAGGCCGCTGTCAGTACTGCGCCAAGGACCTGCAGGTGTAGGACCCCTGCCTCGCAGTTGCATGGCAATATATGGCCATATTTTGTCAAAGACATTGACCTAATATGGCCTTGTAGCTTTATTAGGCCAATGAGGGGGGAGGAAGCTCCTGGCCGCAGTTAATTGGCTCAGGAATGACGGTTTACTCCTGGCTTCAGCCGAACCCAAGTTCTGACAGAACCTCAGCTCATCACTAGTTGAAATGAATCTAACTGCTAGAAAATGAGTCTCTCCATCCCAGTCTACAATAGGAAATTGACTTTGAGAGATGCAGTAAGTTATAAGTTAATTTGAAAAATGTACATATACCGATCAGGGCCGATCTCAGAAATGTAAAAAGCTGTGGCCTCCATGTTGATAACTTTCTGGATCTGAAAAGCTGAGTGATTGGGGGGCTCTATAATGGGGAACTGTGTGATTAAAGGCATCTTTGATGGGGGGAACGACTGTGTGATTGGAGGTTCTGTGAGGGGGTAACTGTGTGATTGGGGCCTCTTTGATGGGGGGGACCATGTGATTTGATGGCTTTGTAATGGGGGGAAATGTGATTTGATGGACTATGTCATTGGGGCTTTTTAATTGGGGGACTGTGTGATTGGATAGCTTTGTGATTGATGATGGGACTATGTGATTGGGGAGGGCTCAGTAATGGGGGGATTGTGTAATTGGATGGCTTTGTATTGGGGGGACTATGTGATTGGGAGGCTCTGTAATGGGGGGACTTTGTGATTGAATGGCTTTGTGATGACGGAACTATATGAGTGAGGGGGCTCTGTAATGGAGGGACTGTGTGATTGGATGGCTTTGTGATTGATGATGGGACTATGTGATTGGGGAGGGCTCAGTAATGGGGGGATTGTGTAATTGGATGGCTTTGTATTGGGGGGACTATGTGATTGGGAGGCTCTGTAATGGGAGGGCTTTGTGATTGGGAGGCTCTGTAATGGGAGGGCTTTGTGATTGGGAGGCTCTGTAATGGGGGGATTTTGTGATTGAATGGCTTTGTGATGACGGAACTATATGAGTGAGGGGGCTCTGTAATGGAGGGACTGTGTGATTGGATGGCTTTGTGATTGATGATGGGACTATGTGATTGGGGAGGGCTCAGTAATGGGGGGATTGTGTAATTGGATGGCTTTGTAATGGGGGGACTATGTGATTGGGAGGCTCTGTAATGGGAGGGCTTTGTGATTGGGAAGCTCTCTAATGGGGGGACTTTTATCAAGGGAGTAGTGTTTCGGTAAGTTAGTGTTTCAGGGGGGTAATCTCTCGAAGGGTTAGTGTTTCGGGAGGGTAATGTCTCGGAGGGTTAGTGTATC
>BLSH010545474.1:310918-321124 GCA_018402905.1 Glandirana rugosa | reverse complement strand
CGTTCTAACTGTGGGGGGACTGCCCTAGCTGGGGAAGGGAAGTGGTCACAGCCCTTCCCCCCCCCACAGAACGGAGTTCCGTGTTTACTTACACCGACCTCCGTTCTTTCACTCTGGAGGGGGCATCGCGGGTAGCCGGCGGCGATCGAGGCCGCCGCACCCGCTCCCTGGCCCTCCCCGAACACAGTGAGCGATCTCGCAGCCGCCGTCAAATGACAGCGATTTGCGATATTGCACCACTTTGTCGCCGTCAAACTGCGGTTGGCGGTCGGCAAGTGGTTAATAATGGAAGACGTGTTACAGATATAAAGCGGTAGGTGATAATAAATCCATATGTCCACTCAGTGGCTATCGCCTACAGTGGCGTGCCTCATATTAAATAAAACAGCATGGTTACTAACAAAGACAAGTGAAGGTTACCTTACTTTGTCAGAAAAAGAAAACCACTTTTAAGTATAGAAAAAATTTGCTCCATTGTCTTTTCGAAGTTAAGAAGATAGAGGATGAATGAGATGAGAAAGGATAGAAGAGTAAAGAGGAGTAGGGGAATAGAACGGTAGAGGAAAGTGAGGGAGGATAGAGCAAGGAGGGTGGGTCTGCTGGGAGGTCCCGACCCTGCGGGACTGGCCGTCTAACCAATGCGGGGCTTTCTATCTGTCCAATACTGGGGCTTGTCCTGGGCCTAGAAGGTTAGTGAGAGTATCAGAGGCGGAGAAGCAAAGCCAGATCGACCATAGAACCTTATATTTGTCTAATGCAGGGGTCCTCAAACTATGGCCCTCCAGTTGTTCAGGAACTACAATTCCCATCATGCCTAGTCATGTCTGTGAAGGTCAGAGTTTTACAATGCCTCATGGGATGTGTAGTTCCGCAACAGCTGGAGGGCCGTAGTTTGAGGATGCCTGGAATGCATTGTTGTCCATCACTATTCTCATAATATCGTTTATAATGGATACCCATTGGGCTAGGGAAGGAGTGGTGGAAGATTTCCCGTATAACGGGATGATTTGTCTGGCAGCTGATAAGAGAAACCGTAGGAGGCACTTCTTCTGGGATACTAAGAAATCAGGAAGGATAGATAGTAGAGCAATCTTAGGCGAGGGAGTTAAGGATTCATCATATAAATGATTATATACCTGAACTATTTGGTTCCGAAAGCCTGTTGATGTTAATGTATAAGGAGAGGCGCCCAGATACCCCTAGGCTTCTTCCCAAAAAAAAGTGATAGTAGAGGACACAACTGGTCTAGGTGATTGCCTTGTTCTCTCAGTGGGGAATGTCAGGTGACGATTGTCCCTTTACCAGACTGATCTTCTCATATCTGAGTGTACCTACCGACCCATCAAGAATGGGGGATGTAATTTTTTTAAACCTCTAGAGCAGGGTTCCTCCAGAGGTTGCTAGGAGTTCCTTGAGCAATGGTCAATTTCTACCTCTCAGATAAATTCCCAATGACACCATTGATCTTTTTTAGCTATCTGTAAGGGGGTAATTCTTCCCAATGACCACAAGGGTAAGGAGCATTCTTCCCATTGATCACAAGGGTAAGGAGCATTCTTCCCATTGATCACAAGTGTAAGGAGCATTCTTCCCATTGACCACAAGGGTAAGGAGCATTCTTCCCATTGACCACAAGTGTAAGGAGCATTCTTCCCACTGACCACAAGTGTAAGGAGCATTCTTCCCATTGATCACAAGGGTAAGGAGCATTCTTCCCATTGACCACAAGGGTAAGGAGCATTCTTCCCATTGACCACAAGGGTAAGGAGCATTCTTCCCATTGACCACAAGTGTAAGGAGCATTCTTCCCATTGACCACAAGGGTAAGGAGCATTCTTCCCATTGACCACAAGTGTAAGGAGCATTCTTCCCATTGACCACAAGGGTAAGGACCATCCTTCCCAATGACCACAAGGGTAAGGAGCATTCTTCCCATTGACCACAAGGGTAAGGACCATCCTTCCCAATGACCACAAGGGTAAGGAGCATTCTTCCCATTGACCACAAGGGTAAGGAGCATTCTTCCCATTGACCACAAGTGTAAGGAGCATTCTTCCCATTGATCACAAGGGTAAAGAGCATTCTTCCCATTGATCACAAGTGTGAGGAGCATTCTTCCCATTGACCACAATTGTAAGGAGCATTCTTCCCATTGACCACAAGGGTAAGGAGCATTCTTCCCATTGATCACAAGGGTAAGGAGCATTCTTCCCATTGATCACAAGGGTAAGGAGCATTCTTCCCATTGATCACAAGTGTAAGGAGCATTCTTCCCAATGACCACAAGTGTGAGGAGCATTCTTCCCATCGACCATCACACTAATGTATCATGAGTTGTAGATTTTTAATTTTTAGCAAGGGTTCCCCGAGACCAGAGTATTATTTCAAGGGTTCCTCAGTGTTGAAAAGGGTGAAAAAGGCTGCTCTAGACTTAAAGTTGAATTTCAGTAGAAACATTTTATTTTTATTTGTTATTTAACTTTAGATAGATTGGGGAAGATTTAAATCAGACTTTGTCAACCAGGATTCCATGGAACACTGAGATTCCTCCAGAGGTTGCTAGGGGTTCTGTGGTCAATTAGCAATTTACGGAAGAAAGAAGACGTCTTTTGATTGTAGACTATGATTTGTGTAGGATATTCTATATATATATATATATATATACTATTACCGAAAGTATTGGGACACTTGCCTTTACACACACATGAACATTAATGGCATGCCAGTCTTAAGGTGACGGTCGTATGAAAACGGTCGTACGACCGCTTCTTTTACGATCAAGCGACTGTTAGTACGCGTGATCAGAAGAGCCGATGTGTGACGGTCGTACGACAGAAGTTGGATGAGTAAACTAGAAAACTTTGGTTGTACAACCATTGTACCGTGTGTACAGAGAAGTTGGCCCAACAAGTTGTACTGTGCAAAACACGCATGCTCAGGTGTCAGGAACGCCCGGAAGTATCCATTAGTGTAAACCTACGTTCCTAATTCACAAATCACATTCACCTGAACTTCCTCTTTATACACTCGTAACACGTCACCGCGTTCGGCTTGGTTGTAAAGCGTAAAATAGAGGACAAATGGTGCTCTCTGTATATACTCAAGTTTTAATATATAAAAGGCGTAGCATTAAAATGCTCACACAGTGCATAAAAAAACACAAAGGTCTGGAAACCTCACCACCCGGCCAGGTATGGCATCAATTACATGGCTCTCTTTCCTATACGTGTTACGCCCAGGTATAGGCTTCATCAGTGGTTGGCTAACTGGCATGATAGCAAACTGCTGACATGAGATTGTATAAGGATGGCTGTATCCCTCAACTGTCGCCTCATGCCTTTGGGTAGCTTAACAACACAGGACTAAGCAGATGTGTAGGAGCGAGAGGCTATACTGTTGACATCACATCGTGTTTCTGTACTGGAAAGCCAATAGACCACTGAATCACAGATGTTGGACTTTATTCTACCAGACAAATAAAAAAACATTGAAAACAGCCACTATTGATGTTTCAGAGAAATAATAAATAGCAGATATCATGATCTACAGAAACAGCAACCGTGGCAGAAAAGTGGTGAGTTATACACAATAGCGAGCACCAGCAGGATCAATAGATATCATCAGTCAAGCTGTCCCAGCAGATCTTGAAGAAGACAATCCTACTTTCTTTTAAATATTAAAAAATAAATAAATACATTTAAGCTAATGTATAAAGCACCCTTTATAAGTGGTCATTGCTGGTCATTAGGTGGGCCGAACACCCCCCGGTTCGGTTCGCACCCAAACAGGCAAAAAATTTGTGCAAACATTCGAACACCGTTAAAGTCTACGGGACCCGAACAGGAAAATTCAAAAGTGCTCATTTTAAAGGTTTATATGTAATGTTATTGCCCTAAAAAGTGTATGGGGACCCGGGTCCTGCCCTAGGGGACATGTGTCAATGAAAAAAAGTTTTTAAATCGATCGTTTTTTCAGGAGCGGTGATTTTAATAATGCTTAAAGTGAAAAAAATAAATAAATAATGAAAAATTCCTTTAAATAATGTAACTGGGGGGTCCCCTTAGTCTGCCTGTAAAAGGGTGCATCTCTGTGATGTATAGAACATAGCCAGAGCAAAATGACATTTCCAAAGGAAAAATTGTCATTTATAATCGCGGCTGTAATGTATAGCCGGCTCAATATACAAAAAAATCACTGAAAACATTTGCATGCCCCTCCCTCCAGGTCCCATACCAGGCCCTTCAGGTCTGGTGTGGAATTTAAGGGGAATTCCGCATTAAATTTTAAAAAAAAATTGACATGGGGCCCCCCCTAAAATCGAAACCAGTCCCTTATCCGAGCATGCAACCTGGCTGGCCAGGATAGGGGTGGGGGGGGGGCAAGCGCCCCCCCCTGAACCATACCAGGCTACATGCCCTCAACATGGGGAGCATGGGTGCTTTTGGGCAGGGGGGGCTCTGCGCCCCTCACATCAAAGCACCTTGTCCCCATGTTGATGGGTCAAGAGCCTCTTCCCCACAACCCTGGGCTGTGGTTGTGGGGGTCTGCGGGTGGGGGGCTTACCGTAATCTGTAATAAGGGGGCCCCCTAATCCCGACCCCCCACCTATGTGAATTAGTATCGGGTACCCCCACTACTTCACCAAAAGTGTCAAAAAAATAAAAAACCACAGGAGACAATTAGAGACAAGTCCTTTATTAAATAATAAAAATAAGCGTCCTCCCCCCGTTGTAATCCATCGTCAATCACGGCACCGAAAAATAAATAAATAAAAAAAGCCGCAACAGCTCCTCCTCCATGGGAGGACTCCCACCAACTGAGCTCGGTTTGTTGTAACAGTTTATTTATATGGCAGGGCGGGGCCACTCTGTGATGTATGCGCCCCGCCCCCTCACATGACATCAGAAGGGGCGGGGTCGCTCACTTACATCGCCGTGTGGCCCCGCCATAAAAATAAACTGTCAGAGCAAAAAGAGCGCAGACGGCGGGAGCCCTCCCAACGGGGAGGAGCTGTGCGCGCCGTCTGCGCACAATGCATTATGGGGCGTTCCGCGGCGGCAAAGTCGCTGCGAACGCCCCATAATGTTCTAAATTCGACTCGAACCGCGGGCCCATCCCTACTGGTCATTCGTGATTTGAATTTCTTTCTTTCAGCCCACATTAGGCTATAGATTCCCCATCCACGCTAAGCAGTATGGATGAAAGAATGTCAGCTGTTGGCTTCTGTATTCAGCATAAATATAAAGGATAAAGATTCTCTGTCCAATGTCGCCCATGTCCTCAAATACATGCAAAATAGAAAAATTCTCGGATTTTTTCTGGGCATATAGAAAATTGTACCACCAAGTACATTCATAAAATCATAAAGTTTATTATACAAATATTATATGTAGCACCCTCTAGTGTGCTAGGTGTGAGAGGTAGGTTTTTTTTTTTTTGACAGTGTAGCAAATTTATGCAAGCTTGGCTGGCAGCCAGGCCTGCTTGTTTTTGTTTCTGGGTTGGGTAGAAATCCAGGGAGAGCTGGGTGACTCTCAGACAGCATCACTGAGACCTCCCACTTATTTCCAGAACATGCTGGAACCTTCTGGAAAGAGAGGAGGAGAGATGAGGTGGAGCTGTCTGGAGTATTCTGAGGGGCCCTGACTAATCCTCAACTTGGAGGCCCCCCTCAAATACTCTGGGGCAGCCCAGCTGGGGAGGAGTTGTTCGGGTGGAAGCAGGAGATGGAATGTTAAGCTGTCAATGGCCTTTTAGGGAGCTGGGGGGGATGCGCTCGGGTGTGGACAGGACCCTCTCAGGACACATGGAGGTGTCCTGGACAGGAGGCATGGAAGCAAAGAGGACCAGGGCTGGTGCAAGGATTTTTGACACCCTAGGCGAAACCTCATTTTGCCGTCCCCCTTGGCTCCAACCCTGACTCCACCCCCTTTTCCCTGCCCAGCCTGATCAGCGCCAATGAATTTCAGCTTGATAAGCGCCAATCTAATGCAGCTTCACCAGTGCCCATCAAATACAGCTCCACCAGCGCCAAGCAATACAGCCTCACTTGTGCCCATAATATACAGCTTCACCAGCACCAATCAATACAGCCTCACCTGTGCCCATCAAATACAGCTTCACCTGTTCCCTTCAAATACAGCCTCATGGGTGGTGAGGGCAGAGGGAGGGTATTTGGCAGATCAGTCACTATTTCTATATACATTTGCAAATGGCATGTGATAATACAATCTCATTATCTCAGTCAAACAGTGTCAGTTTTTACATGAATCAATGCAGAGCAGCCAATGACAGATCAACAGTGGCCAGGCGCCCCTAGGCGGCAGTGCGCCCTAGGCGGCCGCCTACTCCGCCTAGTGGTAGAGCCGGCCCTGAAGAGGACAGCGGGAGAACACTGCCAGGCAAGTCTCCAAGAGGAACAACAAGGTGCAGCCAGGGGGGCTGGTGAGTGACACACGGTCAGGAGGACTGGGAGGCATGCCTGAGAGGACTGGGTGCAGAGCCAGATGAGATACGTGCAGAGCCAGTGGGGAGGGCTGTGGTGGCACGGGCAGTGGAAAGAGGCAGCTGCAGCCAGGAGGGATGGCAGGGCCTGAAGAGGTGGTGCTGGGATCAGTAGCCACGTGGGACAGCTAGCACTAGGACTACCAATTTTGCTACACCATAGGGGCCCACGGTCCCTGCTTGCAAAGTGCATTTTTTCTTTAGGCCTGGCTGAGCCAGTGTCAGGCCTGCAATTCAGTGCTAGCTGGTCCTGGGAGTGATAGTCTGCAAGCAAGTTTGTGCTGGGGATAGAAGAGGAAGCGTTATATACCGGAGGTGTATATAGTTCTCAGTCCCTATATTTTATTTTTTATTTATTTCAGGTACTTATATAGCGCCGTCAATTTACACAGCGCTTTACATATACATTGTACATTCACATCAGTCCCTACCCTCAAGGAGCTTACAATCTAAGGTCCCTAACTCACATTCATACATATACTAGGGTCAATTTAGACAGGGATCTAATTAACCTCACAGCATGTCTTTGGAGTGTGGGAGGAAACCGGAGTACCCGGAGGAAACCCACGCAGGCACAGGGAGAACATGCAAACTCCAGGCAGGTAGTGTCGTGATCGGGATTCGAACCAGTGACCCTTTTACTGCTAGGCGAAAGTGGTACCCACTACACCACTGTGCTATATTGAATTTACAATCAACTGGGCATCCCATATCTACCCTATCCCCATCCAAGTTACAATCCCCTCAAATTAAAAAAAAAAAAAAACAAAGTACATGGACTGCTTCTTGACTACTGAGTGTCTGAAGATTTGTGTGCCTGGCTGTGCAGGGTGAGAGGCGGACCACAACTACCAGCAGCCCCTACGGGGGTACCGCCACATAAAATTGTATTTAGCACCATATCCAATCTTTGCAAAGCGTAGTTCACAAATCTTATTTCAATTTAACATCTTTGGATTCTGTTCACGTGTGCTCCTGATGAAGACGTTTGAAGCATTCGTAACGTGCTGAGCTAACGTGGATGTTGAATTGAAACAAGATTTGTGAACTTCATTTTGCAAGCACTGGATATGGTGCTATATACAATTTAAATGTTTGTATAATAAATTGTATGATTTTATGAGTTTGCTTTGCGGCGCCATTTTCTATATGCCCAGAGATAATCCAACGCCACGAGATTTTTTTCTGTATTCAGTACCCACAGATCTCATTTCCACCCACAGCTCCGATTTGCACCTATGGACTAAATTTCCATCTGCGGCTTAACCACTTCAGCCCCGGAAGGATTTCCAGCTTTAGGACCGGAGCCCTTTTTGCGATTCGGCACTGCGTCGTTTTAACTGACAATTGCGCGGTCGTGCGTCATTGTACCCACACGAAATTTGCGTCCTTTTTTCCCCCACAAATAGAGCTTTCTTTTGGTGGTATTTGATCACCGCTGCGTCATTTCTGATCGCCGCTATAAACAAAAGAAGAGCGACAATTTTGCAAAAAAACACAAATTTCTTACTTTTTGCTAAAATACAAATCCAAAAAAATATAAAAAAAACATTTTTTTTCACCGGTTTTGTCCGATTTATATTCTTCCTCATATTTGTGATAAAAAAATCGCAATCGGCGTTTATTGATTGGTTTTCGCAAAAGTGGTTGCGTTTACGGATGATGAGAATTCATTTTTGGGGTTTTTATTTTTTTTTATTTTTTACTAGTAATGGCGGCGATCTGCGATTTTTAGCGGTACTGCGATATTTCAGCGGACATGTCGGACCATTTTGACACTTTTTTGGGACCATTGGCATTTATACAGCGATCAGTGCTATAAAAATGCACTGATTACTGTGTAAATGCCATTGGCAGTGAAGGGGTTAACCTGCAGGGGGCGCGCTAAGGGTTAACTGTGTTCCCTGGGCGTTCTAACTGTGGGGGGACTGCCCTAGCTGGGGAAGGGAAGTGGTCACAGCCTCCATGTACAGGAAGGCTGTGATCACAGCCCTTCCCCCTTCACAGAACGGAGGTCCGTTTTTACTTACACAGACCTCCGTTCTTTCACTCCGGGGGGGGGGGGGGGCATCGGGGGTGGCTGGCGGAGATCGAATCCGCCGCACCCGCTCCCTGGCCCTCCCCGAACACAGTGAGCGCGCGGGCGCGCCTCCGGCAGCGCGCGCTCACTAGGCTCGATCCCGCAGCCGCCGCCATATGACGGCGATTTGCGGGAAAGAGCCACCTTGTCGCCGTCAGATGCCGATCGGCAGTGGGCAAGCGGTTAAATTTTAGCCAACTCAGCGGGCATCAGTCAAAATACGAGCAGTGCCATGGCAAGATTAATGTTGAAAGACCAAAGAATTACCCTTGACTTGAGTAAATGATAGGAGAGCTGTTTGCTGTTCATCATTTGGATGTAACTGAAGACTTTATTTTGTTTAAATCTTTCATCATTGAATTCATTATTGGATTGACACACAGAGAAATAATGATTTATATTCACAAACGCATGACATAATGATTATATTTTAGAGCTGTTTACAGAAGTAACAGAGGTTCATCCACTACAGGGCCCCGGGGCTCCGGGGAGGGAGCGCCTAGGGAGCTCTTGTCTCCATACCGGCACCAATGTGATCTTCACAATTATTATTTTTATTATACAGCATTTATTTACCGCCAAAGTAAATGGAGATAATGGAGATAGTACAGTTGCAATACAATTAAATACAAGAGGATTAGGAGAGCCTACAATGTCATAGGAAGGGCAAGTGATACAGATGGGGGGACGAGTAGGGATGCCACCTTTTCTTCAAGTCAAACCCGAACACTTTAGCGGCACCCAGTTATTTTAATAGTATAAACCAGAGGCGTTGCTAGGGGGTGGCTATTGGGGCTATAGCCCCGAGTATGGGGCCCATAGCCCCGGGTCTCTTACAGGGTGGGTGCAGTTCTGCAATTAGCAGGTATGTCCCAGTCTGGAATGCAGACTGTGTATATATATATATACACACACACACATACATACATACACATGTATATTTATTACTATTATTATTTATTTTATTACATGTATGCCCGCTCAAGCATATGACTTTCTTTACTTCGCTGCTATGGGCTCTAGCCCCAGATCTTTTGTAGACCTACCAATGCCCCTGGTATAAACTATGCACATATTTTGCTATTAAATAACATTTCTAATCATATGAAGTTAACAACAAGCGTCCTCCTTTACATCAGAGTCCCCAGAGTTCCCCTTTTACATCTGAAGCCACAGAGTTCCACTATTACATCTGATCTTGCAGAGTTCCCTTTCACTGTAAGGGGGGACTCTGCAGACTCTGGGGACCTAAGGGATGCTCTGGAAACCTTGATTTAAGGGGGAAGCACTGAGAACTCTGATGTACGGAGAGGACTCTGATATAAGGGGGAACACTTGGGCCTCTGGTAAAAAGGGGAACTCTGATGTAAGGGGTTCTCTGAGAACTCTGATTTACCTTAGTGTACTGATTTAGAGGCAGGAGAAAGAAGGGGGGAGACTTCAGTTACAGACAGGGATGGACGCGAGCTCACTCACCCCTTGGAAGTCAGTATACATCCAGATGTATCAGAGGCTGCTGGATTTCAAATTTCTGGCCCCTACCTTCCTTTTCTGAGACACAGCAGCAGGAAATGGAGTGTGGGGCAGACACAGAGGGGTGGGGGTGTGAGGAAGAGGTGCAG
>BLSH010545474.1:260774-281391 GCA_018402905.1 Glandirana rugosa | reverse complement strand
GCGTTTGTGGCTCACTGTGTTTTATAACGTTGTTGGCGGTAGAATAAGAGATCCCGTCCCTATACGTTAATCGCCTGGAGGTCGACAACTTTTTGATGTTCAGGGTAGTACGGAGACGGAGACCCACAGTACGAACACCGACAGTCCCAGAACGATACGGAGTACCCTAAATCTGGGCAGAGAGCCAACTCAGGTTGATAAAAGAAGTAAAAAAATACAATGTTTCAAATGATCAAAGGAATGAACTCCGGTGTATAGAAGAGTTGAGTTTAACCACTTAAAAACTAAATCTTTTCTGACATTTGCTGCTCACAAATAAAAATCCAGTATTTTCTGCTAGAAAATGACTTAGAACCCCCAAACATTATAAATATTTTTTTTTTAGCAGAGACCCTAGAGCAGGGATATGCAATGAGCGGACCTCCAGATGTTGCAGAACTACAAATCCCATGAGGCATAGCAAGACCCTGACAGCCACAAGCATGACACCCAGAGGCAGAGGCATGATGGGACTTGTAGTTTTTCAACAGCTGGAGGTCCGCTAATTGCATATCCCTGCCCTAGAGAATAAGATGGCGGTTGTTGCAATATTTTGTGTCACTCGGTGTTTGCGCAGCGGTCTTTCAAATGCATTTTTTTTGGAATCGTGTGAGAATCGTGATCTTTATTCTAAGCAAAAAAATCGTGATTCTCATTTTGGCCCGGAATAATGCAGCTCTAGGAACAAGCAGTGATTTCCTCAGAATAACAAAAAGCTTTTAGCCCTGATGAAGGGGGGAGTGTTGAGCCCCCCGAAACGCGTTGGCTGTTCCATAACAATAAAAAATCTTTTTAACTGTGCAAGCTGGTGTGGCGCTCCCATCCTTCCAAAACCCCAACTTTAAGGCCTCATACACACGGGCGTTTTATAATAAATAAGCAAAACGCCAGGTCCGACGTTTTTTAAAAAATCTGCGTTTTTTGCGGCGTTTTGCATCGGCGTTAGCGAGCGTCGGCGTCAATAGGCGTTTTTTTAAAAAAAAATCAGTCCTCTGCTATTTTTCAACCTAAAAACGCCGGCGTCAAAAAACGCTTGTTAACGCCGGTATGGCGTTAGCAAGCGTTAGTGAGCGTTTTGCCGATTGGCGTCAAAAAACGCCAAAACGCTACAGCTACAGAACGCGATGGTCCCGCGTTCTAAAAACAGCTCACTAACGCCGACGCCCTCTACTGCTCACTAACGCCGGCGTTTTTAGAAGGCCATTGAATAACATGGAGAGCTGCAAAAAACGCCTACAAACGCCGGCGTGCAAAACGCCCGTGTGTATGAGGCCTAATTAATGAGGAAGTAAATCCATCAGGGGTTTTCTTTCTTTCCTCCTCACTGCACAGTAAAGGCATTAATGTGCTAGATTTGCCCCGCTAAAAAAAAAAATCGCAGATCGCCACCATTACCAGTAAAAACAATAAATTTTTTTTTTTTTAAAAAGTCCCTAAATCTATCCCATAGTTTGTAAATGCGATAACTTTTGCACAAACCAATCAATATTTTGCGATTTTTTTTTTTTTTACCAAAAATATGTTGAAGAATAATCTCGGCCTAAACTGATGAATAAATTTGGGTATTTTTTTTATATATTTTTTTTGGATTTGTATTTTAGCAAAAAGTAAAAAATATTATTTTTTTTCAAAATTGTCGCTCTTTTTTTTGTTTGTAGCGCAAAAATCAGAAACCGCAGAGGTGATGAATATTTTTTCTTTTATATACATATTTTTTTGGGGTATATATTATAGTAAAAAAAAAAAAAAAAATGTTTTTTTTTTTTCAAAATTGTCGCTTTTTTTGTTTATAAAATCAAAAACCGCAAATACCACCAAAAGAAAGCTCTGTTTGTAGGGAAAAAAAAGGACGCCAATTTTATTTGGGTACAACGACCGCGCAGTTTTCAGTTAAAGCGACGCAGTGCCGAATCGCAAAAAAAAAAATGGCCTGGTCATTAAGGGGGTAAATCCTTCCTGAAGTGGTTAAGAGAATTGTTGCCGATCCCGGAGTGCAGCTTTAGGTCATTTCTGCTGATGAATTTTGGAATAATAGCAGGGGAGGCCGATGCCCGCTCACCATGCAGGACAAGCTTTTATCACCTTCAAGGAATGAAAATTATAAAACATAATTAATTAACCGGTTCCGGACTTTTACTTATTAGATTGTAAGCTCTTCTGAGCAGGGCCCTCTTAATCCTTTTGTATTCTATTGCATTGTCCCCCTTTTACATTGTAAAGTGCTGCGTAAACTGTTGGCGCTATATAAATCCTGTATAATAATAATATCACTGAAGAGTGGCCGTGTCCCATGGATCGCCGTCTATAAACGGCGGCTCGCGTGTGCGCTGTAGCGGGCGGGAGTGCATCGCTCTGGTGCCCGCCGCACTCTGCAGGAGTGTGGCTGCGGGTAAGGCGAACCCGATGTCCGCCGGCGAGCCGCGATTCCCTGACAGAGAGGAAGAACGGGGAACCGCAGATGTAAACATGGCGGTTCCCCTTTCTGTCATGCGGCATCTAAGAAATCTACTGATTCCTGTCACTGGCATCAGTTAGATCTCTGGTGCCCATGGCAGCCCTGCCCCCTCACAGTTAGAACACTCCTAGGGATCACAGTTACCCCCTAGATCTCCCCCTGCAGGTTAACCCCTTCACTGCCAATGACATTTATACAGTAATCAGTGGATATTTAAATTTCTGATTGCGGTTTAAATGTCATTGGTCCCAGAAAAGTGTCAAAAATGTCCGACATGTCCGCCGCAATGTCGCAGTCCCGATAAAAATCGCAGATCGCCGCCATTACTAGTGAAAAAAAAATAGTAAAAACACCAGAAATTAATTCTCATGGTTTGTAAATGCGGTAACTTTTGCGCCAACCAATCAATAAACGCCGATCGCTATTTTTTTACCACAAATACGAGGAAGAAAATAAATCGGCCAAAACCGATGAATAAATTTGTTTTTTTATATATTTTTTTTTATTTGTATTTTAGCAAAAAGTAAGAAACATTGTTTTTTTTTTTCAAAATTGTCGCTCTTTTTTTTTGTTTATAGCGGTGATCAGAAATGACGCAGAGGCGATCAAATTAATTTTCATCATTCGTAAACGTGGCAACTTTTTATAATTTTTGACATTTATACAGTAATCAGTGGATATTTAAATTTCTGATCGCTGTATAAATGTCATTGGTCCCAAAAAAGTGTCAAAAATGTCCGACTTGTCCGTCACAATGTCGCAGTACCGCTAAAAATCGCAGATCACCGCCATTACTAGTGAAAAAAAAATAGTAAAAGCGCCAGAAATGAATTCTCATGGTTTGTAAACGTGGCAACCAATCAATAAACGCCGATTGCAGTTTTTTTTTTTTACCAAAAATATGAGGAAGAAAATAAATCGGCCAAAACCGATGAATAAATTTGTTTTTTTATATTTTTTTTTTGATTTGTATTTTAGCAAAAAGTAAGAAAAATTGGGTTTTTTTTGCAAAATTGTCGCTCTTCTTTTGTTTATAGCGGCGATCAGAAATGACGCAGCGGTGATCAAATACCACCAAAAGAAAGCTCTATTTGTGGGAAAAAAAAGGACGCCAATTTTGCTTGGGTGCAACGTCGCATGACCGCGCAATTGTCAGTTAAAGTGCCGAATCGCAAAAAGTGCTCTGGTCCTAACGTGGGAAAGCCTTCCGGGCCTGAAAGGGTTAATTATGAAGAGGTTCTCATTGGACAGGAAGTTTACAGGTGGGGCAAACAATGGTTTCAACTTCATCCCTGGAAATGCTGGCCTTGCACCAACCCATTCTGCCCTTCAGGTGGCAGTCTTACACCTAGGAACTCCTCCATGCCCTTCTCTTCAATGCTCAGCACACATTATAGACGCAGAATATCGCCCCTTCCCTGCCATCGCTTTACCTCCCCCGATTCCAACTTTTCACATATTGGAGATTTTACATCGATCGTCATTTCCTCTATAGGGATTCACCGGAACGTAGGGATCGGTTCTGCTACAAAATCAGCCACTTCTACATTCCTGCTGCGCCAGAAGGCGACTCTCAGGAACGCAGTGACGTTTTTGTCGTTACAAAATATATTTAACAAAAAAAAAAAAAATTCAAATTTACAAAATAACTAAAGTTTTAGATTCACATCCATGTGGGTTGCGGTTGATGCATTTTCCCTGCGTTTCCCTTTTTTTTGGGCAAGCATTTTTGGCGCGTTTTGCGTTTTTAGGAGGCGTTTGGGGTCATGTGGAGAAACCAACAAAAACGTGGTGGTAAAGCATGAAAAACACAAGCACTGTGGGGTTTTTTTAAATGCGTTTTTGATGCGTTTACATTAAAGTCTATGGAACCGAAAGCGCAACATGCTGCAGGCAAGAGGAAAGTTCCTAACTTTAAAAAAAAAAAAACGCACTGGTTGAAAATGCGCAGATGTGAACGCGACCCATAGGAAATCATACAGTTAAGTTGTGCGTTTCTGCGCTGAAAAATGCATAGATGCAATCCCGTGCATTTTTTTTTTTTTTGCAGCAA
Organism: Glandirana rugosa; assembly: GCA_018402905.1. Taxonomy (NCBI): domain Eukaryota; kingdom Metazoa; phylum Chordata; class Amphibia; order Anura; family Ranidae; genus Glandirana; species Glandirana rugosa. The sequence continues at coordinate 276,844 of BLSH010545474.1, read as the reverse complement.
AAACGCTTGGACAGTAGGTTATATGGGTTTCAGTGGGATAGTTCACACCGGTGCAGTGCGTTCTAAGAAAAAAGAGAAAATGCTGCATTTGTTCTGCACTGAGCGGTGCTGGAACGCGGCGAAACGCATCAAAAAACGCACCGGAATGCATCTAAGGCCTGGGTCACCCCTATGCGTTTTTGGTGCTTTTTGCAGAAACGCACTACAGTACATTTAACATGGTTTCCTATGGGACACGGTCACATCTGTGCTTTTTTCAGCCGCTGCGTTTTTGGGAAGGGTCAGCGATTTTTTTTAAACGCAAATCTCTGCTGCTTTTTTTTTTTTTTTTTTGCTTTTTTGGTTCAATGGACTTCAACGGGGAAGCTGCAGAAAAGCGCGTAGTGTGTTTTTGTCATGATTTGTGTTTTGCATTTTTTAATCTGCCCAACAAAAAATTGGCTCAAAAAAAATGTTTAAAAAAGCAAATCGTGGCAAAATTGCGTTGGCAAATAAACGCAAGACGCACAGCGAATGGCACCGCAGAAGTGGATCAAAAGCAAACTGCGTAGGTGTTAACTGAGCCTTACCTTACCCTTCACATCTCTGCCTGTAGCTGCGGGCATTGCAGTGATTCCCGCACTCGCAGTAAAAACAGGGCTGGCTCTACCACTTGGTGGAGTAGGCAGCTGCCTAGGGAGCATTGCCGCCTAGGGCACCTGGCTGCTGTTGATCCGTCACTGGCTGCTCTGCATTGGCTGTATTTGATGGGCACGGGTGAGGCTGTATTGGTCGGTGCTGGTGAGGCTGTATTTGATGGGCACAGGTGAGGCAGTATTTATTGGTGCTGGTGAAGCTGTATTTGATGGGCACAGGTGAGGCTGTATTGATTGGCGCTGGTGAGGCTGTATTGATTGGCGCTGGTGAAGCTGTATTTGATGGGCACGGGTGAAGCTGTATTGACTGGCGCTGGTGAAGCTGTATTTGATGGGCACGGGTGAGGCTGTATTGATTGGCGCTGGTGAGGCTGTATTTGATGGGCACGGGTGAGGCTGTATTGGTTGGCTCTGGTAAGGCTGTATTTGATGGGCACGGGTGAGACTGTATTGATTGGTGCTGGTGAGGCTGTATTTGATGGGCACAGGTGAGGCTGTATTGATTGGTGTTGGGGAAGCTGTAATTGATGGGCACAGGGGAGGCTGTATTGGTTGGCGCTGGTGAAGCTGTATTTGATGGGCACGGGTGAGGCTGTATGGATTGGCGCTGGTAAAGCTGTATTTGACAGGCACAGGTGAGGCTGTATTGATTGGCGCTGGTGAGGCTGTACTGATTGGCGCTGGTGAAGCTGTATTTGATGGGCGCTAGTGAGGCTGCATTTGATTGGCGCTGGTGAGGCTGCATTTGATGGGCACAGGTGAGGCTGTATTGATTGGCGCTGTTGAGGCTGTATTTGATGGGCACAGGTGAGGCTGTATTGATTGGCGCTAGTGAGGCTGCATTTGATTGGCGCTGGTGAGGCTGCATTTGATGGGCACAGGTGAGGCTGTATTGATTGGCGCTGTTGAGGCTGTATTTGATGGGCACAGGTGAGGCTGTATTGATTGGCGCTGTTGAGGCTGTATTGATTGGCGCTGGTGAAGCTTTATTTGATGGGAGCTGGTGAGGCTGCATTTGATTGGCGCTGGTGAGGCTGCATTTGATTGACGCTGATCAGGCTGGGCAGGGCAAAGGGGGTGGAGCCAGGGGTGGATCCAATGGGGGGGCAGCAAAATGAGGTTTCACCTAGGGTGTCAAAAATCCTTGCACCAGCCCTGAGCAAAAATGCACTGATCTGATCCATTCTGAATGGCACCCCCCCGCACGCATGTAAAATCCCAGTGCATGTGTGGGAACTGCAGGGAAATTGCATTGGTTAAAAAGACCATGCGATTTCTCTGAGGCTTCGTTTTTTTGAGAAGGCGCATGCGCCTTTTTTTTGCAGAAACACAGGCACAGCAGTCCATTCATTTGAATGCATGCCGGGGCAAGTGTGAGCCTCAGGGGCGTGCAGCAAGGGGAGGCAGGTGAGGCAGAGTCTCACCTGCCATGAACATAAAAAAAAAAGATTGACTTTGAGGGTCGTAGCTCGGCGACCTGGGTTCACAGAGACCCCTAATTTGGGGGGTATGTAGCTCAAGTCCTACCCCACCACATGCACATGTTTGGGGTTTCTACCATCTATGGTTCCGGAGATAGAGGGCTCTTTGTGCACCCTGTCAGAAGCTGCATACAGAGCGGCCAGTTTAAATACCAGCTGACAGCAGACTGAGAGGCTGAGCTCACAGTGCCTCTCCTCACTTCTCGTCAGAGGCACTGAGCTCAATGGACAGCTGGGAGCCTTGGACCAATGGTAAAGTACTATTGGCCCAAGCTGTCCAATTAAAATGCTGCGGTGGAGGCACGCCTCGGGCTGAAATCGGACTTGAAACGGTGAACCAGGAGGCACCGGACCCCTGTTGTGAGCCGCATGCGGTTCATATGTGAACTCTATGGACCTCAAGTTGCATCAAAGTTGGAACAAAGTAATGCAGGGACTGCTATGAAGTCGCACAGACATGAACGCTACTCATTGGAAATAATGGGGAACGACTTGTCATGCGACTTTGCAGTCCCAAATCGCAGGACAACTCGCACAAAGTGTGAAAGGGGTCTTAGTGTCCAATTATCCACCGCAATGTCGCAGTCCCGCGGTGGAGGAAGGTGGAGGAGCGCAAGGTCTCTAACATCCACCAGCTCTGTGATGTCGTCATGGAGGAGGGGAAGAGGACTCCAGTGCCAACCTGTGAAGGTCTGGTGACCTCCATGCCCAAGAGGGTTAAGGCAGTGCTGGAAAATAATGGTGGCCACACAAAATATTGACACTTTGGGCCCAATTTGGACATTTTCACTTAGGGGTGTACTCACTTTTGTTGACATTAATGGCTGTGTGTTGAGTTATTTTGAGGGGACAGTAAATTTACACTGTTATACAAGCTGTACACTCACTACTTTACATTGTAGCAAAGCGTCATTTCTTCAGTGTTGTCACATGAAAAGGTAGAATAAAATATTTACAAAAAATGTGAGGGGTGTACTTACTTTTGTGAGATACTGCATTAGTCTGTCTGTGTCCATGTGCAAAGTGAATGTGAATGGGAGTGGTTTTATAATTATCAGCTGCTGCACCTGCAAGGTTCTAATGAGGAAAGTGGCAGGGTCTGCATCCCTTCAGATGTGTTTTGGTTTTTTTTTTCTTTGGAAGCATCTCACCAAAAATGTTTTTTTTTTTTTATTCGTTAAGTGTATTTTTCCCAAAAAATTGCGCAAATACGGTGTGACATAAAATATTGCAACCCCCCCCCCCCCATTTTATTCTCTAGGGTCTCTGCTAAAAAAAATATATATAATGTTTGGGGGTTCTGAGTAATTTTCTGGCAAAATAAAAACTGATTTTACCTTGTAAGCAATAAGTGTCAGAAAAAGGTTTAGTCTTTTAAGTGGTTAAACTGCCCTCATTTACAGACCGAAGTTCATTGCTTTGATCTAAAAGAACAAAATGTTACAATGTTTCTCTTTATCTTTGATGTTGTGATAAACTTGGCAGGCTGCCTGTTTTTTTTTTTTTTGACAGCTGTCAGCATTGAGTCCATAAATAAAGCTCCGTTTGTAAACAAGGTCTGGGGGGGGTCATTCACATGGGCGCTGCGGCCTGTAAGGGGAATGTCGCTGGAGCTGTGCGCAGGCAGCCCATGTAACCCTATAGGGACGCACCAACTATACAAAGGCAGCCTCGGGTCCAAATCTGACAGGGGTGTGTGTGGGGGTGGAATTGTGCATTTGGGGCCCCTCCCCCACTCACCTGTCAAATTAGGACCTGCGGCTGCGTTCATACAGAGTAACAGGTGGCTCCGGTCGCACAAACGAACTGCTCCTTCACGCTGTATGGGCCGGAGAACCCTAAAATTATTTTTCTTAACCACTTCAGCCCCGGAAGGATTTCACACTTTAGGACCAGAGCACTTTTTGCGATTCGGAGCTGCGTCGCTTTAACTGACAATTGCGCGGTCGTGCGACGTTGTACCCAAACTGCGTCCTTTTTCCCCCACAAACAGAGCTTTCTTTTGGTGGTATTTTGCAAAATAAACAATTTTTCTTACTTTTTGCTAAAATACAAATCCAAAAACTCTCCATCCTGAAATATCCCCTTGTGTGCCTCTCTGTCTGGGAGAGGAAAGGAGGGAAGCAGGTGGGGGGGCACATAGGGCAGCCCGGGCAGCAGGGGGAAGAGGATGGTCACAGGGAGAGCGATCATTGTGGTGGGGGAGGGCAATTACTGCAACCGATTCTGTGTATGGTTTTCTTTGCAGTAGCTGAAAGCTGGGTTCTTCTCCTCTTCCTCCCGCCGGCTTTCAGCTGCTGCAGAGAGAACCTTACAGGGATTGGTTCCAGTAATCCCCCCCCCCCCCCACTGTGCCCTCCCTGCCCACATCTGATGCTGCTCTCTGGGCCCCCCTGCTGGCCCAGGCCCCACACAGGAGGACCGGATTCATCCCTGAAATGGAAAACAGGGGCGCAGTGGACCCCTGCTGTGAGCCGCATCTGAATTAAGTGGGAACCCAACCAGAGGTGAACATCCAAAATAAAATGTAACCAAGACCAATCCACTCTTTGGCTGATTTCCATTACTTAACCACTTCACCCCCAGAAGGATTTCCCCCTTTAGGACCAGAGCACTTTTTGCGATTCGGCGCTGCGTCGCTTTAACTGAGAATTGCGCGGTCGTGCGACGTTTTACCCAAACAAAATTTGCGTCCTTTTTCCCCACAAATAGAGCTTTCTTTTGGTGGTATTTGATCGCCTCTGCATCATTTCTGATCACCGCTATAAACAAAAAAAGTGCGACAATTTTGAAAAAAAAAAAAAATATTCCTTACTTTTTGCTAAAATACAAATCCCCAAAGAAATATAAAAAAATGTTTTTTTCATCGGTTTTGTCCGATTTATAATCTTCCTCATATTTTTGTTAAAAAAAAAAATCGCAATCGGCGCATACTGACTGGCTTGCGCAAAAGTTGCCGCGTTTACGAATGATGAAAATTAATTTGATCGCCTCTGCGTCATTTCTGATCACCGCTATAAACAAAAAAAGAGCGACAATTTTGAAAAAAAAAAACAATGTTTCTTACTTTTTGCTAAAATACAAATCAAAAAAAATATATAAAAAACAAATTTATTCATCAGTTTTGGCCGATTTATATTCTTCCTCATATTTGTGGTAAAAAAATAGCGATCGGCGTTTATTGATTGGTTTACGCAAAAGTTGCCGCATTTACAAACCATGAGAATTGATTTATGGCGTTTCTACTTTCATTTTTTTACTAATAATGGCGGCGATCTGCGATTTTTATAGGGACTGCGATATTGTGGCGGACATGTCGGACATTTTTGACACTTTTATGGGACCAATGACATTTATACAGCGATCAGAAATTTAAATATCCACTGATTACTGTGTAAATGTCATTGGCAGTGAAGGGGTTAACCTGCAGGGGTGATCTAGGGGTTAACTGTGTTCCCTAGGCGTTCTAACTGTATGGGGGCTGGGCTGCCAGGGGCACCAGAGATCTAACTGATGCCAGTGACAGGGATCAGTAGATCTCTCACATGCCACCTGACAGAGCGGGGAACCGCCGTGTTTACATTGGCGGTTCCCCGTTTTTCTTCTCTGCCAGGCAATCGCAGGTAGCCGGCGGAGATGGAATCTGCCCAACCCACGGCCATACTGCTGGAGAATGCGGCGGGCACGAGAGAACGCCACGGCGGTTCACGGGGTTGTGCCACAGCAGTAAATGTACGCGAGGCGGTTGGGAACCGGTTAAAGCTTAGCTCCCTTTTATAAATCTGATCTCTTAAAGGCCGACTCCACCCTTGTGACCATGATTAGTGGTGCCCCCATATTTCGGTTACCTGATTCTCAGGGTTCTTTTCCCCACAGAGTCCTGTGTATGCAGTAAATGTACGCGAGGCGGTCGTTAAAGGTTCTTTCCCTGAAGTAATTCTCAAATTGTTGACTTTGACCACTTTATCTCCATGGCCAATGACTGGCTTGGTTCTCGGGAGAAGAACGTAGAACCTAAGGAATGGAAGCTCACAGAGGAGACCATTGCTAAAACGACCGGCCCTAAAATTGACTAAAATCTTAGTAAGAAGTTCCAGACGTCATGTGAGCCACCTATAGTGGTAACTTTCATGATTTGGCCAATTGTTCACATAGCATTGACACCGTGACCATATGGCAATGTACCTACAATTCCAAGAAAGTCACGAATATGGCCTAAACCTTTAACAGATTCTCGGTTGGGGCCTGCAAATGATCACCGATTCTCTTTCTCTGAATCGCTGCCAAGTCTTTCATTTGAGCGTCATAAAACTTAAGCCCTCATTCCCATACAACAGCAACATGCGAGACCATTCTGATCCCCCTAGCTTGGTATTCTGGGAATCCACTTTATAAAAGTCCCATAGCTTGATGGCCGTAAACCCTGAAGCCCATAAACACACAGGACCATGCTATGGCTTGAACAACCATAACCAAAAAAACAAACCAACACTCAGAGTGTTACCAGTTGAGGTCCTACTGGACCTCAACTGGTAACAATAGGCAAGAGTATTTCTGAACTGGTGGGAGACCTTCAAAAAGTCAGTTGCCTAAAGAGATTACAAGATTTTCCTAACCTTACCTTCATATATGAAGATTACTTGTGCTGCCCTCCCATTACCATCGATTGACCCTAAACTTTAAGAGATGCAACGAACAATTTACTAAAACTGCATGGGACAGAAAATTACAACTACATACAAGGCCGGCCCTACCATGGGTCCCATTGGGTCCATTATACCCAGTCAGCACTTTGAGAGGGGCAGCAAATTGAACCACGGCCATCTCTCCTTTGCCCAGCAAATTGACGACCAAGATTTGTTTTCCAGCAGTTTTGTGTATGATGATGACAACTGCCCCTATACTACCCGTATACTACCCTAGCCTGCCCCGTTACTACCCTAGCTTGTCTATATACTACCCTAGCCTGTCTATATACTACCCTAGCCTGCCCCTATACTACCCTAGCCTGCCCCTATACTACCCTAGCCTGTCTATATACTACCCTAGCCTGTCTATATACTACCCTAGCCTGTCCATATACTACCCTAGCCTGTCTATATACTACCCTAACCTGTCCATATACTACCCTAGCCTGTCTATATACTACCCTAGCCTGCCCCTATACTACCCTAGCCTGTCTATATACTACCCTAGCCTGTCTATATACTATCCTAGCCTGCCCCTATACTACCCTAGTCTGCCCCTATACTACCCTAGCCTATCTATATACTACCCTAGCCTGTCCCTATACTGCCCTAGCCTGTCTATATACTACCCTAGCCTGTCCCTATACTGCCCTAGCCTGTCTATATACTACATTAGCCTGTCTATATACTGCCCTAGCCTGTCTATATACTACCCTAGCCTGTCCCTATATTACCCTAGCCTGTCTATATACTACCCTAGCCTGTCTATATACTACCCTAGCCTGCCCCTATACTACCCTAGCCTGTCTATATACTACCCTAGCCTGTCTGTATACTGCCCTAGTCCGCCCCTTGGAAATAAACATAATGGCATGTCGTATAATTTTGCATATATACAAGGTGCAGTTGCATGTAAATCTGACTTCCTGATAAATTTAATTTTAGTTTTAATTATCATGATGTAAAATAATGGATGTGGGGGCCTTTTGGGGAGCGTGATTTTTTTTTGGGGGGGCAGCATTTCATTCTTGGACCCAGGCAGCACAATGTCTTGGGCCAGCCCTGACTACATAACTATTCTTTATTGTCTTCACCAGTGCCAGCACAGGTATGTTTAATGCCCAGGGCATCCTATTGTTAAAGCATGACCTAGAATGGGTGGCCATTCTCTGCCCTATTGCTTTAGCTGCCTATTGCTGGAATGGAGTGTTGTGCCCCTGGGCAAAGTCATCCATTGGGGTCCCTACCAGCCTGCCCCAATTTACACACCTACTCTTAAGAATTAAAGTAGAAATAGTTGATCGAATTAAACCTATATTTATTAGTACTTTCAATAAAATCAATTTTAACCAATAAGAAAACATGGCATGAATCAAAGACTAATCAATAGAAAGGGCAGAGTACAGAAAGGAGATCATCCAGAGACAGCTTAGTAAAAAGCATGACTGTCCCACCAAATATGTGACTGTTAGCAAGCATCATGTAATGCAAGATTATCATGGGGCTCCCATGCACCTGGGACCCCTGTCCATGCATTAAGACAGCCCTGCTCCTACCACTAATACAAGGCTCTGTTACTTCCACCGATATTAGGCACTCTTCATTCCACTGACACCAACAAAGAGGCATCATTTCTTCCACTGACACCAACGATTGGGCGCTATTCCTCCCACTGATACCAATGATGGGGCACTATTCCTCCCACTGACACCAATGATAGGGCACTATTCCTCCCACTGACACCAATGATGGGGCACTATTCCTCCCACTGACACCAATGATGGGGCACTATTCCTTCCACCGACACCAACAATGGGGCATCATTTCTTCCACTGATACCAACAATAGGGCACTAGTCCTTCCACTGACACCAATGATGGGGCAGCATTCCTCCCACTGATACCAACAATAGGGCACTAGTATTTCCATTGGCCACAATTCCTCTGACTGACGCCAACGATGGGGCACTATTACTCCAACTTATACCAATGATGGGGCACTATTCCTCCCACTGATACCAATGATGGAGCACTATTCCTCCCACTGATATCAATGATGGGACACTATTCCTCCCACTGACAGCAATGATGGGGCACTATTCCTCCCACTGATATCAATGATGGGACACTATTCCTTACACTGACACCAATGATGGGGCACTATTCCTCCCACTGATACCAATGATGGGGCACTATTACTCCAACTTATACCAATGATGGGGCACTATTCCTCTTCCTATTGACCACCAATTCTGAGACTGTCTACTCCCACTGATGCTGGGGCATTTTCTTCTCTCCCTGATCACAGTTCAGCCCCCCTAAGGTCTGAAGGACAGTAATCTGGCCCTTTGTTTATAAAGTTTGGAGACCTCTGAGTTAGAAGGCACTGTAGTTGCATACGCACAGTGTGTTATTTGTGTCAGCTGGGGGCAGATGGGGTGGACATTTTGGGGCACGGTGTTACAACGGTACCCATGGTGATCTGGAACATACTGTGAAGGGGCGGCACCCCCCCCCCCCCCCCCCCCCCCTACTGCACCCTGGGCGGCTGCCCCTCCTGCCCACCCCTTGTCCTGACACTGCTCTTCACACTGTTAAGTGAAATGGATCAAATAGTCTTAACAAGCTAAATTCTTTATTTTACTTTATGTGCTTTAGAACAAAAAATGAAGATCAAAAAACAATTCTGTTATTTTCTGGTTCAGAAGGAACCAATACAGATTATTAATTATATACATTGTAGCATTTTGCTGAAGTCAACTTTCATACTTCTACTATAATTATTAGACAGACCGTCAAAGGTTAAGGCTATACAACAAAAACCCGTTCTATATAGAATATTGAACATTAAAGGATAATGTATATCCCGCTGTAAATTCATGAGGAATGACAACGGTACAATGGGAAATGTTAATTTCCTTAGTAGTTTATTTGCCTGGGTAAGTTGCTTTCTTGCAGAATGATGGACATACAGTGGTTGATAAGCATAGCTCCCAACTGTCCCTCATTCAGAACAAAGTCCCTCTGTCCTCCTCATTTGTCCCTCATTCAGAACAAAGTCCCTCTTCCCTCCTCATTCAGAGCAAAGTCCCTCTTTCCTCCTCATTTGTCCCTCATTCAGAACAAAGTCCCTCTTTCCTCCTCATTTGTCCCCCATTCAGAACAAAGTCCCTCTTCCCTCCTCATTTGTCCCCCATTCAGAACAAAGTCCCTCTTCCCTCCTCATTTGTCCCTCATTCAGAACAAAGTCCCTCTTCCCTCCTCATTTGTCCCTCATTCAGAACAAAGTCCCTCTTTCCTCCTCATTTGTCCCTCACTCAGAACAAAGTCCCTCTTCCCTCCTCATTTGTCCCCCATTCAGAACAAAGTCCCTCTTCCCTCCTCATTTGTCCCTCATTCAGAACAAAGTCCCTCTTTCCTCCTCATTTGTGCCTCACTCAGAACAAAGTCCCTCTTCCCTCCTCATTTGTCCCTCATTCAGAACAAAGTCCCTCTTCCCTCCTCATTTGTCCCTCACTCAGAACAAAGTCCCTCTTTCCTCCTCATTTGTCCCCCATTCAGAACAAAGTCCCTCTTCCCTCCTCATTTGTCCCTCATTCAGAACAAAGTCCCTCTTTCCTCCTCATTTGTCCCCCATTCAGAACAAAGTCCCTCTTTCCTCCTCATTTGTCCCTCATTCAGAACAAAGTCCCTCTTCCCTCCTCATTTGTCCCTCATTCAAAGTCCCTCTTTCCTCCTCATTTGTCCCTCATTCAAAGTCCCTCTTTCCTCCTCATCTGTCCCTCATTTTGGTCTGATCTCTATAGATGATATATAGTTGTGTATAAAATGCAATACCTATCGAAAAGTTCTTCCCAGTGCATGGGCAGTTATTTATCGTGAACAAGTTTTGGTGCTCCTCAAAGTTTTGGTGCTCCTCAAAGTTTTGGTGCTCCTCAAAGTTTTGGGGCTCCTCAAAGTTTTGGTGCTCCTCAAAGTTTTGGGGCTCCTCAAAGTTTTGAAGCTCCTCAAAGTTTTGGGGCTCCTCAAAGTTTTGGGGCTCCTCAAAGTTTTGAAGCTCCTCAAAGTTTTGGGGCTCCTCAAAGTTTTGGGGCTCCTCAAAATTTTGGGGCTCCTCAAAGTTTTGGGGCTCCTCAAAGTTTTGGTGCCCCTCAAGGATCACTTCATTCACTTGTTTTCCTGGACCCTAACCTGGCTTAGAACATTGTGATGGCCTCCAAAGCGCCTTAAATGGGATGACCATTCCTACTGATGATGTTGCAAGCATTTGGTCAATAATTATAACTGCGATCTCACAGGCTGGCCCACAAAACCAGAAACTCTGGATTTTTTAAGGTGGGTGGTCTCACAGATTGACACAACAACAAATTAAAAACACATTCATGATTTGTTCATATAAAACATTTGAAGGGTGGACCAGCATTCCCTTCATCAGATTAAAACATATGACATTTTGGTTTAGGAGAGTAATACAGAACAACAACCCCCTTAATATGGATACTCAATATTTCATTGATTTGTGACCAAATGTATGGCTATTACAATTAACATACAACCAGTGTTGATAGAATCAGAGATAATCCTCAAAATCACAGTCCCAACACGTTTCGCCCAGATGGATTTCTTCAGGGGAACTATGGAGGTTATGTTCTGTAACTTCCAAATGTCCAGAGGTGCATCTAACCATGCCAGAATGGGTCTAAATCCTGTGAAGGCCTTCACAGCCAAAGCGAGATTGTCCATCCATCCCAAAAAACGACCCCTTCTATTAATATCCAAGTGTCTCATATAAAGTCCTCTCAAGTAAATCGATCAATCTCTGGATGGTTGGATTCAGCAAAACCCCCAAGCCATTGGGGTACATAGCAGGAGGGGGAAGACACTTGCTATCCCTGTGGTACTTCTGATGTTAATACCCAACAATCAAGATCTGTAGCGTGGTCCAAGTGGCCTATAATTATACAGCAAAAAGCCTATAGGCATGTGCCTATTTTGTCTAATAGAAAATCCATCCCTAATGAGCATGTAAGAAGTTGCCGGACAATCGCACTCCACACCTCCATATACTTATTCGTATATCCATAAAGTCCATACGTCTTACAAACACAGGAGCATTGGAGAACAAGCTTGAAGGCTTACGCGTTTCACACCATCAATGCGGGGTGCTTAATCATAGCCATACAGCAAAAAGCCTATAGGCATGTGCCTAGTTTGTCTAATAGAGAATCCATCCCTGCTTACAGAAGTGCAACAGGGACCTTACAGGGAGGTCCCCATTATGACGCAACCATTCTCAACCAGGCTTCCAGAAATGACAAACATCAAGTCTAGATACCTAATGCTTTAATGAATTTGAAGGTTAGCCACTGCGAAGGCCTCAGAAGCTAAAACCATACTGTATATGCTAAAGTGACAAAATATGATTGGATGCTATGAACTGTAGTTCTTTGTCCACTAGCCGAAGTGGTTTGATATCGCAAACCGCCGTTACCTGACGGTGGCTGTGAGATCGCGGGTCGTGAGCGCTTGCACGCCGCTGGAGGCGCACTCACGCGCTCACTGTGTTCCGGGGGAGCCAGGGCAGACTCTATCTCCACTGGCTACCCGCGATGGATCCCCTGCAGTGACAGAAAGGAGGTCTGTGTATGTAAACACACGGATCTCCGTTCTGACAGGGGGAAGGAGTGTGATCACAGGCTTCTTGTATATGGGAGCAGCGATCACTCCCCTCCCACACTCAGCCCAGCCCCCACACAGTTAGTTACACACCCAGGGAACACAGTTAGCCCTTAGAGCGCCCCCAGGTTAACCCCTCCACTGCCAATGGCATTTACACAGTAATAAATGCATTTTCATAGCACTGATCGCTGTATAAATGTCAATGGTCCCAAAAAAGTGTCAAAATGGTCCGACATGTCTGCCGCAATATCGCAGCACCACTAAAAATCGAAGATCGCCGCCATTACTAGTAAAAAAAATTAAATAAATAAAAACCCCATAAACAAATTCTCATCATTCGTAAACGCGGCAACTTTTGAGCAAGCCAGTCAGTATACGCTGATTGTGATTTTTTTTTTTTTACCAAAAATATGAGGAAGAATATAAATCGCCCAAAACCGATGAAAACATTTTTTTTTATATATTTTTTTTTTGGATTTGTATTTTAGCAAAAAGTAAGAAATATTTTATTTTTTTTGCAAAATTGTCGCACTTCTTTTGTTTATAGCGGTGATCAGAAATGACGCAGAGGGGATCAGATACCACCAAAAGAAAGCTCTATTTGTGGGTAAGAAAAGGATGCAAGTTTCGTTTGGGTACAACGTCGCACGATGGCGCAATTGTCAGTTAAAGCGACGCAGTGCTGAATCGCAAAAAGTGCTCTGGTCCTGAAGGGGGAAATACTTGTATGTAAAAGTCCTAGATCAGGGTTTCTCAACCAGGGTTCCTCCAGGGGTTGCTAGGGGTTCCTTGAGCGATGGTCAATTTCTACCTCAGATAAATTCCCAATGACACCATTGATCTTTTTAGTTATCTGTAAGGGGGGCATTCTTCCCAATGACCACAAGTGTAAGGAGCATTCTTCCCAATGACCACAAGTGTGAGGAGCATTCTTCCCATTGACCACAAGTGTAAGGAGCATTCTTCCCAATGACCACAAGTGTAAGGAGCATTCTTCCCATTGACCACAAGTGTAAGGAGCATTCTTCCCATTGACCACAAGTGTAAGGAGCATTCTTCCCATTGACCATCACACTAATGTATCATGAGATGTAGATTTAGTCATTTTAGCAGAGGATTCCTTGAGACGGGAAAACTATTCCAAGGGTTCCTCTGTGTTGTAAAGACGGAGAAAGGCTGCTCTAGAACTTTATCTGACGTGAAGATAATCTGAAATAAAACTGCAGCTGGGACAGATATATTTCCCAGCAAACAACTGACTTCCTGTGCAGTAATCCCAATGAAAGATACCGAACTTCCCGAAATTGCTAAAAAAAATATACAGATAAAGTTTTGACCGAGATAGAAAGCAAATGTTAGGAACGCGACGTTTCTCAACTTCTGCCAAAAAGCGGGAGCCTCCACAGATATAGAGAATCCATGGATCAGCCAACGCGTACTTTTGTTTTTTTGGAAAAGTAGAAAAGGAAATCTCTCAGTAGCAGAAATCTCTATGTGCACTTTATAGGTACAAGGAGAAATCTCTATATGCACTTTATAGGTCCAAGGAGAAATCTCTATATGCACTTTATAGGTACAAGGAGATATCTCTATATGCACTTTATAGGTCCAAGGAGAAATCTCTATATGTACTTTATAGGTCCAAGGAGAAATCTCTATATGCACTTTATAGGTACAAGGAGATATCTCTATATGCACTTTATAGGTCCAAGGAGAAATCTCTATATGTACTTTATAGGTACAAGGAGAAATCTCTATATGTACTTTATAGGTACAAGGAGAAATCTCTATATGCACTTTATAGGTACAAGGAGAAATCTCTATATGCACTTTATAGGTCCAAGGAGAAATCTCTATATGTACTTTATAGGTACAAGGAGATATCTCTATATGCACTTTATAGGTACAAGGAGAAATCTCTATATGTACTTTATAGGTACAAGGAGAAATCTCTATATGTACTTTATAGGTACAAGGGGATATCTCTATATGCACTTTATAGGTACAAGGAGATATCTCTATATGCACTTTATAGGTACAAGGAGAAATCTCTATATGTACTTTATAGGTACAAGGAGAAATCTCTATATGCACTTTATAGGTACAAGGAGAAATCTCTATATGTACTTTATAGGTACAAGGAGAAATCTCTATATGCTCTTTATAGGTACAAGGAGAAATCTCTATATGCACTTTATAGGTACAAGGAGAAATCTCTATATGCACTTTATAGGTACAAGGAGAAATCTCTATATGCACTTTATAGGTCCAAGGAGAAATCTCTATATGTACTTTATAGGTACAAGGAGAAATCTCTATATGTACTTTATAGGTACAAGGAGATATCTCTATATGCACTTTATAGGTACAAGGAGAAATCTCTATATGTACTTTATAGGTACAAGGAGAAATCTCTATATGTACTTTATAGGTACAAGGAGAAATCTCTATATGCACTTTATAGGTCCAAGGAGAAATCTCTATATGCACTTTATAGGTACAAGGAGATATCTCTATATGCACTTTATAGGTACAAGGAGAAATCTCTATATGTACTTTATAGGTCCAAGGAGAAATCTCTATATGCACTTTATAGGTACAAGGAGAAATCTCTATATGCACTTTATAGGTCCAAGGAGAAATCTCTATATGCACTTTATAGGTACAAGGAGAAATCTCTATATGTACTTTATAGGTACAAGGAGAAATCTCTATATGTACTTTATAGGTCCAAGGAGAAATCTCTATATGCACTTTATAGGTACAAGGAGAAATCTCTATATGTACTTTATAGGTCCAAGGAGAAATCTCTATATGCACTTTATAGGTACAAGGAGATATCTCTATATGTACTTTATAGGTCCAAGGAGAAATCTCTATATGCACTTTATAGGTACAAGGAGATATCTCTATATGCACTTTATAGGTACAAGGAGAAATCCCTATATGTACTTTATAGGTCCAAGGAGAAATCTCTATATGTACTTTATAGGTCCAAGGAGAAATCCCTATATGCACTTTATAGGTACAAGGAGAAATCTCTATATGTACTTTATAGGTCCAAGGAGAAATCTCTATATGCACTTTATAGGTACAAGGAGAAATCTCTATATGCACTTTATAGGTACAAGGAGAAATCCCTATATGTACTTTATAGGTCCAAGGAGAAATCTCTATATGTACTTTATAGGTCCAAGGAGAAATCTCTATATGTACTTTATAGGTACAAGGAGATATCTCTATATGTACTTTATAGGTCCAAGGAGAAATCCCTATATGTACTTTATAGGTACAAGGAGATATCTCTATATGTACTTTATAGGTCCAAGGAGAAATCTCTATATGTACTTTATAGGTCCAAGGAGATATCTCTATATGTACTTTATAGGTACAAGGAGAAATCCCTATATGTACTTTATAGGTACAAGGAGAAATCTCTATATGTACTTTATAGGTCCAAGGAGAAATCCCTATATGTACTTTATAGGTACAAGGAGATATCTCTATATGTACTTTATAGGTCCAAGGAGAAATCTCTATATGTTGGATATTTCATGTATATCTCTAAAGAGGAACCTGGATATTTCA
>BLSH010545474.1:203912-237946 GCA_018402905.1 Glandirana rugosa | reverse complement strand
CATCCATTTATTACTTTAAATTCCCAATACGTGCATCACTCAAAGTCCCATTATCCCCCCCCTTCTTTTATTACTTTACCAAGTATTGGAGGCGGGTGATCCTACCAAGTCATGGCCTCCCAAAGGTCCCAATTTTTTTCTCCTCCCTCCTTCTTCAAACTGTTAGATTTTGGGATTATTTTGGGCTCGCAATCATTTCTCCTGAACCTCGATCCTATAGTGCCCATCCCCCTACAGAGACTTCAATGTGCATATTCAGAATCCGCACCGCAGCACATCAATGTAGTTCTTCTAACCTGAACCGGCAATCATGATGGCGGGGTGTTTCAGCGAGATAAAAATAGGACGTTCAAGATGTATAAAAATCCCAACACCGTGTTGAAAATTTTTACAGCGTGCAGGAACATCGCTGATTTCACCGAGCTGAAGTTCACGATGTCCTCTGCTCATTAACGCATGGCGACCTCATCTTTATGGAGGAAGGGATTACAATGCAATAAACCCCAATTTTAACTTTTAACAGTAAATTAAATGATAAAGCCAAGCTCCAGCCACAATTGAATGAAGCCTCCCCATTGGCCACAGTCTGCGCCCCCCAAAGTCGGAGAGACAGTAAAGGGGCCCTTTGCTTAGAAAGCTGGGGGACCCTCTGCTATAGAACAAGCAGACCTTAGAAAGCAGAGCCACCCCTGTTTGAGGCCTTCCGGAAGGATTGAATTGTTAACTAGAGTGTCAGAAGACTGAGACTCTTGATTAAAAAAAATATATTTTTGGATTAACTGGGTAGGGAGGATGTTCCCCTATGGGATTATGCGGTGCGGAGAGACAAATAACTCAAAAGTTATACTCGTAAAATGCAATTTTTATTTTATACAAAGTGGATAAAAAGCAAAGAAATCAATTCTTAAAACCGACACCACAAGGTGGTTGTAGTAATCCAAACAATCGTATGGAGATTGGGTCAAAATCCCGACATGTTTCGCCTATCTCAGGCTTCCTCAGGGGATATTGATTGATCTCCAGACAAATGTTAGTATTCCTGCGCTCAGAGGGGAATGATCTCCCGATTCGGTACTTCTGTACTGCAACCGTTTAACCAGTTCCCGACCGCGCGCTGTGTTTTCACGGCGGCAGTCGGGATGCTGAGAGCGAATCGCCATAAAAAGACGGCCACTAGGGGGCGCGCGCGCGCCGCACTCCTGAGGAGTGTGCCCGTGGCTCGGACGGACCCGATGTCCGCCGGCGAGCCGCGATGAGCGGTCACAGGGAGAGAACGGGGAACCGCCGATGTAAACACGGCGGTTCCCTGCTCTGTTAATAGGGGCGTGGGAGATCTACTGATTCCTGTCACTGGGATCAGTTAGATCTCTCATGCCCATGGTAGCCCAACCCCCCCACAGTAAGAACACACCCAGGGAACACAGTTAACCCCTAGCTCTCTCCCCCCCCAGGTTAACCCCTTCACTGCCAATGACATTTATACAGTAATCAGTGGACATTTAAATTTCTGATCGCTGAATAAATGTCATTGGTCCCAAAAAAGTGTCAAAAATGTCCGACATGTCCGCTACAATATCGCAGTACCGCTAAAAATCACAGATCGCCGCCATTACTAGTAAAAAAAATAAATAAATAAAAACCCCAGAAATTCATTCTCACCATCTGTAAACGCGGCCACTTTTGCGCAAACCAATCAATAAATGCAGATTGCGATTTTTTTTATCACAAATATGAGGAAGAATATAAATCGGCCAAAACCGATGAAAAAAAATGTTTTTTTATATTTTTTTTTGGATTTGAATTTTAGCAAAAAGTAAGAAATTTGGGTTTTTTTGCAAAATGGTCGCTCTTCTTTTGTTTCTAGCGGCGATCAGAAATGACGCAGAGGGGATCAAATACCACCAAAAGAAAGCTCTATTTGTGGGGAAAAAAGGACGCAAATTTTGTTTGGGTACCACGTCGCACGACCGCGCAATTGTCAGTTAAAGCGACGCATCGCCGAATCGCAAAAAGTGCTCTGGTCCTAAAGGGGGAAATCCTTCCGGTCCTTAAGTGGTTAAAAAAAAAAAAGGTGCAAATTCTGGCGTTGGCACCATGATGATGTTTCCTGGGTGGTGTTCGCTGTTCACTTGAAGTTGCTTTGGCTGGAGTGAGACGAGTTTGTAATTTAAAGCACACAATGCCCTACAATTAGCTGGGGGTTGGTCAGACCCAATGCCCAGTGGACAAGGCTAATACCCTGCAAAGGACTGCAGGCTGTCAATTAATTCTCTGAATTATTGATCTATAGGGCTGCAACCATCACCTTCCTAATTACCGGATTTCTGGCTGACCAAGCACTTTCAGCATTGGGACAGGTTTGAGCTTTGCTAGTAACAAACATGCGAGGAAGGGGGCATGGAATAAAAACATATCGAGGATACAGAACAAATGAGTGATGGGAATGAGGAAATTTACTGATATCTATATTTACTGATATAGGTCTTCGGGAGCAGACCAGTGATGTACCATGTGCACTTTTTTGTAAATGTTCACGTGTACTTTTTTGGTGTGCACGGTGTTTAGTTTTGGACAATTGGCAAGAAAAAAACCCGGGGGGTTACTTGGTCCACCAGTAATAGAAATACTTTTTTTTTGCTTGGAACGACCCTTTATGTCTCCTTCATCATTTAAGTCTTGGGTGTGTTTGGTCAATGTGTAGACGGGAGCAGTTGTTTGGTACCCAAAGTGGAAAGAATGCACACGGAGGTCAAGGAATGCAGCAAAATGTATCAACACAAAGTTCCAAGAAGGTGGCAACGGGGTTTAGGTAACATGGCTGAAGCCAGCACAGCAGTGCTTTACAGAAGGTCTCAATATTATAGAAGATACTCTAAATGGCTTATGATGCCCAGCAACAGCTGGCAAATTAGGTGGCTGGAAGGTGGTCTGGCAACAAGCGCACTTGAAGGCGGGAAGAGTTCCTAGCTGGCAGCACAAGTGCAGTCCCTACTCTGCCGCCCCTCCTTTGGAACCTCTCCCTATGCGAGACACTCGAAAAAGAGAGGTGTAACCTCAACCACCCACCATGATCAAGCCTCCATCCCTATTGTACATAGAAAAGCAAAAATTGGTCATGGGACTTTACATGAGGTTTGTCATGAAAAACTATCAGAGTATATGAGTATTGAAATATATATTTTTTAATTATACAATCAGACATTTCATAATCTTGTAAATACATCATTTAGACCCATGAGATAAAATTGGTAAAGAGCCAACATACAGTTACCTTTTCTACCATTCCCCTTTTGGGGTACTTTTCGAGCATCTTACTTTTCATACAATTTTTACCTATATTTATAAATCTCTCTTGTACGTTACTCCTGATGAGTGGACAAGCTCCACGAAACACGTCAAGTTTCTTAGCTGTCAAGAGACTTGTGATTGTTCAGTTTTATATTTGCAATGCAATTGTTCATGTATCAGTGCAAGATGATTTTACTTATTCAATCATGTGTTTCTTATACAGTTGCATGCAAAAGTTTAGGAACCCCTGACAATTTCCGTGATTGTCATTTATAAATATTTGGGTGTTTGGATCAGCAATTTCATTATGATCTATCAAATAACTGAAGGACACAGTAATATTTCAGTAGTGAAATGAGGTTTATTGGATTAACACAAAATGCGCAATATGCATCAAAACGAAATTAGACAGGTGCATAAATTTGGGCACCCCAACAGAAAAATCACATCAATTATTTGTAGAGCCTCCTTTAGCAGAAATAACAGCCTCTAGAGCAGTGGTTCTCAACTCCGGTCCTCGGGACCCACTAACAGGCCAGGTTTGCAGGATAACTGAAATACATCTCATGTGATATAATTTGCTGCTCAGTGATTGCAGTATTCTAGTCTGCATCTCCCCAAGGTAATACTGAAAATCTGGCCTGTTGGTGGGTCCTGAGGACAGGAGTTGAGAACCACTGCTCTAGACGATTCCTATAGCCGGTAATGAGTGTCTGGATTCTGGATGAATGTATTTTGGACCATTCCTCCTTACAAAACATCTCCAGTTCAGTTGGGTTTGATGGTTGCCGAGCATGGACAGCGCGCTTCAAATGACCCCACAGATGTTCAATGATATTCAGGTCTGGGGACTGGGATGGCCATTCCAGAACATTGGACTTCTTCCTCTGCATAAACGCCCGAGGAGTTTTTGAGCAGTGTTTTGGGTCGTTGTTGAAATATCCAGCCCTGGCGTAACTTCAACTTTGTGACCGATTCCTCAACATTATTCTCAAGAATCTGCTGATATTGAGTGGAATCCATGCGACCCTCAACTTTAACCAGATTCCCAGTACCGGCACCGGCCACACCGCCCCACAGCATGGTGGAACCTCCACCAAATTTTACTGTGGGTACCAAGTGTTTTTCTTGGAACCGCCATGCAGAACGCCCCTTGTTATGACCAAATAACTCAATCTTTGTTTCATCAGTCCACAGCACCTTATTCCACAATGAAGCTGGCTTGTCCAAATGTGCGTTTGCATCCCTCAAGCGACCCCGTTTGTGGCTGTGCGCAGAAAAGGCTTCTTTCCCATCCCCCATACAGCTTCTCCCTGTGCAAAGTGCGCTGAATTGTTGAACGATGCACAGTGACCCCATCTGCAGCAAGTTGGTGTTGGAGGTCTTTGGAGGTGGTCTGTGGGCTGTTTTTGGCTGTTCTCACCGTCCTTCGCCTCTCCAATATTTTATGTGGCTACCACTTCTGGCCTTAACAACAACTGTGCCCGTGGTCTTCCATTTCCTCACAGTGGACACTGACAGCTTATATCTCTGCCATAACTTTTTGTAGCCTTCCCCTAAACCATAATGTAGAACAATCTTTGTTTTCAGGTCATTTGAGAGTTGTTTTGAGGCCCCCATGTTGCCACTCTTCAGCAGAGAGTCAAAGAGAACAACAACTTGAAATTGGCCACCTTAAATACCCTTTCTCGTGATTGGATGCACCTGTCTATGAAGTTCAAGGCTTAATGAGCTCACCAAACCAATTGTGTGTTCCAATTAATCAGTGCTAAGTAGTTACAGGTATTCAAATCAACAAAATGACAAGGGTGCCCAAATTTATGCACCTGTCTAATTTAGTTTTGATGCATATTGCGCATTTTCTGTTAATCCAATAAACCTCATTTCACTATTGAAATATGACTGTGATGGATCAAAATGAAAAATTGCTGATCCAAACACCCAAATATTTATAAATAACAATCACGGAAATTGTCAGGGGTTCCTAAACCTTTGCATACAACTGTATAAGAAACACGTGATTGAATAAGTAAAGTCATCTTGCACTGATACATGATAGTATATACATGAACAATTGCATTGCAAATATAAAACTGAACAATCACAAGTGTCTTGACAGCTAAAAAAACTTGACGCGTTTCGTGGAGCTTGTCCACTCATCAGGAGCAACGTACAAGAGAGATTTATAAATATAGGTAAAAATTGTATGAAAAGTAAGATGGTCGAAAAAAATACCCCAAAAGGGGAATGGGAGAAAAGGAGAAAAAGTTCTAAAGGGGACAACACAGCCCCTATATACTTACAGGTCAGCTCAAAAATGAAACCCAGCGTTTAAGAATGGGGGGTGCATGCGGGCATACAAATTTTTATGCCCGTATGCACCCCCTATTTCAAAACACTGGGTTTAATTTCTGTGATTGTTCAATTTTATATTTGCAATGCAATTGTTCATGTATCATGTATCGGTGCAAGATGATTTTACTTATTCAATCATGTGTTTCTTATACAGTATGTTGGCTCTTTACCAGTTTTAGCTCATGGATCTAAATTATGTATTTACAAGATTATGAAACAATAATAAAAAAATATATTTTCACAATCTCACTTCCTTTTTGCAAACCAAGGCTTGGGTTCCGTGCTGATGGAACGCACAAGGAGCGCAATGGAAATGAGGTTGGTGCCCTTGTGTTGTTATTTAATGGCGATGGCGGAAGCGAACACTTGTGCCTCGGAAGAAGTCCATGTTGTGACGAAACCAGTCGGGCGGAAGTGACGCATTCCAGTCATCGCGTGTCCATTACTGCATATTGATGCCCATTGCTTCCTTTTAACTGTAACTGCATCACCTCATATTAAAGCGCACTTTTTTGTACGATATCACACTATTGCGGCTTCTTATTCCTATGTACCTGATGCACTCTCACTTTTCCGCATTGTGGAGGCAGCAAGCTGCATTTCACCTTCTCCTTTGCCGCCAGGTGCCCCACCACCAAGGCCAGGAGTCCCACGTCAGCCCGCAGGCCTCTATGATAAAGCCCCAAAAAGGTGAAATGCGTCGGAGGGGTTCTATACAGGTGGAGAGCGAGAGCTGAAGCCATCTTTTATTCACATTCATGCAACAGGGAGTTGGTGTTTATGTGCTTATGACCACCGTTTTGTTGAAGGCCTTCCACTTTGAAGGTGGCTGGGGAGAACGAATGCCAGTGCCTTATCCATTTTGAT
Organism: Glandirana rugosa; assembly: GCA_018402905.1. Classification (NCBI taxonomy): domain Eukaryota; kingdom Metazoa; phylum Chordata; class Amphibia; order Anura; family Ranidae; genus Glandirana; species Glandirana rugosa. The sequence continues at coordinate 231,436 of BLSH010545474.1, read as the reverse complement.
CCCGCATTAAGACACGGTCCCAGGAGAGTGAGAGAGCCTCCAACATACCTTGCAGCGGGTTACGTCTGCCTGCCTGGTTGACCCACTAGGGATAGTGAGTCATCTTGTTCGGTGGAAGTTTATTCACATTGGTGGTGGAATGTGGTGAATTTCACTACAATCAAGTATTTCTACTTCACATTGTATCCTAATGATACATTGGACTATAATCCCATTTTATTACCATTTAATTTATTTAATATACGCTATTAGCGCAACACAATCTTTTTTTGTTTAAGTGACGATACCCCACTTTTTGTGTGCTGCTTTTATAATTATTTTATTCACTGTTAATTTTAGCGCAGACAATCTTTTGTTTTTTCTATTTATTAGCACTGCCCACACTAAAGATGGCCGAGGTCATCCAGAGCAGCGGCTTAAAATCAGATGGTTTTTCTTCCCTGATGACGCCTACAAAAATTTGCCTGTCCTACACCATCTCTGTATGGCGGCTGCCGTAACAGCGCCACCGATGCAGGGAGGCCGAACTACACCTGCCTACAAATGGATCTCACCAAAAACAAGTACAGTAAAGGTTGCAGGTTGAATTCTTGGCAGCAGGGGTGTTTCTATGATCCTAGTAGGTCAAGTACACCTTATAACACACAGAATAAAAGGTTCAGGGGCTGGTGAGATACCATACCCACCACTTTGGATCAAATATATTACAAATACTGTGCCAGAACGCTGGCCACCCCGCTTAACAGTGCCCCCTGCTCTCCAGACCCTTCCAGCAGACCGAGAGCTAATACCAGCCCTTTTACCCGTACACAGACAAAATGTTGAGGTAGAACCAAAGGAATGACTCTTTATTGAACAGAAATAAAGGATTTTATACACTTCAAAACTAGGCCAGTCACCACATGAACAATAAAACCAAATGTTACCCAAAACATCACACAATGGTTAGATAAAGAGGTAGAGATGACACAAGGCTAATCATCTCATGTAGGAACCTCCAAGAGTTAGCCAGATTAGCCAACAGACAGAAACAATAGGTGACTCAAGTAACAATGGGAGTTCTCACCTAGACAAAGCTTTGATCAATCAGGGATCCCAGACAATCCGACAACAGTCTACAACGGTCTATGAGACAAATGCTATACAATGTTCCAGCAGTCTGAAAAGGGGGAATTCATTTATCTTCATAGATTTCTAGGGGGGAGATTGTTGATAAATATTTCTGTCCCAAGTGAAGGAGCTTCTTGAAACCAGTTGGCAGGAGGGCCACCATATTCCCTCTGACCATTAACCTGTACAAGATTAATATTACATCTTTCCATCCCCTCAAAAAGGGAAGCCTTATTGTCTTTATTTAGAGAATTGATCCAAGCCTCGCTCTCAGCTTTAATCCCATTGTTGTCCATAATTAGAGAAAGATCTGCTCTTTTCAAGGGCCATAATCAATGGGTAGGACTGTTACCCCTAGTCTCCTCCAGAAGCCTCTTTCCTCAGGGCCGTCTTAATAGCATCATGGGCCCCTGGGAAAAGTAATGCACCAGGCTGCCCCAAATTTATGCACATACTCTCAAGAATTAAAGTATAAATAGTTCATAGAATTAAACATATATTTATTAGTACTTTCAATAAAAAACATGCCATAAATAAAAGATTAAAACAACACAAAGGGCACAGTATAGGGGGAGGGGGATCAGGAGGGCAAGATACTGGGATCAGGAGGGCAAATTACAGGTTCCGGGACACTGGCAATCCTGGGAAAGCTTAGTAAAAAGAGTGACTATCCAAGAAGATCCGGGACAGTTGGAAAGTATGATGTAATGTAAGATTATCATGGGGCCCCTGGGCAGTGCCCAAGGGTGCCCTTGCATTAAGACAGCCCTGCCTGTCCTGCTCGGGTCTGTCACAAATACAATCTTTTTAACTGAATAAAAATGAATTGGTATAAAAACTGCAATGTCACGTTATGATGGCAAAATTTATAATAAATGTAATGAAAAGTATATAGTATGTGCAAAGACACGCTGGTAGGTAAATTGGGTCCTGACTAAATTGGCCCTAGTATATGTATGAATGTGAGTTAGGGACATTAGATTGTAAGCTCCTTGGGGGTAGGGACTGATGTGACTGTACAATGTATATGTAAAGCGCTGCGTAAATTGACGGCGCTATATAAGTACCTGGAATGAATACAAAATCGACTCTAGGTAACCTAGGGAGCTCAGTAGAAGATCTGGATCATATGCCTTGGGTGCCACCAGGGTCTAGCAGCCCCCTCGCTCGCCAGCTACGTGGTATAAAGGTCTCCACAAAACACAAGGTCAGTTCTTGCTTGCATATTGCAGTCCAGCTTCTAAGACAACTTTCTGCTAAGGAAATAAACACAAAAAACCCCCTCTCAACTCCCTCAGATCAATTAGCTTTAGATGCTATAAGAATTCTGATTAGTGACAGAGCTGGGTTATTTATGAGTCTGCGGTCTGCCCAGGACAGATGAGACGAGCCTTGCAGAATTTACTCCCGAGGAAATGATGGAGCAAATTCCTTCTGCTAATCCTCTTGTACAGCATGATAGATTTCCAGCAAGACATACAAATCCCTTTTACAACCCATGGCAAAATACAATTTTAGCACAGGAACATTGTCCAAGGTTTGGGGAGGGGGGGGGGGGGCAAGCTGGGTCTCCTGCATTCAATTATGTCACCCTATCTCTGTAGAAGATGGTGAACAACCCCGGCAGCACCACACATGGTCCTGAGGAGAGAGACGCCGGCTTAAAGGGATAAATGACATTGGCGTGAAGTATCTAGACGGGAAAACGTTGTGCATTATTACATTGACAGATGCTGCAAGCGGCAACGGGGCTGTGTGACAAACCGCCAACGCGGGGAACAATTTCAGAACAAATTTTGTAAAAACGAGATTGAAAAAAGAAAAAAAAAACTCCATTGCACACAAATGTGTCCTCCATAGGCGTGCGCAGGGGGTGTGCCTAGGCAGGGCCGGCTCTACCACTAGGCGGAGTAGGCGGTCGCCTAGGGCGCACTGCCACCTAGGGGCGCCTGGCCACTATTGATCTGTCACTGGCTGCTCTGCATTGATTCATGTAAAACCTGACACTGACTGACTGAGATAATGAGATTGTATTATCACATGCCATTTGCAAATGTATATAGAAATAGTGACTGATCTGCCAAATACCCCCCCTCCGCCCCCACCCCCCCGTGGGGCTGTATTTGATGGGCATAGGTGAAGCTGTATTTGATGGGCACAGGTGAAGCTGTATTTGATTGGCACAGGTAAATCTGTATTTGATGGGCACAGGTAAAGCTGTATTTGATGGGCACAGGTGAGGCTGTATTGATTGGCACAGGTAAAGCTGTATTTGATGGGCACAGGTAAAGCTGTATTTGATGGGCACAGGTGAGGCTGTATATGATGGGCACAGGTAAATCTGTATTTGATGGGCACAGGTGAAGCTGTATTTGATTGGCACAGGTAAATCTGTATTTGATGGGCACAGGTAAAGCTGTATTTGATGGGCACAGGTAAAGCTGTATTTGATGGGCACAGGTGAAGCTGTATTTGATGGGTACAGGTGAAGCTGTATTTGATTGGCACAGGTGAAGCTGTATTTGATTGGCACAGGTAAATCTGTATTTGATGGGCACAGGTGAGGCTGTATTGATTGGCACAGGTAAAGCTGTATATGATCGGCACAGGTGAGGCTGTATTGATTGGCGCTGGTGAAGCTGTATATGATGGGCGCTGGTGAGGCTGCATTTGATTGGCGCTGATCAGGCTGCAATTCATTGGCGCTGATCAGGCTGGGCAGGAAAAGGGGGTGGAGTCAGGGGTGGAGCCAATGGAGCGGCACAATTAGGTTTCGCCTAGGGTGTCAAAAATCCTTGCACCAGCCCTGTGCCTAGGCACACCCTAATCATCCTGGGTGGTGTAGATTCCCCTTGCTGATAGCAAAGCCCCCCAGCGAGCTCATAAAGTTTTTTTAAAGAAATAAAATAATAAAAATAAAAACCTACTGACACCAAAACTCTGCCCTACTTAGAAGCCCACTGCTCTACTGGCACCATCCATATTTGAGTACATTTGGGGTGCACACCCTAATGCACCTATGGTGTCCGCCGTTTATTGAAGTAATGAACAAAATGTAAAAATGGAAGACATTGGAAGAAGAAAAAAAAAAGAAAAGCTGCACATATAACTGGCAACTTTTATTCTGCGATATTTTGGTCATGTTCAACGTGAGTCAGCTAATACTGGACTTTTATTATAATGTAAAATCTTTTTATGATGTTTTATTAGTATTTTGGTATTTGTTGGAGTTCCGCTGAGTCTTGTAGCCCCTCTATTGCTCGGCACTACAAATATGAGCTCTCCCACGCACCTCTATGGCCTGAGAAAGAAGCTGGGATGCTGCGAAACGCGTAGCCATGCCCCTTTGCTGCCCTCCAAGGCAGCGGCGGCCCGTCCATTAGGGGAGCACGGGCGCCGTCCCCCCGTCCACGTGTCCAGCCCCATGAACTACATACAGGGCACCGGGCGCATGGATTCCAATGGTGGGGGTGTGTTTTTTGTAACCAGTTCCCGAGCGGCTGGCGTACATTTACTGCTGCAGAGTGGCTGGATAGCGCGAATCACCGTCTATAAATGGCGGCTCGCGTGTGCATGGCTAGCGGGCGGGGGCATGCTGCTGCCCGCCGCACTCTCCAGCAGTATGGCCGCGGGTCGGGCGCACTCGATGTCCATCGGCGAGCCGCGATCGCATGGCACAGAAGAAAAACGGGGATGTAAGAGATCTACTGATTCCTATCACTGGGATCAGTTAGATCTCTTATGCCCCTGGCAGCCCAGCCCCCTCACAGTTAGAACACGCCTAGTTAACCCCTAGAGCACCCCCTGCAGGTTATCCCCTTCACTGCCAGTGACATTTATACAGTAATCAGTGGATATTTCAATTTCTGATCGCTGTATAAATGTCATTGGTCCCAAAAAAGTGTCAAAAATGTCCGACATGTCCGCCCCAATATCACAGTCACAGAAAAAAATCACAGATTGCCGCCATTACTAGTAAAAAATAATTAGTAAAAACACCAGAAATTAATTTTCATGGTTTGTAAACGCGGCCACTTTTCCGCAAACCAATCAATAAACACTGATCATGATTTTTTTTTTACCACAAATATGAGGAAGAATATAAATCAGCCAAAACCAATGAATAACTTTTTTTTTTTTTTCGATTTGTATTTTAGCAAAAAGTAAAAAATATTGTTTTTTTTTCAAAATTGTCGCTCTATTTTTGTTTATAGCGGTGATCAGAAATGACTCAGAGGGGATCAAATACCATCGAAAGGTCTATTTGTGGGGAAAAAAGGACGCCAATTTGTTTGGGTACAACGTCGCACGACCGCGCAATTGTCATTAAAGCGACGCAGCGCCAAATCGCAAAAAGTGCTCTGGTCCTAAAGTGGGAAATCCAGTGAAGTGAAGTGGTTAAAGCACGTGATTAGAGCCAGAGGGTCTAATAGGCCTCAAAAAAGGGATGGCTCGGGGCGCAGTGATCCCACCCAGTTGTGTGACAGTAGCGAATTAATATTCCCTATCGCCACACTCATGCTCCTCCCGACCAATTAGGAAGCGGGTCTTGAGACCAGTCACCCGATTGGCTGAAAGGACAGCCTAGGAGTAAGAGGGAGGAGCCGCACAGTGGAAGCCGCCGTGATGCAGAAGAGGATGAGAGGACACAGGAGCCGCTGCCCGCCACCCATAGGAGCCCTCAACCCGCCTACTGCCCGTTGCCTGTAGGAGCCCACAACCTGGCAAACACCTAGATGGGGTAAGTGCCAGGGGGGTGTCGCCCACCAACCAACTAGGGGGGTGGTTGTTTGCCGCCCCCCCAAAAGAAAACCACCAGCCGCCACTGCTCCATGGTGGCTCTGGAATTTATGAGTTCAGCTCTGCAGCGTTCTTCCACCCAATTGGTGGCTGACCCGGGTAACCCGGTGGCACTGCCAGATTGGATACCCGGCTCCTAGATCACACGGGAGAGCCTGGAGAGGTGCTGCTTGGCGGCCACTGCCTGTAAAAGCAATCAAGCAGCTAATCAGCTGCTAGGATGGCTTTTATGAACAGGGAATCACTGGCTGAAAAAAATGATACTGGGATGATGCCTGTAGCTGCAGGCATCATCTCGGTATAACAGATGAAAGTCAAGGACGTCCATGGGTGTTCACCCGTCGGGAAGTAGTTAATAAAAGAACACTTACATACTGCACTTAGTTGGCGCCCCCTGTTGTCTTTTTCTAATATTGGGCATGTGCAGGAATCAGAATTTTCAGTTTTTAAAGCTGAACTCCAGGAAAACAGTGAAATTATAGTGAGAAATCCTTATAACCATACGGTTCTCTCCTCGCTACAGACACTGGGAGCTGTAGGCATGCATGTCCATGGCTATTGCATTTTGTAAGATCCTTTTTTCGATTACGTAATTTTGTTTTTCTTTTCAAAATTTTGATGATGTTATCTCATTCTTGAACTATATTGTGATACTATGTTCTATCTTGTAGGATTTTATGGTAACACTCACCCTTGCTTCTCCTGAGGAAGCGTCGTTTAGACGCGAAACATGTAGAGACGGTATCTACTACCCCTATGCTGATGGACGTCCGCTGAAGCCCCCACCTAGGAGTCCTTCCGAATTCCTCTTGGGCCCATTTCTATCCATGGTCCTATTCGTTTTTGTGTTTACATTTTGGCTATAGCTATAAGTTACATTAACCGCTTGCCGACCGCTGATCAGCAATTGACGGCGACAGTGTGGCGCTCCTGCGCAAATCGCCGTCATATGACGGCGGCTGTGAGATCGCGCCCAGTGAGCGCGCACGCGCCACCGGAGGCGTGCCCGCGCGCTCACTGTGTCCGGGGAGGGCCAGGGAGTGGGTGCGGCGGATTCGATCTCCGCCGGCCACCCGCGATGCCCCCCCCCCGGAGTGAAAGAACGGAGGTCCGTGTATGTAAACACGGATCTCCGTTCTGTGTGAGGGGGAAGGGCTGTGATCACAGCCTTCCTGTACATGGAAGCTGTGACCACTTCCCTTCCCCTGCTAGGGCAGCCCCCCCACAGTTAGAACACGCCCAGGGAACATAGTTAACCCTTAGAGCGCCCCCTGCAGGTTAACCCCTTCACTGCCAATGGCATTTACACAGTAATCAGTGCATTTTTATAGCACTGATCGCTGTATAAATGCCAATGGTCCCAAAAAAGTGTCAAAATGGTCCGACATGTCCGCCCCAATGTCGCAGTACCGCTAAAAATCGCAGATCGCCGCCATTACTAATAAAAAATAAAAAAAAAATAAAAACCCCAAAAATGAATTCTCATCATCCGTAAACGCGGCCACTTTTGCGCAAACCAATCAATAAACGCCGATTGCGATTTTTTTTATCACAAATATGAGGAAGAATATAAATCGGCCAAAACCGATGAAAAAAATGTTTTTTTATATTTTTTTTTGGATTTGTATTTTAGCAAAAAGTAAGAAATTTGTTTTTTTTGCAAAATTGTCGCTCTTTTTTTGTTTATAGCGGCGATCAGAAATGACGCAGCGGTGATCAAATACCACCAAAAGAAAGCTCTATTTGTGGGAAAAAAAGGATGCAAATTTCGTTTGGCTACAACGTCGCACGACCGCGCAATTGTCAGTTAAAGCGACGCAGCGCCGAATCGCAAAAAGGGCTCTGGTCCTAAAGGGGGAAATCCTTCCGGGCCTGAAGTGGTTAAGGAGAATTTTCATTGTCCTCTATGATTGTCTATGCCACTATACCTGTTTAGGGCCTTTGAGGTTTAGGGCTTATGGGCTGCCCTGGTGTGATATCCATCACGATGGGATTATATACCCTTGGGTGATTCACATAGATGCTCTTTTATGTTATTTTAAACAATTTTGAATACATTTATATCTTTTATATACTTTAGCCTCTTGTTCGGAAACCTTTTTCAAACCAAAGTGCCTTTAAAGTCCCCAATTTTCCTTTTGGAAACACCTAGCATCTCTTTGCCACACAACAAAGCCCTACCTGGAAGGACAGGAGACCTGATTTTAATCTGCTGCATATAAGTGACACTTATGGGTCTTGCCTAACCCCCAGCCTGTGATTGGAGAGAAAAAAGGGAAGCAATTGCCCCCCCTTGCCCCTACCTGCGGACGCCCATGACTCAGGATCCTTAGTCATTCCTTAGATGATGCCCGAGGAGAGATCCAACATTCAGTTCAGGAGAGCCAAGGAGACAATCTGCCCTGAACTCCAGCCTATTTAACAGGAACCCACCCACCTTCTGGGCACACCTCTCCAGGGATTGGATAGGCCCTACTAAATATTCAGGTCAGGTATTAGAATCCTCCCGCCCTAATCTCTAGAAACTTCCCCCGGAGTCAGGGGGAGGCAATCAAAGCCCAGCCTGACTAAATCAAGCAATTCCGGCTCCCTTGGTTATATCAGCAGCCCAAAAACGGCATTTGCCCATCAGCCTGGCTAGGAGCGCGCTACATGGAGAACTGCCAAAGCCAAGCCATTTGGCACGACCAATATTTTCTCATTATAGGTTAAGGGGAGAAGGTTGGTCAGGTGGTGCAGAAGGATGGCCAAAGACTGGCACTTGGAAGGAGCTGGGCAGAAGATGCTGGCATTGGAGAACAACTCTTCGCAGACTTGAACTGTTGGAGAGGAAGTCCCCCTTGGAACCTGGAAATCACTGTGGTTGGCACCACTGAGCTGAGCTGCCCTGCTTCATGTGGTCACCACTTAGGGAATACTTTGTATTTTCTCAATGAATGCAAAGCATTCCCTAACCGGACGTAATAAAGAATATGATGTCCCCTCCCCCCTCTCTATTTCATCCAATCAGAGGATGTTTTGCAATCATTGATCTGCAAGCGATCTCTGAATGGACGCATGGTGAACTCCAGGCTTCACAATGCAGCGGGGCAGTCGCTCGGAACGTGGAAGCTAGGAGATCACTGTGGTGGGTGACCTAGAGCAGGGGTCTCCACACTTTCTAAACAGGGGACCATTTTATTGTCCTTCAGACTTTAGGGGGGCCGCACTGAGGTCAGTGGGAGTGGAAATTTTCCTGCCGTCTGTGGGAGTAACCATCACCACATTTGGTTTTAGGGGGAGGGATAGTGCCTCATCCTTGGTATCATTGGGAGGAATAGTGCGCCATTGTTGGTGTCAGTTGGCAGAATAGTGCCCCATTGTTGGTGTCAGTGGGAGAAATGGTGCCCCATTGTTGGTGTCGGTTGGAAGAATAGTGCCTCACATAAGTAGGAGGAATAGTGCCCCATTGTTGTTGCCAATGGGACAAATGGTGCCCCATTGTTGGTGTCAGTTGGCAGAATAGTGCCTCGTATCAGTGGCAGGAATCGTGCCCCATTGTTGGTGTCAGTGGGAGAAATGGTGCCCCATTGTTGGTGTCAGTTCGCAGAATAGTGCCTCGTATCAGTGGGAGGAATAGTGCCCCATTGTTGGTATCAATGGGAGAAATGGTGCTTCATTGTTTGTGTCCGTTGGCAGAATAGTGCCCTGTATCAGTGGGAGGAATAGTGCCCCATTGTTGGTGTCAATGGGAGAAATGGTGCCCCATTGTTGGTGTCAGTTGGCAGAATAGTGCCTCGTATCAGTGGGAGGAATAGTGCCCCATTGTTGGTGTCAATGGGAAAAATGGTGCTTCATTGTTGGTGTCCGTTGGCAGAATAGTGCCTCGTATCAGTGGGAGGAATAGTGCCCCATTGTTGGTATCAATGGGAGAAATGGTGCTTCATTGTTTGTGTCCGTTGGCAGAATAGTGCCCTGTATCAGTGGGAGGAATAGTGCCCCATTGTTGGTATCAATGGGAGAAATGGTACCCCATTGTTGGTGTCAATTGGCATAATAGTGCCCCGTATCAGTGGGAGGAATAGTGCCCCATTGTTGGTATCAATGGGAGAAATGGTGCCCCATTGTTGGTGTCAATTGGCATAATAGTGCCCCGTATCAGTAGGAGGAATAGTGCCCCATGGGCTGGATAAAGGCAAGCAAAAGGCCACATCCAGCCCCCAGGGCCGCAGTTTGGAGACCACAGATCTAGAGGGATCCCACAGCTATGGTAGATCATTGGTCCAAACTGGAACCAACGTAACTATAGAGAAATATCCATGCCTGGTTCTTTCTAAGTTCTTAAGAGGCCAGCATGCAATCCACTTTCCCAGCAGCCACATAAATGTGAAATATCAGTCTAGAGTGCAGCCGACCTTTAAGAGGAGTCCCTGCTGTGTTTAGCCCACCAATGCAAAGCCAAAATGTGCCCAACAGCCGAGCGTAATGGGCATGGCCCAAACATGGCATAAATAATTCACGCCCCATATAAAGCTGTGAACAAACACCTCATCCTTATAAAGCTGTCTCTATACTCATCAGACAGCCTGGCACAGAACATCCAGGCTAGGAGATGTCAGTCTTGGGGTCACAGAGATGTGAAGAAGATGGCTTGGTAGGGGGCCCCCGGAGACCCTTCTACATGCTCAGCCCCTGGCCTGTGTGAAGTTCAGAGGATGGACCATGCAGTGCTGCTCCCATTTATCCCTCACAAACCTGAAGAGCTTCCAGTCAATGTTTGATCACGGTGAGCCCTCGGGGGGCCACCCTTGCTAGAGGGCCCAAACACAATCGCTCATTGATAAAGAAAGTCCATGGCAGCCCAAGAAAAAGACGCCGCTTTAATTACGAGCCGCATCAAGTCAATCCATTTCTGCCTGCCGGGCACGCGGTTCCTGGGCCGGTCATTATTTTAAATTAATCCTTCACTGCCACAGGCGGCAACAATGGCCCTTCGTACCGAGCAACCAGGGTTAGGAAAAGCAAGCCGGATTTTATATTAACTACTTCAGCCGAATCAAAGGAAGTAACTTCTGAAATAAACGTAACCGGCACATTTGGTTATGGTTTAGGGCAGCCTTTTTCAACCTTTTCAACACCAAGGAACCCTTGAAATAATTCTCTGGTCTTGGGGAACCCCTGCTAAAAATTAAAAATCTACAACTCCTGATACATTAGTGTGATGGTCAATGGGAAGAATGCTCCTTACACTTGTGGTCATTGGGAAGAATGCTCCTTACCCTTGTGGTCAATGGGAAGAATGCTCCTTGCCCTTGTGGTCATTGGGAAGAATGCTCCTTACACTTATGGTCATTGGGAAGAATGCTCCTTACACTTGTGGTCAATGGGAAGAAGGCTCCTTACCCTTGTAGTCATTGGGAAGAATGCTCCTTACACTTGTGGTCAATGGGAAGAATGCTCCTTACACTTGTGGTCAATGGGAAGAATGCTCCTTACACTTGTGGTCAATGGGAAAAATGCTCCTTACACTTGTGGTCATTGGGAAGAATGCTCCTTACACTTGTGGTCAATGGGAAGAATGCTCATTACACTTATGGTCAATGGGAAGAAGGCTCCTTACACTTGTGGTCATTGGGAAGAATTACCCCCTACAGATCGCTAAAAAGATCAATGGTGTCATTGGGAATTTATCTCAGAGGTAGAAATTGACCATTGCTCAGGGAACCCCTAGCAACCTCTGGAGGAACCCTAGGGATCCATGGAACCCTGGTTTAGATGGAAGACCCAACTTCCAACCAAAAAAATTGCCTTTGATTTTGGATAAAGCAATTGGGGGGGGTGGTTAGGACATTTTTGCGCCCCCAACTGGGGGAATTTCGCTTACTTTAATTCCTTATTGTGGAGTTTACAAGTATCCAAAATAAGAATAGAATTCTTACAATGAAAAGTGACAGCAGAGATCATCCGCAAGAATGCAACGGGGTCGATTTACTCAAAAAAACTTAGCGTACCGCTACCCAAAAAATATACAAAAATTATGTATGTACGTCACCGTCTGCATCCTGTGTGAATATCTCCTAGGAGATTCACTTTACCTACGGGTAATCTTTATTATGGGCTTACCTGTAGGCACGAGGGTTAGGGTTACCACACCCAGGTAGGATGCAAGGATGACCAGATCAGTGGGCTGTGCCTCATGAAAACAGGAGCCAGACTGAATAAAGTTAAATGAAGTTCACTGAGCCAAATAATACACTTCCAACACCAACACCAGTAAACCATCAACAATGTAAATGACAAATAAATATAACAGCACAGAAACCCAAATGGTAACCTATGTAAAAGTGGAGGGAGCACACATACCCAGGGCAAGGTCAGGGATGGGACAGGAAACAAAGGGAGCAAGGAGCAGGGTACTGGGTGCAGGGAGCAAGGTACTGGGAGCAGGGAGCTAGGTACTGGGAGCAGGGAGCAAGGTACTGGAAGCAGGGAGCGAGGTACTGGAGGCAGGGAACGAGGTACTGGAAGCAGGGAGAAAGGTACTGGGAGCAGGGAGTGAGGTACTGGGAGCAGGGAGTAAGGTACTGGAAGCAGGGAGAAAGGTACTGGGAGCAGGGAGTGAGGTACTGGGAGCAGGGAGCAAGGTACTGGAAGCAGGGAGCGAGGTACTGGAAGCAGGGAGCAAGGTACTGGAAGCAAGGAGCGAGGTACTGGAAGCAGGGAGTGAGGTACTGGAAGCAGGGAGCAAGGTACTGGAAGCAGGGAGCGAGGTACTGGAAGCAGGGAGTGAGGTACTAGAAGCAGGGAGCAAGGTACTGGGAGCAGGGAGCGAGGTACTGGAAGCAGGGAGCGAGGTACTGGGAGCAGGGAGCAAGGTACTGGGAGCAGGGAGTGAGGTACTGGAAGCAGGGAGCAAGGGACTGGGAGTAGGGAGCAAGGTACTGGGAGCAGGGAGCAAGGTACTGGAAGCAGGGAGCAAGGTACCGGGAGCAGGGAGTGAGGTACTGGGAGCAGGGAGCAAGGTACTGGGAGCAGGGAGCGAGGTACTGGAAGCAGGGAGCGAGGTACTGGGAGCAGGGAGCAAGGTACTGGGAGCAGGGAGCGAGGTACTGGAAGCAGGGAGCAAGGTACTGGGAGCAGGGAGCGAGGTACTGGGAGCAGGGAGCGAGGTACTGGGAGCAGGGAGCGAGGTACTGAAACAGGGAGCAAGGTACTGGAAGCGGGGAGCGAGGTACTGGAAGCAGGGAGCGAGGTACAGGGAACAGGTCACAGAAGCAAGAACAGGAACCAGGATCAAGGGTCAGAATCAGACACAGGAACAGGAACCAGGAACAAGGGTCAGAATCAGACACAGGAGCAGGACCAAGAACCAGGAACAAGAGTCAGAATCAGGCACAGGAGCAGGAACAGGAACCAGGAACAAGAGTCAGAATGAGACACAGGAACAGGAACCAGGAACAAGAGTCAGAATGAGACACAGGAACAGGAACCAGGAACAATTGTCAGAATCAGGCATGGGAGCAGGAACAGGAACCAGGAGCAAGAGTCAGAATTAGGCACAGGAGCAGGAACTAGGAGCAAGGGTAAAAACCAGGCCCAGGAGCAGGAACAGGAACCCAGAACAAGGGTCAGAATCAGGCATAGGAACAGGAACCAGGAGCAAGGGTCAGAATCGGGAACCAGGAGCAAGGGTCCAGGAGCAGGAACAGGGACAGTAGCAAGAACAAGGAGCAAGGCTCAGAATCAGGAACCAGGAAAAGGAACCAGGAGCAGAATCAGGCACAGGAGCAGGAACCAGGAACAAGGGTCAGAATCAGGCACAGCAGCAGGAATAGCAACCAGGAGCATGGGCCAAAATCAGGCACAGGAGCGGGAACCAGGAACAAGGGTCAGAATCAGGAGCAGGAACAGGAACGAGGGTTAAAATCAGGAACCAGGAAAAGGAACCAGGAGCAGGAACCAGGAACAAGCGTCAGAATCAGGCACAGGAGCAGGAACAAGAACAATGGTCAGAATGAGGCACAGGAGCAGGAACAGGAACCAGGAGTAGGGGTCAGAATCAGGCACAGGAACAGGAACCGGAAACAAGGGTTAGACTCAGGCACAGGAACAGGGACCAGGAACCAGGAACAAAGGTCAGAATCAGGAGCAGGGACAGGAACAAGGGACAGAATCTGGAGCAGGGACAGGAACAAGGGACAGAATCTGGAACAGGAACCAAGAAAAAGGGTCAGAATCAGGCAGGAACAAGGATTCGGCAGGGACACAGCTTACAGGAAGAACACTGAAGCACTGAACCTCAGTTATGGGTGGGAATAAATACCTAAGTATTCTCCCACTGGCTACCCAAGTAATTAGGCTGCTGCTGGCAACCGGAACTGCACTCTTCGACTCGGGGAACAACAGTGCCACCAGCAGGTGACACAGGTAATAGCACACACCCAAAAAATATAACAGTCCAAATGATAGCAATCCACAGTTACTGCAAACAAAGGTGTAAAAGGCTGCAGTCACTCCCAAATCTTCTTGGCATATAAAACACCAAGTGAAAACTGCACCCCGCCACGGGACCTTTCCAGTCTGCTCCCCTCCTCTTCTGACCTCCTATAAAGGAATGAGGTCAAACTGTGCCTTTTGGCAGGATTGATGGGTGGCCCTGCCAACACTTCCTCTCTTCACAAACTTTGACTGAGAAATTGAGCAGGGAGGAAAAAAGTCGGCCAAACAGTGACTGCAGCCAGATGGAGGCGCTGCTCGCGTGTTTGGCCAGCCTCAGGGGCTGGCAGAAAGCAATGTCTGGCAGCGGGAGATTCGGGTCTTGGAACTGACAGACACCTAGGAGCTGGGCTTAGGATTGCTAACTAGGCAGTGAGCAGAGGTCATTGGAATTTTATTCTGTGAACACCGCATTTTCCTGCACCATAAAATCTCTATTGGTTCAGTATTTGGGATTCCGAAATCTTTCTACAAGTATCTCCAGCAGGAGTCAATGCATTGTGCTAATTATGGGTACCCCCCCCCCCCTATGATTGTCAGCTCCATCTAGTGGCCATAAGGAGGTATTTTTCTGAAATTGCTCAATTTGGAAAATACCACATTATGGCCACTAGGTGGAGCTGCTGAGCAAAGGAAACAAACATATCATTAATTTTTGCAACAATCGGTGTCACTTATATATTTATTGTTCATCTATGCAGGCGGTCTTTTCCTTCACCATGAAATCTCCATTGGTACATTTTTTTGGGACTCCGACAATCTTATCTCCAGCAGGAGTCAAAGCATTGGGTTAAATATGTGTACCCTCCCTACGACTGTAAGCTCCATCTAGTGGCCATAATGAGGTATTTTTCTTAAATTGCCCAATCTGGAAAATACCGCATTATTGCCACTAGATGGCGCTGCCGATCATAGGAAACAAACACATTAACACAGATTAATTTTTACAACAATCGGTGTCACATATATATTTATTGTTCATCTTTGGTATTTTCCTCCACCATGAGTTCTCCATTGGTACATTTTTTTGGGACTCCGACAATCTTATCTCCAGCAGGAAACAAAGCATTGTGCTAAATGTGGGTACCCCCCCTACGATTGTCAGCTCCATCTAGTGGCCATAATGAGGTATTTTTCTGAAATTGCTCAATCTGGAAAATACCGCATTATTGCCACTAGATGGCGCTGCCGATCATAGGAAATAAACACATTAACACTGATTCATTTTTGCAACAATTGGTGTCACATATATTTATTGTTCATCTTTGGTATTTTCCTCCACCATGAGATCTCCATTGGTAAATATTTTTTGGGACTCCTTAACAAAGGAAAGCTGTGGATTGAGCACCAGGACGGAAAGCTGGAAGAGCGTCCCTGGAAAGTCTGATAGCGGCTATGAGAATAGATTTCTGCTCTCATGTGAACGATCATTGACACAAATTCTCTTCCAGGGCTACGGGGGGATTTTTCCGACAGTTTTCCCTTCTCTAACAAACTTTGCAGAATTATTTTTAGGTTGCGCTTCCTAACGATCCTCCGCCCTGGCAGAAGACGACCATGAATCACCGGGATGACCTCATGGAGGACTGCACACATCGATTGCTAATAATGCGCTGATTGCCAATCGTTAGAAAATGAAACGCGTATTTAACATCTGGAAGCTGGAAGCGGAGGAGAGGAAGTCAACTGCCTGAGTCACACAGATTCCCCTTCCCACTGAACAGAAGGCCGAGCCGCTTAATTAATCTTTCAAAGTATAAAGTGGAGTTAAACCCAAAAGCAAACGTTTTATATATTACAGCTTACCAAATCTTAGATGTGGCGTCTGCATTAGTTTTCTTTTTTTAAAACGGCTGTAAAACCTTACAGCTGTAAACCCAGTGAAGTCATACACAGAGATGAAACAAATCCCACTATATAAGTTGTACCTGTTTTTCTGCAGTACTCTTCCCTACAGCCAAAGTGCAGAATTTCTGTCTGGGGGTTCAGAAAGCTGGGGGTGGGGCGCTGAAATTACACTCCGCAGAGCTCAATGAGGAGACCAGACGCGTGCAATTCCTTTCGTGCCGCATTCATTTTCCATCAAAATTTCGGAATTTTCGTTAGTTCGGAAACGTCCGAATAAGGAAAAAACGTTTCCTGAAAATGTTTTGAAAAGAATGAAAAATCGGGAAAAAAAACGAAAATCCGAAAATCCCATTTAACGAAAATAAGAAGGAAAATCGGAAAATTGAAAAGAACGAAAATCCAGAAATACAAAAAAAACCCACAAAAATTCAAAAGAACGAAAATCGGAAAATAAGAAACATCCGAAAATTTGAAAGAACCAAAATCCGAAACTAAGAACGGAAATCCAAAACTAAGAACGGAAAAATCAAAAATTTGAAAGGACGGAAATCTGAAAATTTGAAAGAACGAAAATCAGAAAATAAGAACGGAAATCCGAAAATCTGAAATATCGAAAATCTGAAAATACGAATGGAAATCCGAAAATTTGAAAGAACCAAAATCCGAAACCGAGAACGGAAATCCGAAACTAAGAACGGAAAAATCGAAAATTTGAAAGAATGGAAATCCGAAAATTTGAAAGAACGAAAATCCGAAAATCTGAAATATCGAAAATCTGAAAATTAGAACGGAAATCCGAAAATCTGAAATATCGAAAATCTGAAAATAAGAACGGAAATCCGAAAATCTGAAAATACGAATGGAAATCCGAAAATCTGAAAATACGAATGGAAATTCGAAAATTTGAAAGAACGAAAATCTGAAAATAAGAATGGAAATCCGAAAATTTGAAAGAACGAAAATCCGAAAATAAGAACGGAAATCCGAAAATTTGAAAGAACGAAAATCAGAAAATAAGAATGGAAATCTGAAAATTTGAAAGAACGAAAATCAGAAAATAAGAATGGAAATCCAAAAATCTGAAAATACGAATGGAAATCAGAAAATTTGAAAGAACGAAAATTTGAAACTAAGAATGGAAATCCAAAACTAAGAACGGAAATCCAAAAATTTGAAAGAACGAGAATCCGAAAATAAGAACGGAAATTCAAAGATTTGAAAGAACGAAAATCTGAAAATACAAAAAAAACTCTTGAAAATTCAAAAGTAGGATAATCCGAAAATAAGAACAAAAATCCGAAAATGTGAAAGAACGAAAATTTGAAAATAAGAAAAAGGAAATCCGAAAATTCAAAAATCCTAAAGAACAGAAAACATTCGGATAATTTCTATTATAATATCATTTTAAAGGAAATTCCAATACCTACCTGTAATTTAATAGTTTTTTATAATTATTATTGTTATTAATAATATAATAATAAAGGTTATAAACTATTAAATTACAGGTAGGTATTGGAATTTCCTTTAAAATTTGTCTGCCTGTTAGTGAACAAAATTTTTCAGAATTCCCGAATTACCGCTAATAACGAATACCGCATCAATACGAACAGAACGAGCCAAATTCGATTGTTTCCGAATTTTATGAATTTATTTGAAATAACGAATTTCGGTCATAGCGAAAAATCCAAAAAACTGAAAAAATAAACCCCCGAAAAAGACGAAAAAGGGAAAAAAACCCAAAAAAACAAAATAACGAATTTTTCGGCCATGCACACGTCTAGAGGAGACCCCTAAGAGCTGATTGGAGGGAAGGGACACACCCCCTCCCCTTCACAGAGCGCACAGGGCTGAGGCTGTCAATCACAGGCTGTGTGTTGGAGGTTGGCGCTCCCTACCCACCACCTTTTTATCTCTTGGTGTCAGAAGTGGCTCATGCTGATAGCAGAGGAAGGAAGCAGCAGATAGAAATGACACTTAGTGCTCTGCACTGAGATAAGCACACACTATAGAGCAGTGGTTCCCAACCTCAGTCCTCAAGTTCCCCCAGCAGGCCATGTTTTGGGAACTTCCCTTAGATAAAGTGGCTCTTATCAATACCAGGTCATTGATATGGATTTAAAGCAGCTGTGCAAAGTAAAGGAAAACCAGAAAACATGGCCCGTTGGGGGTGCTGGAGGACTGAGGTTAAGAACCACTGCTATAGAGCATAGGTGTGCCTAGGATGGTCCAATTCCTTTCGTTCCTAATTTCGATTTTACCGAATTTTGCGAATTTCGGCAATTCGGATGTTTTTCCGAATCGAAATAATAATTCAATAGTTATTTATTATTATGTCAAAATGTTCTTTCTTATTACCAAATTTCCAAATTTCCGAAATTCAGAAATAAGAAAGAACATTTGAAACGATAATAAATGACTGTTAAATTATAGGTATTGGAATTCCCTTACAAATTAGGCTGTTAGTGAACTTAAATATGAAATTTATTACTGACAGCCAAATTTTCAAGGAAATTCCAATACCTATAATTTAATAGTTATTTATTATCGTTTCACATGTTCTTTGTTATATTTGAATTTTCGCATTTCCGAATTTTCGAGTTTTGGATTTTCGGCTGCTCGGATTGCCTAATTTCCGAATTACCGCAATTGCCAAATTACTGTGAATTTCCGAATTACCACAAGTTTCAGAATTACGGCAACTGGCGAATTACCTCAATTGCCGAATTACCGCAAATTTCCGAATTACTGCAAATTTCTGAATTACTGCGACTGCCGAATTACCTCAGTTGCTGAATTACCGCAAATTTCCAAATTACTGCGAATTTCCGAATTACCACAACTGCCGAATTACCGCAAATTTCTGAATTACTGCATATTTCCAAATTACCGTGAATTTCCGAATTACCACAAGTTTCTGAATTACCTCAATTGCCGAATTAATGCAAATTTCTCAAATTTCCGAATTCCCGAAAGAAATAAAAAAAAAATGAAAGAAATGAAAACTACATTTTTCAGCCAAGTCTAGGCGTGCCACCCCGAAGCTCAAACACACGCGGCTTTCTCTGCAGCCTTAGATGTAAAGGGCAGGGAATGAATGGGAAGTGGAAACCGAAGCATAGAAGACACGTTTACTATTCTTCAGCTATGATTGAACGCGGTGAGTGGGTGTGTCCTCCGGGTTCAATTAGAAAAGGGAGGGGCGGGTAAATTACATATTTACTATCCCCTTCCCCCCCACTCTCCATCCTGAAACATCCCCCCGCAGCAGCCGGGGGGGGGGGGGGAGCCATCAGCACTGTGGGTTGGAGGGGGGCCTGGGCAGTAGGGGAATCAGCACTGCACATAGTGACTTGGCACAGCTAGGATTAAGGCTCACGCCGAAACGCGTCAGCCATTCGCTTTTTAATGCTCATAAGAAGCCAATACATTTTTGCAACAAGGACTTTGGCTTTGCCGGCTCTTCTCTCTTCTCTCTAGTGTGGGAAGAAGAACCTCGGCACCCCTGCTGCAGCATTGGATCGCTGCAGCTTTCCTCACAGTTTTCATTCTCCCCTGACTGTCCTATGAGGCTACAAGGTCATCTAGAGCCCAACATGCCAAATTGCTCCTCCCCCCCCCCACCATAGGCTTGCGCATGGGGTGTGCTGGGTGTGCCTGGGCACATTCTAATCACCCCGCGCAGCGCAGATTCTCCCTGCTGATATTTCACCAACGCCCCCCTGATGGGGCTCCTAAAAAAATTGTAAAAAATAATAAAACATTTTTTTTTCAAAAATAATTTTAAAAATTGTCAAAAATAATAATAAAAAAAATGTCAAAAATAATAATAAAAAGAAAATGTCAAAAAATAATAATAAAAATTGTCATAAATAATACAAAAATAAAATAATACAAATAAAAAACGACTGACACCATCCATGTTTTAATACATTTTGTGTGTATATGTACAGTATCTAACAAAAGTAAGTACACCCCTCCCATTTCTTCTATCTTTTCATGTGACAACACTGAAGAGCTGACACTTTGCTACAATGTAAAGTAGTGAGTGTACAGCTTGTATAACAGTGTAAATTTACTGTCCCCTCAAAATAACTCAACACACAGCCATTAATGTCTAAACCGCCGGCAACAAAAGTGAGTACACCCCTAAGTGAAAATGTCCAAATTGGGCACAATTAGCCATTTTCACTCCCTGGTGTCATGTGACTCAAACCCACGATTGCACAGAAGAAAAACGGGGAACCGCTGATATAAACACGGCGGTTCCCCGCTCTGTCAGGTGGCATGTAAGAGATTTACTGATGCCTGTCACTGGGGTCAGTTAGATCTCTGGTGCCCCTGGCAGCCCCGCCCCCTCACAGTTAGAACACCGCCTAGGGAACACAGTTACCCCCTAGAGTGCCCCCTGCAGGTTAACCCCTTCCCTGCCAATGACATTTATACAGTAATCAGTGGATATTTAAATTTCTGATCGCTGTATAAATGCCAATGGTCCCAAAAAAGTGTCAAAAATGTCCGACATGTCCGCCGCAATATCACAATCCCGATAAAAATCGCAGATCGCCGCCATTACTAATAAAATAAAATAAATAGTAAAAACCCCAGAAATTAATTCTCATGGTTTGTAAACGCGGCAACTTTTGCGCAAACCAATCAATAAGCGCCGATCGCAATTTTTTTTTACCACAAATATGAGGAAGAACATAAAATCGCCCAAAATCGATGAATAAATTTGTTTTTTGATGTTTTTTTTGGGGGATTTGTATTTTAGCAAAAAGCAAAATATTGTTTTTTTTTTGTTTTTTTTTTGCAAAATTGTCGCTCTTCTTTTGTTTATAGCGGTGATCAGAAATGACGCAGCGGTGATCAAATACCACCAAAAGAAAGCTTTATTTGTGTGAAAAAAGGACGCAAATGTCGTTTGGGTACAACTTCACACGACCGCGCAATTGTCAGTTAAAGCGACGCAGCGCCGAATCGCAAAAAGTGCTCTGGTCAGGAAGGGGGAAATCCTTCCGGCGGTGAAGAGGTTAAAGTGTAATTTTTTTTCCCAAGAAAATTGCTTTTGAAAGACCGCTGGTGCGAATTCAGTGCGGCATAAAATATTGCAGTGACCGCCATTTTATTCTCAATGGTCTCTGCTAAAAAAAAAATATAAAATCTTTGGGGGTTCTAAGTCATTTTTCAACATTTTTGTTTTTTATGCTCCTCTCCTGAGTGCGACTTTGGTGGGGGGTGGGGCGGGGTTCTGGCCTCTTGATGCCCATAGTGCACATGGACACACAGGCTAACGTTGAGGGGGCGTTTAGAAAAAGAAAAAAGCTCCAACGCCTGTAAAAGCCGCGTTTTTTTTTAAAGCTCAAGTGTGCATGGGGCCTCAATGGCTCCCCCACACGTCTGCTAAAGAGCAGCGCGCCTCTGATGCAAGTAGATGCAGCCCCCCCCCTCAGCCTGCCCAATGCTAACCTAAACCCCATTGTGATCCAGCGATGTGCACGAGAGCCTCAGCTCTCTGGGGACTCTCACTCCTCATTGGCTAAGCCACTGGTTCCCACTGCTGTCAATCACAGCCTGTGAGCCAATGAGGAGAGAGAGTGGGCGGGGCCGAGCCGAAGCTCTGTGTGTGAATGGACACGCTGGGCAGGCCCGTCTTTACAGCAGGGCAAAAGGGGCAGCTGCCCTGGGCCCAGTCATTGTTGTGGGGCTGACCCTTGAGCCCGCACTGCCTACAAAAAGCCTAGTTTTTTTCTGAGCTCAAGTGTGCATGAGGCCTTAATGGCTCCCCCACGCATCTGCTAAAGAGCAGCGCGCCTCTGATTCAAGTAGATGCAGCCCCCCCCCCTCAGCCTGTCCAATACTAACCTAATCCCCATTGTGATCCAGCGATGTGCACGAGAGCCTCAGCTCTCCAGGGACTCTCACTACTCATTGGCTAAGCCACTGGCTCCCACTGCTGTCAATCACAGCCAGTGAGCCAATGAGGAGAGAGAGGGGCCCGCAGCTCTGTGCGTGAATAGACGCGCTGAGCAGGGTTGTCTTTATCGCAGGGCAAAAGGGGTAGCTGCCCTGGGCCCAGTTATTGTCATAGGGGCCCAAAGCTGTTGACCCTTGAGCCCGCGCTGCCTGCAAAAAGACGCGTTTTTTTTAGCTCAAGTGTGCATGAGGCCTTAATGGCTCCCCCACACGTCTGCTAAAGACGCAAGTAGATGCCGCCCCCCTCAGCCCGCCCAATTCTAACCTAAACCCCATTGGCTAAGCCACTGACTCCCACTGCTGTCAATCACAGCCAGTGAGCCTATGAGGAGAGAGAGGGGGCGGGGCCGAGCCGCAGCTCTGTGCGTGAATGGACACGCTGAGCAGGGCCGTCTTTACCGCAGGGCAAAAGGGGCAGCTGCCCTGGGCCCAGTCATTGTTGTAGGGGCCCAAAGCTGCTGACCCTTGAGGCTGCACTGCCTGCAAAAAGCCAAGTTTTTTTAGCTCAAGTGTGCATGAGGCAGAGGAGCAGCGCGCCTCTGATTCAAGTAGGGAAGGTGCTCTAATATGCATGCGTTCCCGACCCTCACACTTAGCCTTGAACCTAGCCTAAAAGACGCGTTTTTTTTTTTTAATTCCCCCCCTCCCCCCAAAAAAAAAAAAAAAAGTCCCAGGAAGCGCGCCTTTTTCTGGCCCTGGGTTAATACATAATTTCTAAATGGAAGGAAAATGACTTGTCAGGCCGACCTTTCGCCGATCGTAACGCAAGTATAAAAAAAAATAAAATAAAAAAAAAATAATAATAAAAAAAGTAATTGACTTTTTTTTTTTTTAATAAACGTTTTAATGCAGTGCCTTTATTGCCAATCAAATTTGACAGAGCTCATTAAAGGCATTGTATGCCAAGATCCAGAATATATAGGCTGATCCTGGCAGCACTTTAAAACGCGCTCCTTTATAGAAACGCATTAAACTCGCTTTGGGCCTTGAGATGGAAATGAAAGTCATGTCAATAAAAAAAAATAAAATAAGTGGAAGAAGCTGCTTTTTATTTTTTCGGCGGGGTTCTGAGTCGGCCCGGTTCACTGTGTTAAAATTAAACGAGGGCGAGTTTTTTTTTTTTTTTTTTTACGGTGCTTACTAATAAATACTCTGCGGACGCAGAAAACATGTTCCCACTTTATGAAACGCAGAATACGATTTTGGTGAGCGAATTACATTAGCAATAATTGTCCCTGTTAAGGGATTTTTTTGGCAGCGGATCATGCGGTATCGCATTTAATGTGCGCGTAATCATCAAATAACAAGCAGCCGCGGAGCTCGGCGAGATGTTAAATATGGTTGAGCGGAGTTACACACCGCGCCGGCTCTGCACATGTATAATACAACCCGTGCCTGGGCTTTATAGTCCGTGGTTACGGCGGGGGGGGGGGGACCGACACCCCCGCCCACTTTAGCAAAGGTCGGTATGATTGACCTCGGTCTGCAGTAATTACCTCTGCTATTAAAATCGAAATAACGCTAAGTAGCGAATTAAAGTGGTTCTAAAGGCTCAATAGAATGCATGAAGGTAAAAAAAACAGCAGCCCACCTGAGCCCCCCCCCCTCAATACTAACCTAAAGTCCATTGTGATCCAGCAATGTGCACGAGAGCCTCAGCTCTCCGGGGACTCTCACTCCTCTTTGGCTGAGCCACTGGCTCCCACTGCTGTCAATCACAGCCAGTGAGCCAATGAGGAGCGAGAGGGGGCAGGGCCGAGTCGAAGCTCTGTGTGTGAATGGACGCGCTGAGACCGCAGGACAAAAGGGGCAGCTGCCCTGGGTCCAGTCATTGTTGTGGGGCCCAAAGCAGCTGACCCTTGAGCCCGCACTGCCAGCAAATAGTTGATAAGTGGATGTTTGCCCAGGGTCCAATCAATATTAACCACTCGCCGTCCGCCCACCGTCACCGGCGGGGCGGAACGGCTATTGTTCCGGGCAGACGTCATATGACGTCGCCCCTTTAAGCCGGGAATGCGCGCGCTCTGTCGGTGGCGGCGTGTCCCCGGGGCACGCCGCATTACCGACGGGGGTGAACAGCCATTGGTTATGGCTGTTTACCATGTAAACGGCCGATCACAAATGGCACTTTCCTCCATTCGCACGGCGCATGCGCGCAATGATGTCGGTGGCGGCGGGTTCCCAGGGAACACTGCCTGTCACCGACACTGCTATCAGCCGGCGGCTATTACCTTGTGATCGGCTGTGATCTACTCACAGCTGACCACATGTAACGTAAAGAGAGCGGTAACTCACTGTTACCAGCTCTTCTCTCTTCACACAGTGTCCAGTGAGAGGAGAAAAAGCTGGGATCAGTGAGTTACTGATCTCTAAAACACAAACACATCCTGTCACTCTGCCCCCCCCAATACATCTGTCACCCAACAGTCACCCCATCTGCCCCCCATAAAGTGCACCTGTCATCATAAAGTGTACCTGTCACCAGACTGCCATCATAAAGTGCACCCGTCACCCATCAGTGACCACCGCCAGTCACCCGTCACCCATCAGTGACCACCGCCAGTCACCCATTACCGACCACCGCCAGTTACCCGTCACCCATCAGTGACCACCGACAGTCACCCATCACCGACCACCGACAGTCACCCGTCACCCATCACCGACCACCGCCAGTCACCCGTCACCCATCAGTGACCACCGACAGTCACCCATTACCAACCACCGTCAGTCACCCGTCACCCATCAGTGACCACCGACAGTCACTCATCACCGACCACTGCCAGTCACCCGTCACCCATCAGTGACCACCGCCAGTCACCCGTAACGCATCTCTGACCACCGCCAGTCACCCGTCACGCATTAGTGATCACCGCCAGACACCGGTCACCCATCAATGACCACCGCCAGACACGCGGCATCCATCAGTGACCACCGCCAGTCACCCATCAGTGGCCACCACCAGTCACCCGTCACCCATTAGTCACCACCGCCAGTCACCCATCAGTGACCTCCACCAGTCACCCGTCACCCATCAGTGACCTCCACCAGTCACCCGTCACCCATCAGTGACCACCACCAGTCACCCATCAGTGACCACCACCAGTCACCCATCACCCATTAGTGACTACCACCAGAGACCCATCACCCATCAGTGACCACCCATCAGTGAACACCGCCAGTCACCCATCACCCATCAGTGACCACCGCCAGTCACCGCCACCCATCAGTGACCACTGCCAGTCACCCGCCACCCATCAGTGACCACCGCCAGTCACCCATCAGTGACCATTGCCAATCACCTGTCAGTGACTGTCACACCCATGAGTAAGCATCACCTGTAAAAGTCTCACACATTTGGCATCGCCATACTCAGGAGGAGTAGTAGAATGTATTTTGGGGTGTCATTTTTGCTATGTACATGCTATGTGTTGGAAATATCGTATAAATGCACAACTTTGTGTAAAAAAAATGCGGTTTCATTTTTCCCCCACATTTTCCAAAAACTACTGGAAAAAAATGACATGTTCAAAAGACTCATTATGCCTCATAGATTATACGTTGGGGTGTTTTCTTCCCAAAATGGGGTCATTTTGTGGGAAATTCCATTGTCCTGGTGCTCCAGGACCTTCAAAAGTGTAATAGGGGGTTGAGAAATGAGATGTGTAATTTGTGCTCGTAGAACGCCTGAAGGTGCTTCTTCAATGTTGGGCCTCTGTATGTGGTCAGGCTGTGTAAAAGTGTCACACATGTGGTATCGCCATACTCAGGAGGAATAGCAGAATGTATTTTGGGGTGTCATTTTTGCTATGTACATGCTATGTGTTGGAAATATCTTATAAACACATGTGGTATCGCCATACTCAGGAGGAATAGCAGAATGTATTTTGGGGTGTCATTTTTGCTATGTACATGCCATGTGTTGAAAATAGCTTATAAATGGACAACTTAGTGTAAAAAAAAAAAACGTTTTCATTTTTTTCCCCACATTTTCCAAAAACAACTGGAAAAAAATGAACCGTTCAAAAGACTCATTATGCCTCATAGATTATTCGTTGGGGTGTTTGCTTTCCAGAATGGGGTCATTTTGTGGGCAATTCCATTGTCCTGGTGCTCCAGGGCCTTCAAAAATGTGATAGGTCTTCATGACATTAGATGTGTAGTTTATGTCCCTAGAATACCTGACGGCGCTCCCTGCATGTTGGGCCTCTGTATGTGGCCAGGCTGTGAAAAAGTCTCACACATGTGGTATCGCCATACTCAGGAGGAGTAGCAGAATGTATTTTGGGGTGTAATTTGTGGTATGCATATGCTGGGTGTGAGAAATAACCTGTTACAATGACCATTTTGTGAAAAAAAATCTTCATTTTGCAAAGAATTGTGGGGAAATATTACAACTTCAAAAAATTCACCATGCCTCTTAGGCTACTTTCACACTGCACAGGCAGCCGCGGTTGCGGTAAAACCCCGCTAGTTTTGGCGGAGTTTTACCAGCGATAGGGCTCCGCTATGCGGGCGGGAGCGCCACGCTTTTAACCCCCCATAAGGGGTTAAAAAGGGGTTAAAAGTGCCGGCGCTCAACGCTATCGAGGCGGTGTGCAGGCGCTTCGGCAGCGCTTGCCATTCATTTCAATGGAAGGGGCGGTAGAGGAGCGGTATATTACCATTCCCCTCACCGCCCCAAAGATGCTGCTTGCAGGACTTTTTGTAACGTCCTGCTAGCGCACCGCCCCAGTGTGAAAGCACTCAGGGCTTTCACATTGGGGTGGATTGGGGGGGACTTTTGAGGCGCTTTACAGACGCTATTTTTAGCTAAATAGCGTCTGTAAAACGCATCAGTGTGAAAGCAGCCTTACTAAATACCTTGGAATGTCTACTTTCCAAAAAAGGGTCATTTTTTATTTGTACTTTCCTGGCTTGTTAGGGCCGGTTCACACTTCCGCGGCGCGATGCGGCACGACTTCGCGGCCCGTTCACATCTAGGCGAATTGTCAGGCGACTTGAGTCGCCTGACGATTCGCCTCAATGCTGTGCAATGGAACCGTTCTAATAGGAGCGAATCGCTTCACTCTGCCTTAGAAAAATGGTCCCTGCACTATTTTCAGGGCGATCTCAGGCGGCTTGCATTGGCTTCTATGATAGAAGTCTCCTTGCAAGCCGCCTTGAGATCGCCTCGAGCGCCGCATCGCGCCGCGGAAGTGTGAACCGGCCCTTAGGGCCGGTTCACACTGCAGCGGGGCGGAGCGGTGCGGAGCGGCGCGATGCGGCGCTCCAGGCGATCTCAAAGCGGCTTGCTAGGAGACTTCTATCATAGAAGTCAA
>BLSH010545474.1:179475-201425 GCA_018402905.1 Glandirana rugosa | reverse complement strand
CTTTAGTCGTTTCCTCTGTTGTTAACCTTACTGTAGATTGTCATGTTCACGGACCGACACTCCGACTTGACAAACAAACGACGACAACTACAACATCTAACGCCTCTTGTATTTCTCTCCAGAGTATTCCGACGGACTTCATAAGCTACAGCCCCCCCGGATAAGGAAGGTAGCAGAGATCCTTGTCAGTGGGAGGAATAGTGCCCCATCATTGGTGTCAGTGGGGGGGGATAGTGCCCCATCATTGGTGTCAGTGGGGGGAATAATGCTCCAAGGGTTGGATAAAGACAAGGAAAGGGTTGCCTGTAACAAAGACACCGCCATAGCACAGGGCGGACTATGGAGGTAAATGGTCAATGACATTCCTAGAGACGATGGAAGGAATAGGCCCCCCCGACATCGAATACTTCAGGCAGCCTTATGAGACCTCTCTTTATGTTCTCCGCAATCTACAACATCAACAGCAGCAAACAAACAGTTCAGCCTCACAGCCAGGCACTTGTACTGTTAGATGTCATTCCAATTGTTGTCTCCTTTGCTGATTTCATGGCCTTTAGTCACGTCGGCGTTCTCACAGTCAATACGGGAAGAGATAAACTCGTCTTCCATCGGCTCGCAGACCACACTCATGAGCAGATAGAATTCTTCACCAATCGTAATGCGTCTCTCAGAAACACCGAGTCACATCAGAACCCAACCTGACCCCCGCGAAGGTTTACCCAAGTAGCAGTCAGGGCCGGTAATGGAGACTTCTTAATCAATGGGATGTAGAATGTTCTGGGGAATAACGAGCTTCCCTTGCACACTGAAATGAATGACATGGGGGCTATCAAGTATCTCCAACTTCTCTAAGATGGGTGGCAAACACACCTTTTATCTCCAATTTCGAAGGCAGAAGACCTCAGTCATGTTGTCTTGCGTGTAGATAGAACAAAACAGGGAAATTAATAGTTATTGTGCAAATCCAGTTTTTTATTAAATAACCCTTCTAATATTTATAGCAACCAACACCCCAAAAAACTGTAAGGCCAATCACCGAAAGTCAACCAGTCACTCTTTTCATCTCCTCTCAAGTCTACTCGGCAAACTTCTAAATGGAACAAAATGCACGTAGTTCTCAAAATGTCAACTGCCCAGGGCTAGAGCAATGTTACTACCCTTCAACCTATGTTGAAATATGGCGCATGTACCACGCCTGGCACAGGATTATGGCTATCTTAGGAGAATGTGCTGTCATGGTCAGATGGGCACCATAGTGTACACCAGCCATTCTCACCCAAGATCTATGGAACCCTATGGTCCATCCAGTGGTTTTTAGGGGTCCCTTGAGGTGTGGCTGATTGAATTCCTGTTTGATGGTTCTTGAATAGTTCTGGGTGCAACACCACTTGACAGGGCACATGGCATGATACCAGAGATCTTTTTAGGTGTCCTTTAGGGTGGCATTAAGGCTACCAGTTTAGTGAAAGCATTCTTCCAACTGACCATCAATGTAAAGTGCATTCTTTCAACTGACCATCAGCATAAGGAGCATTCTTCTAACTGACCACCAATGTAAACAGCATTTCACCAACTGACCACCAATGTAAGGAACATTCTTCCCACTGATCACCAATGTAAGGAACATTCTTCCCACTGACCACCAATGTAAGGAGCATTCTTCCCACTGACCACCAATGTAAGGAGCATTCTTCCCAATGATCACCAATGTAAGGAACATTCTTCCCACTGATCACCAATGTAAGGAACATTCTTCCCACTGACCACAAATGTAAGGAACATTCTTCCCACTGACCACCAATGTAAGGAACATTCTTTCCACCGATCACCAATGTAAGGCACATTCTTCCCACTGATCACCAATGTAAGGGGCATTCTTCCCACTGATCACCAATGTAAGGAGCATTCTTTCCACCGATCACCAATGTAAGGAATATTCTTCCCACTGATCACCAATGTAAGGAGCATTCTTTCCACCGATCACCAATGTAAGGAACATTCTTCCCACTGATCACCAATGTAAGGAGCATTCTTCCCACTGATCACCAATGTAAGGGGCATTCTTCCCACTGATCACCAATGTAAAGAGAATTCTTCCAATTGACCACCAATGTAAGAGGCATTTTTCTGATTGACACCCAATGAAATGGTTTTAGCAGAGGTTCCCAGAGACCTGGAAATAACATTAAGGATTTCTCTGGAGTAAAAGGGTTGTGAAAGGCTGATCTGGAACCATGTTGGGTGCATGTTACAGATTTAAATATGCTGATATCGCTAAGGGATAAGATCATTGAACCTTCCCTGAACGGTGTAAACTGCTCTTGTAATTCAATTAAGAACTTTGCTGTAGGGAGTTGGGGGGCACTAAACCCAGCAAGCTGAAGTAATAGTGTGTCTATCCTGTAGTGTGATAAAAGTGTCTGCACATACTTTCATTCGGCCAGAAAACTTTTTTTGGGCACCACAAAACCCAGGAGGACATACAATATGAATGCTTGGCATCCCAAAAAAGGAAGAAGCTTTCAAGAGCGTGCCATCGTCCTAATATAGCAGAAAAACTGTAGAGGCGAACCTCTCAAATGGGTGGACTTTTTAGGCACAGCACGAGACTAATAAATGGACAATTCCTTTAAAAATGTAACATTTAATTAGCATAATACAAAAACATGAAAAAATCATGAATGGGGTATCCCAGAGGGGGGATCAACCCTATGAATGTAGAGACAGTTTGCAAGGTGTGTATAGACTAAAATACATCAGAAGAGAAGTTATACATAGTACCATACTACTGTATGTGTTGGTTAAGTTCTTTTGTGATGGTCGACGCGTTTCGCTGTCAGCTTCCTCTGGACCATGTCCTTGCAGATTTTGGGTGTCTGTGCTCCGGGGTATAATCAGGGGGCGGACACAAGGGAATTTGGTTCACCTCACAGGTGTACAAGCAACTGTATATATGTACACGTGGAGATGGTGTATATCCGGTTATATATGCGGCTAATGATATAAGAAAGATGTATATAGCGGTTGAATCCTCTTTGCTAGGACTTAAGGGATACGTCAGTCCGTATGAAAATATCTGTGTAAAATTTGTATAACTTTTCAATCTGGGTCACTAGAAAGGTCTGCAGGATGGCCTGCCAATGTATCCCTAGGGCATTTAAGTATAGGTATGAGTCCCAAAGTGGGTATTTGAATCGAAGGAATGCTGCGTGGGGTCCGCCAATGTTTTTTAAAGGAATTGTCCGTTTATCTGTCTCACGCTGTGCCTAAAAAGTCCACCCATTCGAGAGTTTCGCCTCTACAGTTTTTCCTACTTGGCATCCCAGTCACGTTAAGGAGGACCATACCCCTGTAGTCCCCTGAGTCAATATATAAGCATATGGCAGAGGTGCTGCAGAAAAAGCAGAAAAAGCCTGATGGCTTGTTGGGGAGACTTCCCGTCACTTCCTGTCTATCTGACAGGCATAACAGGAAGTTAGGGAAAATATGACTAATGAGCACACAAACTACAATAAATATATACAATAGTACAGAGGGGGAGCACTTTAATGAACCTCTGTCTGATCCTGACTGTTTCTGTCTCCCAGGTGGGGAGATGTTACCTTGGGACCTCATATGGTGACAGCCAGAACAGAAAATAAAGTAAAATAAGAACAGACGGCCCTTAAAATGCGTCAGAGATTATAAGACGTCCGCTTTCCATGCAAAGCTAATATAACGGTTCCTGCTTGGAGTTGGTCTTAAAAGCAGAGCTGTGCCCTGGCTAAGGACATTCAAATATTTCCATATCATTAACAAGCAGTCAATGCGTTTTAAAATAATTCCTCACTGATCTCTGTAACTACAGTCACATTGGAGCAACTTATCCTCAAAGTTCACAAGAGAAGTTCTTCAAGTTGAGTATCGGCACTCTACTCTCTCCCTGTTAACCTGCTCTGCATTAAAAGTCTGGAAGGCTGCCAGGTCACAATGCCTACCACCCAACTTTTTGAGATGGGAATGAGGGACACTATCAGCAAAAGTATGCAGGATTAGGACACACCCCTTGCCACGCCCCCTTAAAGGAGAATTGTACAAAAAAACAAGATGGGTTGAACCCACAAGTGCTTTTTTTTACCACTAATATTTCTTGATATTGGCATCTGGAATTTACAAATGGAGCAATTTATAAATCCGATGAAATGTTTAGCACTGGGAAACACGTTTTGATAGATAAAAAGTGCATTTTATATGCACTTTATCTGTCTGATCCTGACTGTTTCTGTCTCCCAGATGGGGAGATGTTCCCTTAGGACCTCATATGGTGACAGGTGGCAGCCAGAACAGAAAATAAAGTAAAATAAGAACAGACGGCCCTTAAAATGCGCCAGAGATTATAAGACGTCCGCTTTCCATGCAAAGCTAATATAACAGTTCCTGCTTGGAGTTGGTCTTAAATGCAGAGCTGTGCCCAGGCTAAGGACATTCAAATATTTCCATATCATTAACAAGCAGTCAATGCGTTTTAAAATAATTCCTCACTGATCTCTGTAACTACAGTCACATTGGAGCAACTTATCCTCAAAGTTCACAAGAGAAGTTCTTCAAGTTGAGTATCGGCACTCTACTCTCTCCCTGTTAACCTGCTCTGCATTAAAAGTCTGGAAGGCTGCCAGGTCACAATGCCTACCACCCAACTTTTTGAGATGGGAATGAGGGACACTATCAGCAAAAGTATGCAGGATTAGGACACACCCCTTGCCACGCCCCCTTAAAGGAGAATTGTACAAAAAAACAAGATGGGTTGAACCCACAAGTGCTTTTTTTTACCACTAATATTTCTTGATATTGGCATCTGGAATTTACAAATGGAGCAATTTATAAATCCGATGAAATGTTTAGCACTGGGAAACACGTTTTGATAGATAAAAAGTGCATTTTATATGCACTTTATCTGTCTGATCCTGACTGTTTCTGTCTCCCAGATGGGGAGATGTTCCCTTAGGACCTCATATGGTGACAGGTGGCAGCCAGAACAGAAAATAAAGTAAAATAAGAACAGACGGCCCTTAAAATGCGCCAGAGATTATAAGACGTCCGCTTTCCATGCAAAGCTAATATAACAGTTCCTGCTTGGAGTTGGTCTTAAATGCAGAGCTGTGCCCAGGCTAAGGACATTCAAATATTTCCATATCATTAACAAGCAGTCAATGCGTTTTAAAATAATTCCTCACTGATCTCTGTAACTACAGTCACATTGGAGCAACTTATCCTCAAAGTTCACAAAAGAAGTTCTTCAAGTTGAGTATCGGCACTCTACTCTCTTCCTGTTAACCTGCTCTTTATTAAAAGTCTGGAAGGCTGCCAGGTCACAGCACACACCTCCCAACTTTTTGAGATGGGAATGAGGGACACCTATCAGCAAAAGTATGCAGGATTAGGACACACCCCTTGCCACGCCCTCTTAAAGGAGAATTGTACAAAAAACAAGATTGGTTGAACCCACAAGTGCTTTTTTTTTACCACTAATATTTCATTATATTGGCATTTGGAATTTACAAATGGAGCGATTTAGAAGTCGGATGAAATGTTTAGTACTGGGAAAAACTTTTTGATAGATACAAAGTGCATTTTATATACAACTATACAGATCAGATTAAAATGAGGGATAAATGAGGAGGAAAGAGGGACATTTTTCCAAATCAGGGACAGTCCCTCGAAATGAGGGACAGTTGGGAGCTATGACATGAGATAGGGGGGGCCTGACTTACAAAAGTAAGAGAACTGAGAACCATTGCTGGGACTCAGAGCTCCTACTCTGAGAATTCCTGCCAGGACTCTCAATGGTACTTGCATAATCCCTGCCAGGGAATGCCATACCAAAAACTAGAGATAAAAGACCACGCTGGATTAGCTCCCTTGGTTGAGAGTCTGTAAATACACAGTTGTGGGTGGGTGCCCACTCCCAATGTCTCTAGTTGACTGGGTGAAAAAATGTGGTGGTGGGCCCTCTTGTGGGGCCTGGGCTGCTACCCCTGGAAACGGCTGGAAGCGTAGTTTCACATTAGGATCAGAGAATAGGTACAAAGGAGTGCCCAACGTTCAGTAAAAACTAGGTGGAATTTTATTTGATTATGGTAAATGCAATATGGTGAAGCCAACGCGTTTCGGAGGATCACAGACTCCCCCTTCTTCAGGGCTGCTGACGCCTGATCTTTCAGAGGTTTCTTGTCTATTGTGATATATGTATCTTGTATTACTGAGATCAGCTGTCGGGATGCCATACAGTCACAATAGACAAGAAACCTCTACAATCAGGCATCAGCAGCCCTGAAGAAGGGGGAGTCTGTGATCCCCCGAAACACGTTGGCTTCACCATATTGCATTTATCATAATTCCATAAAACTCCACCTAGTTTTTACTGAACGTTCTGCACTCCTTTGTACCTATTCTCTGATAACAAAAACTAGGAAGAGTAGGTAGAAAGATGCGCCCGGTGTCCAGTAAATACAATTTGGAGGGTGAGTTGAAAGGTGTTTATTGGAGATTGTAACAAGTATGACAAGCCAATGTGCTTTGGGGGGAACGTTCATGGCTGGGCTCTCGGCTCTCCCTTCTAAGTGCTCAGGTTGCTCAGCTGTTGGTTAATTACCAGCACTCATCGTTCCACAGTGGCTGACTTGGTGATCATTTCCTGCTCGTCAATACAGCCTACAGCCAGCCCCTTCTGGGTATTTAAACTGCTTGGTACACTCCTTCCATGCCTTCACCTTGGTCAAACATATCTGGAGACTCTCTGCTGTGTTCCTGTTGAAGACTTACCTGGCTGATGTCCCTTCTGGTTCCTGATCCTGTCTGCTATCTCCGACTACATTGATCTCAGGCTTCCTGATTTACTGGCTTGTTCTGGCTACCTGCTTTGGCTACCGTACCCTGGCTATGTTTTGACTACGTTTACTGATTTGCAACATTTTTACCATTCTATTAAAAGATGTGATTTTTACTGCATTTTCTGTCTCCGTCTGAATCATGGTTCCTGACAAAGACTCCCCTTCAGACTCACCCTCCAACTTGTATTTACTGGACACCAGGCGCTCCTTTCTACCTACTCTTCCTAGATCCCACGTGGAAACGACCTTAAGGCCATACCCAAAGGTAGCAGCCCAGGCCCCATAAAAAAAAGGGCTGACTATCACCGTCTTTCAATTTGGGAACAAACCATTGGCATCGAAACCTTCTCCCTCGCCCACCCACGACCAGTGACTGATTGAGTCAGTCCAGCGTAGTCTCCAAACCCAACGAGGTGACAAAAATTAAGAAGCTTTGGCTGTAGACTTTGAAGATGGATTATTCCGCAGCACCTGGTCAGTGGGAGCTTTTTAAAAGCGTATGTTAAGAATATGTTAAGTATTTAAATAGCCACAGCCTGGCCACAGCTCTACATTAAGTGTTACCTGTAAGCACCGGGGGATGCCCACACCCTACATCCCACAGCAAGCCAGGTCACAGTACCCAGAGGCCAAATCGCTGACAAGTATGTTGGCAGGGGTTAGCAATTGTAGCGGGCAAGCTATGTACTCCAATGTTAAGGTGCCTATAGTTATATCACAGCTTTTTTTTAAATACAGATGAACTTTAAAATATCTATACATCAGGACTGAAGAGGCTCCGTGGGACTGTGGTTCAAAAGAGCGTTTGTTTCAGCAGGTAGGGTCAGATGGCAACCAAGTCTAATATTGATTTAGATTACTTTTTCTGATATCTTACCGTGCAGCGCGACACTGGAAGCCGAAGATCTAGGGACTGTCTGTAGAAACCTCAGAGCTGAATGGAAGGGGAAACCGCTGCGTATTATCCCATATACCTGCAGAGGGAAAACGTGAAACCGTTATATCAGACACGTGTGATCCTTTATACACGTGCACAGTCCCAGGCCACAACCTAAGGCGGCATGGGAGTGCCAGGATGCTTTACGTTTCATTAACCTCTTCGCGCCCACCATGCGCAAATATGCGACCCCCGTGGGGCAGCAAATTTACGTATCTCCTCTTTGTGCTGGGACGGCCCGCTCCCGGCACAGAGTTTGGGGTCCCACCGAGAGCCCCGGGCCCCGTTTTAACTAATGTCCAATTCTGGGTCACCTGATCGCTGTGATAGCCTCTGATTGGCTATCACAGTGATCAGTCACTGTGAAGCCCACCCCCGTGTTTTATGTCTCCTCAGGGCCCGTTCACACAGGGGCGATCCGACTTAGGCGCGACTTTCAGCACGACTTCGGTGCGACTTCAGGCGACTTACAACACCACTTATGCCAGGCGACTTTGCCTGTGAAGAGAAGGGAAGGGAGGGAGGGCGTTGCCCCAAATAAAATTCTATTATTTTCAGTGTAAAGTCGCTTGCATTAAGATGGGGATCCGACTTGGAGGCGACTTCCATTGGCTTCTATGGGCACAAGTCGGATAGAAGTCACCATGGAATCGCACAGGAACCTTTTTTTGAAGTCGGAGCGACTCAGTAGCGTGCATTAAGACGGCTCCCATTCATTTGAATGGGATTTGACATGTTAAGCGACTTGAAGCAACTCAAGTCGGAGCGTAAGTCGCCCCTGTGTGAATGGGCCCTCAGGGTTAGTGTTTGGGTCAGGGTCAAATGTCAAGGTCATAGGTCAGAGTCAGTATTTTCTGGATAGAATACTAATTTTTTTTTTTAACCACTTACGCACCAGCCGCCGTCGTTTTACGTTGCTATGGTAGCAGATAGCTGCCATAACCCCGGTATCCTCTTAAACGGTCCGCTTTCAGATAAAAGTGGTCTCTGCGGCGCATTCGCCGCAAGATCCCTTTTATCGGTGGTGGGAGAGATGCCCCTGCCCCCTCCCGCCACGCTCCGGTCCTCTCCGCCATTGGTAGCGGCAGAGACGATCCGATCCTTTCCTTTGCGAGGCCTGGAGTCGAGTGAGGGAAAGATGGCCTCCACTCGGCTTCATAACGTTGGATGACGGAAGCGACGCCAAACGTCACTTCCGCCCAATGGTCTTAAAGGGGATATAAAAAAAAAGGCATTTATTTATGTTTATTGCATTTAAGTGTAAATGTGAGATCTGAGGTCTTTTTGACCCCCAGATCTCACATTAGAGAGGTCCTGTCATGCTTTTCTTCTATTACAAGGGATGTTTACATTCCTTGCGATGGGAATAAAAGTGACCCAAAAAAAATGTTTAAAAGTACAGAGTAAAAAATAAAAATTTAAATAAATAAAAAAAAAAAAAAAAAGTAAAAGCGCCCCGTCCCGCCGAGCTCGTGCGCAGAAGCGAACGCTTACATAAGTCATATGAAAACGGTGTGCATACCCCACATGTGAGGTATCCCCGCGATCGTTAGAGCGAGAGCAATACTTCTAGCACTAGACCTCCTCTGTCACTCAAAACTGCTAACCCATAGAAAATTTTAAACGTTGTCAATGAAGATTTTTAAGTGCCAAAGTTTGTCGCCAATCCACGAGCGGGCGCAATTTTGAAGCGTCACATGTTGGGTATCAATTTACTCGGCGTAATATTATCTTTGATTAAAAAACGTGTATTTTTTTCCAAAAAAAATGATTCTCTAGGGTGTCTGAAAAGAAATATATATAATGTTTGAGGATTCTAAGTAATTTTTTAGCAAAAAAAAAAAAAAGATTTTAACTTGTAAACAACAAATCTCAAAAAGAGGCTTAAGTGGTTAAATTAGTATCAGTGTCAGTTAGTATCGGTGTGTTTTAGGTAGGACAAAAAATAAAAAACAGCAAAATGCGCACTATTGTTTCTGGACTGAACTGCGGGTACAAATAACAACTAACATACAGGGCCGGTGCTACCACTAGGCAAACTAGGCAGCCGCCTAGGGCACAGCCATGGCCAGTTGCTGCTATATTTGCAGCCTTTATTTTTTTGGGGGTTGCAAGTAGTAGGGTGCAAAATAGTGTAGCACCGGCTCTGCTAACATACACATATGTGGTGTCGCTGCGATCGTCAGGAGCAGGTGAATTTATTTTGGGTTATTCTTTGGTGTTAAGCTATGGTAGTAGCAAGAAATATACAGTTAAATACAAAAAAAAAAATTCTTTTTTTACTATTTTGGAGCAGTTTTCCTATGATAATAATGAAAAAAAAAATCAGGAGATATCTATTACCATCTATCCACCAAATGAAAGCCTCATTTGTCCTGAAAAAAGCGCGGTATAATCCACCTGGATGCACAAAGTAGTTGTGATGATATGTACGGTTTTACTAACACATGTAAAAGTTGCAAAATTGTTCTTAGGCATTAAGATTTGTTTAATCCTTAGGCGGGAAGGGGTTAAAGCTGAACTCCAAGAATAGCAAATATTGTCTAAATCCATCCATCATGCGCATTCCTCCTTCAATCTCGGTGAGATTTGTGCATTTCTTCCAGATCTGTGCAGTAATCATGCGTGAGACTTCTTGTAATAAAGACCGCTCACTGCTGCTCTCTCTCCTTGCTCAGGATGACTGGTCTTGGCCCCGCCCCCTCCTGTTGTTCTCTGCAGGCAACCAATAGTGGGTGGGCCCTGCTGAGCCCCTCCCACAGCTTTACTTCTCTGCACAGGCTATGTACAGCACAGTGGTGATGTCACTGCTACTTTTATATGGTAATATACAGGTTTTCAAACTGTAAAACTGCTATTAAAGTGATAGGAAAGTCAAAAAAATAACAAACATGTTATACTTACCTCCTCTGTTGCAGTGGTTTTGCACAGAGAGGCCCCGACCCCCTCTTCTCAGGTCCTCCGCAAACAGCTTGCTGTGGGGGCACCCGAGCAGGTTCACTCCCGAGCCGCTGCTCTGCGTGTCCATTCAGACACGGAGCCGCGGCTAGGCCCTTTCCCCTCTCTTCTCATTGGCTTTGATTGACAGCAGCGGCAGCCAATGCTGTCTCAGCCAATGAGGAGGGAGAGTCCCCAGGGAATCGAGACTCTCGTGCGCATCACTGATCAAGAGGGGGCTCAGGTCAGTTGAGTATTAGGGGGGCTGCACACAGAAGGTTTTTTATCTTCATGCATAGAATGCAAGCAGTTAAAAAGCCTTGATCCTTTAGAACCACTTTAGAGTGTTACTAAACCCACAACAGTAAAATCAGTCTGTATGCGCAGCATAGCATGCTTGTTATACTCACTGTGGAACCTAAGTGGTTAATCCTTTGCATTATGTAAAAAGGTTGTTTGATCCTGTCTTCTCTGATCTTCCCCTTCCTGCACTGTCCCCTTGGACAAGTCTGGATAAGGCAGAGCCTTTGGAGTCACTCTGCACATGCTCAGTTTAGGGTGTATTGCTAGAGGTTTTATTTTTTTGGGAGAGCATGTGATCAGCACAGGGCCAATCAGCACTGTCCAAATAGAGGGCCAGGAGGCATGCAGTCTCATAGGAAAGTCAGAGTAGAATGAAAAATATTCCTACAAGGTTCAACAGGAACTGATAGAAATAAAAAGGCTGCTATATACTGCTGATGAGAAAAGGTGTTTATCAGTTTATATTTACTAAAATAATTGCAAGTCCATGCTCGGTGTATTATGGGAGATCAGATATACTGACTGCAGGCTCCTGGGGAGAGCAGATATAGTGACTGCAGGCTCCTGGGGAGAGCAGATATAGTGACTGCAGGCTCCTGGGGAGAGCAGATATAGTGACTGCAGGGTCCTGGGGAGAGCAGATATAGTGACTGCAAGCTCCTGGGGAGAGCAGATATAGTGACTGCAGGCTCCTGGGGAGAGCAGATATAGTGACTGCAGGATCCTGGGTTTAGTAACACTTTACCTTATTTCTGGTGTAACTCTTAGGCTTCATGTACACCAGCAGCTCGTCAGTGTGAATTTAGGAGCTTTTGGAGTTTTTTTGACAAAGCTTCTAAACTCAACTCCATAAAAGCCACGTTTTCATGCACTGACTTTTGCCAGAGTTTAGGAGCTGCTGCAGCTAAGGGAGTTTCAACCTCCCTCAGCCTTCCTCTCTTGAACACGGAAGCATTGTGTTCAAGATAGGAACATTTTGACCACCCGCCGCTAGAAAAGCTGCCAGCAGTAACAGTAGGCTGTGTGTTCATGAATCCTTAAAAGTCCCATGGGCACATTTTTCTTCTGTCAAATTACAGCATTAGGGACTGAGTTCCACCAGCATCTTTGCTTTCTAGGCCTCCTTTGATTTATATTTATGCTCCTCCCCAGCCACCTACTGGGCGCATCTCCCCAAGGATTGGCTGAAGCACAATAAATATTCAAGCTACCCATTTAACTCTCCCAGCCCTCCTATGTTCTGGAAGTATCCAGAATGCAGGGGGAAGCAATTTAGAAGAGCCCGTATTTCCTTTTTATCACCAGCTTAGGCATTGTACGGTAGTAGCAGGAGCATAGAACTGCAATACATGCTTCTACATGAAATGAAATAAAGTCAGGCGTGATCGCTATATTTGTATCACCTTGGTGTCACAGTCACAGGGCTGCTCACAACTTTAGTTATGTTAGGTGGTAACTGGCCTGCCTGTGATTCTCTGCCTTTTCCCCTAAGCTTGAATCTGGTGCATCTCTCTCTTCTGTCAGTAGGTGGCACCGCTGCCTTGGGCATTAGAATGACAAGATAACAGTGAGTTCAGGTTATGAATAGACATATTTTCTCAGCCAATCAGAGTAACTACTTTGCATGCTGGGATAGTCTATTTAAGGGGAAGGAATCAGGTGATTGGTGTTCTTTCCAGCCCCAGGCTTAGGCCTGGGGGCTGTATGTGTTGCAGCAGCTGAAAGTTAGGCCTGAAGCCTAGCCACATGTGTAGAGGCAAGGGGGGCCCCTCAGGCAGAGGTTCTGCCTGAGGGGGAACCGGATTTCTGCAGAGGTTCTGCCTGAGGGGGAACCGGATTGCTGCAGAGGTTCTGCCTGAGGGGGAACCAGATCGTTGCAGAGGTTCTGCCTGAAGGGGAGCCTGATTGTTGCAGAGGTTCTGCCTAAGGGGGGAACCGAATCATTGCAGGGGTTCTGCCTGAGGGGGAGCTTCATCGTTGTAGAGGTTCTGCCTGAGGGG
This sequence comes from Glandirana rugosa, assembly GCA_018402905.1. Classification (NCBI taxonomy): domain Eukaryota; kingdom Metazoa; phylum Chordata; class Amphibia; order Anura; family Ranidae; genus Glandirana; species Glandirana rugosa. The sequence continues at coordinate 188,379 of BLSH010545474.1, read as the reverse complement.
GAACCAGATCGTTGTAGAGGTTCTGCCTAAGGGGGGAACCAGATCATTGCAGGGGTTCTGCCTGAGGGGGAGCTTCATCGTTGTAGAGGTTCTGCCTGAGGGGGAACCGGATCGTTGCAGAGGTTCTGCCTAAGGGGGGAACCAGATCGTTGCAGAGGTCCTGCCTGAGGGGGAACCGGATCGTTGTAGAGGTTCTGCCTAAGGGGGGAACCGGATCGTTGCAGAGGTTCTGCCTAAGGGGGGAACCGGATCGTTGCAGAGGTTCTGCCTAAGGGGGGAACCAGATTGTTGCAGGGGTTCTGCCTGAGGGGGAGCCAGATTGTTGCAGGGGTTCTCCCTGAGGGGGAACCGGATCGTTGCAGGGGTTCTGCCTAAGGGGGAGCCTGATCATTGCAGGGGTTCTGCCTGAGGGGGAACCGGATCGTTGCAGGGGTTCTGCCTGAGGGGGAACCAGATCATTGCAGGGGTTCTGCCTGAGGGGGAACCAGATCGTTGCAGGGGTTCTGCCTAAGGGGGAGCCTGATCATTGCAGGGGTTCTGCCTGAGGGGGAACCAGATCGTTGCCAGAGGTGAAGGAAAGCAGTTGCCGTCAGGGACAACCACTCCTGTCGCCAGAGGCAAGTGAGGACCAGAGTCAGAGGTAAAGGGGACACATCTCACCCTCAAGGGACCGTCTCTCCTGTTATCAGAGGCCAGGTTTTGTGGAGTCTGAAGAAGTACCAGAGCAGCCTTTTTCAATAGTTGGGAAAGCTTCAGCAGGGTCAAGCTGACCCAGCAGGACAGTGTGGGTGACACTTGGAAGCCACAGTGGGTTAGTTGTTGAGGAGCTCAAGGGACCCAGTGGTGGCTGGGATCTGAAGAGTTTAGTGAGAGACTGGGAGCTCAGTGAGAGGATCTACAGTAAGACGGTGAGTGAAGATCTGCAACCGGAGACACTGAGTTAAGTGTGCGGATCTACATTGAAGTTAGAGAGTTCAGTTGCTATAGGAGACAGCAGTCTACAGATACAGTTTTCTGCAATACAGCTTAAAGGCCCTTGAAATGTATAGCTGTCCTTCTATTCCTTTTATTTTGTATCTGCCAATTGCTTTTGCATCTGCCTAAGGGTGTCCTGGCCCTAAACCCTCTCTCCCCAGTTCTGTTAAGAGACAATAAATCTCTTTTTGCATTCACAAAGTGACTGGCACCCAACTTATTCTATCTGCACTACACCCACTATGCCTAGTAACCCACGCTCTGAAGGATGTCAGCTCTCCCTGATTCGGGAGGTCACCACCAAGCCTCTAAGGGTCGGGTCCAATGCTACATATTTTATCAAAGAACACAAGAAAAATACAGCACTGGTCGTTAATCTAAATAAGGAACAAAGTACTACATAGCGAACACCTGCTGGAAGAGGGCAGGTAAGTAGGCGCGGGGTCACCTAGCTCACGTCTAAGCCAACGATACACTGATGACCACATGTCACACCCAGGGCCGGATCTACCACTAGGCGGAGTAGGCGGCCGCCTAGGGCGCACTGCCACTTAGGGGCGCCTGGCCACTGTTGATCTGTCACTGGCTGCTCTGCATTGATTCATGTAAAACCTGACACTGACTGACTGAGATAATGAGATTGTATTATCACATGCCATTTGCAAATGTATATAGAAATAGTGACTGATCTGCCAAATACGCTCCCCTCCGCTCCCACCCCCTGTGAGGCTGTATTTGATGGGCACAGGTGAAGCTGTATTTGATGGGCACAGGTGAAGCTGTATTTGATGGGCACAGGTGAGGCTGTATTTGATGGGCACAGGTGAGGCTGTATTTGATGGACACAGGTGAGACTGTATTGATCGGCGCTGGTTAAGCTGTATTTGATGGGCACAGGTGAGGCTGTATTGATTGGCACAGGTGAAGCTGTATTTGATGGACACAGGTGAGGCTGCATTTGATGGGCACAGGTGAGGCTGTATTTGATGGACACAGGTGAGGCTGCATTTGATGGGCACAGGTGAGGCTGTATTGATTGGCACAGGTGAGGCTGTATTTGATGGGCACAGGTGAGGCTGTATTGATTGGCACAGGTGAGGCTGTATTTGATGGGCACAGGTGAGGCTGTATTGATTGGTGCTGGTTAAGCTGTATTTGATGGACACAGGTGAGACTGTATTTGATGGGCACAGGTGAGGCTGTATTGATTGGCACAGGTGAAGCTGTATTTGATGGACACAGGTGAGACTGTATTGATTGGCGCTGGTTAAGCTGTATTTGATGGACACAGGTGAGACTGTATTAATCGGCGCTGGTGAGGCTGTATTTGATGGGCACAGGTGAGGCTGTATTGATTGGCACAGGTGAGGCTGTATTTGATGGGCACAGGTGAGGCTGTATTGATTGGCGCTGGTTAAGCTGTATTTGATGGACACAGGTGAGACTGTATTAATCGGCGCTGGTTAAGCTGTATTTGATGGGCACAGGTGAGGCTGTATTGATTGGCACAGGTGAAGCTGTATTTGATGGACACAGGTGAGACTGTATTGATTGGTGCTGGTTAAGCTGTATTTGATGGGCACAGGTGAGGCTGTATTGATTGGCGCTGGTTAAGCTGTATTTGATGGGCACAGGTGAGGCTGTATTGATTGGCACAGCTGAAGCTGTATTTGATGGGCGCTGGTGAGGCTGCATTTGATTGGCGCTGATAGGCTGCATTTGATTGGCACTGATCAGGCTGGGCAGGGAAAAGGGGGTGGAGTCAAGGGTGGAGCCAAGGGGGCGGCAAAATGAGGTTTCGCCTAGGGTGTCAAAAATCCTGGCACCAGCCCTGCTCACACCACTTTCTCAAACTCAACTTGTCCAAAACTGAACTCATAATATTTCCTCCCCCACGTGCCATTTCCCCCAACTTCTCTGTCAAGTGCAATGGCACCACCATCCACCCATCCCCACATGTCAGGGTGCTCGGTGTTTTCCTGGACTCTGAACTCTCCTTTTGGCCCCACATCCAATCACTTTCTAAGGCTTGCCACCTCAATCTCAGCAACATCTCTAAAATACGTCCCTTCCTAACCAATGAAACCACAAAGCTCCTAATTCACTCCCTGCTCATCTTTTGCCTCGACTACTGCAACTCCCTCCTCACTGGCCTACCGTTAAACAGACTATCCCCCCTCCAGTCCATCATGAATGCCACTGCCAGACTCATCCACTTTACAAACCGTTCAACGTTTGCCACCCCTCTCTGCCAATCCCTCCATTGGCTGCCACTCGCCCAACGAATTAAATTCAAAATGCTAACAATCAGCTACAAAGCCACCCACAACTCTGCTCCCAGCTACATCACCAATCTGGTCTCGAAATACCAACCTAACCGTCCCCTTCGCTCCTCCCAAGACCTCCTGCTCTCCAGCTCCCTCCTCACCTCCTCTCATATTCACCTCCAAGACTTCTCCCGAGCCTCTCCCATCCTCTGGAACTCCCTACCCCAATCGGTCAGAATGTCCCCAAATCTATCCACCTTCAGGGAAGTCTATCCTGCCACCACCTAACAACTACACTTCTTATTTTCTTCATCAGCTCACCCCCCACAGTTATTGCCCTTTCGTATCATTTAACCCTCCCTCCTAGATTGTAAGCTCTAAGGAGCAGGGCCCTCTGATTCCTCCTGTATTGAATTGTATTGTAATTGTACTGTCTGCCCTAATATTGTAAAGCGCCGCGCAAACTGTCGGTGCTATATAAATCCTGTATAATAATAATAATAACATGAAGGGGTGACATTGGACCTTCAGCCACCTTAAGATTAGAGATTTACAGTCTCGCCGCGGTGAAAGAGGTTCACCGACCAGCAGCCGCCACACGTTCTATGGAAGGAGTAAAGTCTTTAGCATCCAAATCCCTTAGCGCTCTTGAAAAAAAAAAAAAAAACAGCAAACGTTATGACTTCAATAAAAATCAAGAACATTTCCAGAACCATTAGTACTCATTATGACCACAGGAAAAGTTTTCCACGAGCAGATGTATGCCAGTCACCGCCGTGGTCCAAGCACAAAAACATTGGCAGTCGTTTCAATAAGCGGCACGCTTGGACTTGCCTTCTCTGGCATGGTCCCGGCGGAGCTCATTTTCTGAAAAAAGGTGAGGAACTGAAGGCTGGAGCCGCAGCAAACTGCAGATGGTTGCCAGGAGCAGAATGAGGTCAGCACATGCAGCGCGGTGTCAGGAGGCCCTGTGCGCTGCGCGCCGAGAGTCAGACGTTGGCTTCGTGTCACCCCCTCCCCGGTGGAAGCAGAGCTGCTGAAATGAGCGATGGAGCTGGGCTCTGTCATCGCGCATTACGAATTTATGGCCCCTCTGGCCAAGGTTTCGCAGCATAACCCACCAACACATAACGCAAACTGTGGCAGAGTTTATTTTATGTATTTTATTCATGGCGTGCCAACTCATTCGGCAGCACAGAGAACCATTCACACCAATTCCACCTCCGATGGTGGAGATCGGCCTTTCTCAACCCTTTTACCCCTGAGGAACCCTGGAAGTCGGTGGAACTTCACCCTTCCCGTCAACTTTATGTCCTTCAACTTCTGCACCCCTCCTGGATATTTTTTAACCGCTTGCGGACCTTTGCGTGCAGGCGGCCTGTACGGGCGCAGCAATGTACCTGTATGTGGCTGCCTGTTTCTGGGCAGAGGCGTATCTGGTGAAAATGGCCCCTATGGCAAGCACTGAAACTGCGCCCATCAAAACATTTGAAACTTCAGTCCAGACAGAAGAGCTTAGGAGGTCTTCTAGGCGAGGCTAACTTTTTTTAGTGCCCATCAATGCAGCCTGATCAGTGCCCATCAATGCAGCCTAATCAGTGCCCATCAACACAGCCTGATCAGTGCCCATCAATGCAGCCTGATCAGTGCCCATCAACGCAGCCTGATCAATGCCCATCAACGCAGCCTGATCAGTGCCCATCAACGCAGCCTGATCGGTGCCCGTCAACACAGTCTGATCAGTGCCCCTCAACGCAGCCTAGTCAGTGCCCATCAACGCAGCCTGATCAGTGCCCATCAACGCAGCCTGACAAGTGCTTTTCAATGCAGACTGATCAGTGCCCCTCAACACAGCCTGATCAGTGCCCATCAACGCAGACAGATCAATGCCCTTCAATGCAGCCTTATCAGTGCCCATCAACACAGCCTGATCAGTGCCTATCAACGCACCCTGATCAGTGCCCATCAACGCAGCCTAATCAGTGCCTATCAACACAGCCTGATTAGTGCCCATCAACGCAGCCTGATTAGTGCCCATCAACGAAGCCTGATTGGTGCCCATGAATGCAGTCTGATCAGTGCCCATTAACACAGCCTGATCAGTGCCCATCAATGCAGCCTGATTAGTGCCCATCAACGCAGCCTGATTAGTGCCCATCAACGCAGCCTGATCAGTGCCCATCAATGCAGTCTGATCAGTGCCCATTAACACAGCCTTATCAGTCCCCATCAGTGCAGCCTGATCAGTGCCCATCAATGCAGCCTTGCCAGTGCCCATCTCATCAGCTCAGCCTTACCTGTGCCCATCAATGCAGCCTGATCAGACACCAGTGCCCATCAGTGCAGCTTTGTCAGGGCAATGTACCCGTATGCCACTGCATGTTTCTGGGCATTGTACCTGTATGTCGGTGCCTGTTTCTGGGCAATGTACCCGTATGTCTGTGCGTGTTTCTGGGCAATGCACCTGTATGTCACTGCCTGTTTCTGGGAAATGTACCCATACATCGCTGCCTGTTTCTAGGCAATGTACCCGTACATCGCTGCTTGTTTCTGGGAAATGTACCCGTACATCACTGCCTGTTTCTGGGAAATGTACCCGTACATCGCTGCCTGTTTCTGGGAAATGTACCCGTACATCGCTGCTTGTTTCTGGGCAATGTACCCGTACATCGCTGCCTGTTTCTGGGCAATGTACCCGTACATTGCTGCCTGTATCTAGGCAATGTACCCGTACATTGCTGCCTGTTTCTGGGAAATGTACCCGTACATCGCTGCCTGTTTCTGGGCAATGTACCCGTACATCACTGCCTGTTTCTGGGAAATGTACCCGTACATCGCTGCCTGTTTCTGGGCAATGTACTCGTACATCGCTGCCTGTTTCTGGGCAATGTACCTGTAGGACGCTGCCTGTTTCTGGGCAATGCACTCGTACATCGCTGCCTGTTTCTGGGCAATGTACCTGTAGGACGCTGCCTGTTTCTAGGCAATGCACTCGTACATCGCTGCCTGTTTCTGGGCAATGTACCTGTAGGACGCTGCCTGTTTCTAGGCAATGCACTCGTACATCGCTGCCTGTTTCTGGGCAATGTACCCGTACATTGCTGCCTGTTTCTGGGAAATGTACCCGTACATTGCTGCCTGTTTCTGGGAAATGTACCCGTACATCGCTGCCTGTTTCTGGGCAATGTACTCGTACATCGCTGCCTGGTTCAAGGCAATGTACCCATATGTCGCTGCCTGTTTCTGGGCAATGTACCCGTATGTCGCTGACTGTTTCTGGGCAATGTACCCGTACATCGCTGACTGTTTCTGGACAATGTACCCGTACATCGCTGACTGTTTCTGGACAATGTACCCGTACATTGCTGCCTGTTTCTGGGCAATGTACCCGTACATCGCTGACTGTTTCTGGACAATGTACGCATACGACGCTGCCTGTTTCTGGGCAATGTACCCGTACATCGCTGACTGTTTCTGGACAATGTACCCATACGACGCTGACTGTTTCTGGGCACAGTGTGCGCGTGTGCACGCACCCCCGGCCGCCTTCTCCTGCTGTGATTGTACACAGCAGGCATTTGTCAGCAGGTCCCAGCCAATCATTCACGGATGTGACCTGCTGATCAGCTTCATCCAATCACAGCCCAGAGCCCTGTGTTGACAATTAACACAGGGCTCTGTACAGAGCGATTGATCCCTTTGTTTCTTCTCCCTGAAAATCAGAGATATTTAGACTCTGTACTACCACTTGTACCTACAGGTAAGCCAATAATAAAGCCTGTAGTAAAGGTTACCTGTAAGTACTGTGAATATCTCCTAAACTGTGCAAGTTTAGGAGATAGTCAGAGTGCATGCAGCCGATGACATCATCAGCGTAGGCGCTCAGAAGGTCCAGCTTACATTGCCTGACCTACAGAGCCCGCGCCGGAAACGTCACCCCGCTCCCGGCCACTCATGTAGCCACAGACCTTGAACCCGGAAGGAAGACCAGGGGAAGATGTCAGCCGTCTCAACTGTGACATCACGGGGCGGGAGGGCTTCGTTCTAAGGTAAGTCTCTCATAATGTGCTAGTATGCAATGCACTTTACGACATTGCCTTGCAGGAATTTTTTTCTAAGCATCATTGGTTTACTACCGCTTTAACCCTTGTAAGCACACAATTAACCCCTTGATTACCCAAAATATTGACCCCCTTCCCAGCCAGTGTCATTAGTACAGTGACAGTCTATAGTTATATCACTGATCACTGTATTAGTGTCACTGGAGATGTCAGTGGCAGTTTTTCAGTTACCACCCAGTATCAGTAATGCTGGCCATACACGTATAGATATTCATTTTCAGAACATTCGCTTGATTTTAGTGGGGTCAAATCGATGTTCGTTTTCGACTGCAATGAAGGGAAAACTCGAAGGAGTGGGAAGGAAAACTTTTCTCGATCAAGCGAATTTTCGGGCAGTGTATGTGATTATCGTTATATTTTAGAATTGAATGTTAAAAAGCATAAGACAATTTTCGGACGCCATTCGTCCATTTGTCGATCGTGCAAAGAGTTTTCGTACGAAAATCTATACCAGCAGCTAGTGTCAGAAAAAAAAAAATACAGATGTGTTTATAAAAAGGGGATTTTTTTTTTAAAAAAAAAACATTTGTTTATAAAAAAAGAGGGATTTGTTTAAAAATAAAATAAAAACATGTTTATAAAAAAAAAGTATTTATTAAAAGAAGAAACACAGAGATTTTAAAATAGGTATTTGCTTATAATTTTTTTTTTTTAAAAAAGGACGTGTTTATAAAAAATGCAGAGATTTGTTTATAAAAAAGAGGGATTTGTTTAAAAAAAAAATAAAAACAGGTTTATAAGAAAAACAAAAACGTATTTATTAAAAAAAGAAACACATAGATTTTAAAATAGGTATTTACTTATATATATTTTTTTTTTAAAAAGACGTGTTTATAAAAAATGCAGAGATTTGTTTATAAAAAAACTTGGATCTGTTTATAAAAAAAATAGACAAAATGCAAAAATTTAAACTAGAATTAGAACTTTAAAGGTGCCAAAAGTTAAGAGAAAATATGATATTTCGAATTTTATATAAAATCCATATGTTTTATTGGCACAAAGTTAAAAAATTAATAATAATAAAAAAATGAATAAAAGAACATTTTCCATCATACTGTCATACAACTGTCTATAGTGGGAAGGATATTTTAAGGACCTAAAAAGGTACATATATTATAATTAAATGTAAAAATGTATCATATGGATTTGATAATATAATAAACTACTATGAAGTTAATTATTACCTGATGATTTACATACTAGGGCCAATTACCCCCACAAAAATAATGGGGGGGGGGGGGGTCAATGTCCTCCACAGATTACTTAGGTCCTTAAAATACTCTTTTTGTATTATCATATTCATAAGTTACATTATCTGTTATAATTAATAAAAATTATACTTGTAGATGAAAATTTATATGTGTCTTATTATATATACCTTTCTTATATGTATCTTTTGAAAGTTTACGGTCGTCACGCTTGGATGGTTAAAAAATATTTTTTTAGTCCACGGGTCAGTTACGTCGGTCAAAACTGGTATCTCACTCTCTATAAAATTCCTGGATTCATTAGACACCTCCTGTAACTGGGGGGGGGGGGGG
>BLSH010545474.1:154276-165808 GCA_018402905.1 Glandirana rugosa | reverse complement strand
CCGTGACCATTCCGACTTAAGGTACCCGTGACCATTCCGACTTAGCCTTACCAGTGCCCATGGAATTCAGCAAATGAAATGCAGCCTTACTAGTGGCAATTAAATTCAGCTATACCAGTGCCCATGAAAGACAGCCTTACCAGTGCCCATGGAATTCAGCCTTACCAGTGCCCATGGAATTCAGCCTTACCAGTGCCCAATGAATACAACCCTACCAGTGCCCATGGAATTCAGCCTTACCAGTGCCCATGGAATTCAGCCTTACCAGTGCCCATGGAATTCAGCCAATTAAATGCAGCCTTACTAGTGCCAATTAAATTCAGCTATACCAGTGGCCATGAAATACAGCCTTACCGGTGCCCATGAAATACCTCGGTCTGGTTTTGAGTTCAAAACATTTTTATTATTTTTCTTTATTTCATTATAAAATTGGCTAAGGTCTCCCAAGTATGGAGCCAAACTATTTAAGGGACCTAGAGGGAATTTTGTGAGTTTTTAGATCCTGAGATTTCCTTACTGAGTCTCTGTGCTTCTCTATGCAAAGCCCATGGGTCATGGCTTGTGGGAGAGGCTGCACATAGCTTCCTAAAAACAGCAGCCCATCCTAGGTAACTCCCAGGATTCAAAGAACTAAAATCCAATGCATGAAAGGGGCTGTGCCAGAGACTGTCAGGCTGGGGAAGAATGAGCTAGATGGAGGACGTCCTCCAGCCATGAAATGGGACGGGCCCTATCTGACTTGCTGCAGCTTCTAATGCACATTGGGGTTGATTTACTACAGGCAAATAGACTGTGTACTTTGCAAAGTGCAGTTGCCCTGTGCAAGTGCAGTTGCTCCGGAGCTTAGTAAATGAGGGAAAGCTCTGCTGACTTTCATCATCCAATCATGTGCACGCAAAAATGCTTTTTTTTAAAAAATTTTCCTTGCATGTGATTGGGTATTCTTTGCAAAGTGAAGCCTTACCTCATTTTCTAAGCTCTGGAGCAACTGCACTTTGCAAAGTGCACAGTCTACTTGCCTTTAGTAAACCAACCCCATTGTTCTGTTCTTGCTACACGTTTGCCCCTGGCGTGTATGTAGCTCAACATACCGCTTAAACCTTGGATCCTAAAATAATCAGACTGTCTGTAACTTTGGATCTTTTTTACAATGAACAGGTGGTGGTTGTATAAGAATAGGATGCACATGCGCGGTGAAACAGCGATGCTGCCTTAGAAGGATCAGGATTTCCTCTGAAACACGTGGTGTAGACTTAGCTGGCTCCCATGCGGTCTGTCCCAGTGAAGAAGATGAAAGAACTTGTAGTAGGAAGTGGAACTAGTTCCAGTGTTATACAGGAAGTATGTAATAAACCATAGAACACTGCCCATCAGTAGTCTTTTGTTAGAGAGGCATCTAGTGGACAATGCTGGTATTGCAAGTCCAGAAGATATTATTTTTCCTTAATAGGCCAAAGGCATGACACCCATAGACTGTGCACTTTGCAAATGCAATTGCACTTATTTTCTCCAGAGCTTAGTAAATGTGGTAAAGCGCTCCTGATTTCCATCATCCAATCAAAATGCTTTTTTTAAATATATTTTCTTAGCACCTGTTTTCTTTACAAAGTCAAGCTTTACCACGTTTACATTTAATTAAAAAAAGTGCAACTGCATTTGCAAAGTGCACAGTCTATTTTAGTAAATCAGCTCCATTGTGAGAAACAGTGCTAAACTGACTATAAATTGTTTATTAGGGGATCAGAGGCAATTTATTATAGCCATAGTTGGCCTTTAAAATGACTGACAGGTACACTTTAATACTATGTTCAAACACAGCAGACACCCTGTATCTAATATGGGTATTGTATGCATTTTTCTGAGTTTGAAATGGCTCATCTTAACACATAAACCCCCATAAAGCTTCATCATGAATGCCAATTATGGAATATAGCTCAATAAATAAACTCCGACTGGCGATGGCCCTACAGAGAAAAAATGATCGCCCTCCTGCTCCCGTTCAAGCTGTAAACATCCTACTTGCATCATCTCCCTGTAACACTAATAGGATTTCCAACTTCGCTACTTGGCCCCTAAAATTAATTTCTTAATTATACTATGGATACGGTACTTTTATATCACAGGGGCTTTTAGTCTTCCCCGACCATAAATAAGCCTCATATGAGCCTCATACATCTCCTAAATGGCTTTACACTTATTTTCCAGTTGAGTACTTAAATGCTAAATAAAACAGTAATGGATATGGAACTGGTGGCTTGTAATAACAGATATAGCTCATTAATATTCTGATTAATATTCTGCCTGTTGGTTATGAGCTTACGTTTGTGAGCTTTCCACTTAGAGGTTATCAGCTCCATGCCCAGAACATACAGGGGGCTCATTCCTAACCCTTTATATAGGCCATTTCCTATGAGTGACGGAATGCTTGGCACCCCGCTTAGGTGCTTCCCCCAAACAGTGCCTCCTGCCTTTCAAACTCTTCCAGCAGACCGAGCGCTAATACCGGCCCTTTCACCCCAAGCATCGCACACAGACAAGATGTTGAGGTAGAACCCAAGGTATGACTGTTTATTGAACAGAATTACAGGTTTTTATACACTTTAAAGGTAGGCCAGTCACCACATGAACAATAAAACCAAATATTTACTCAAAACATCACACAAAAGGTTACAAAGTTGACACAAGGCTAATCCCATCATGAGGACCTCCGAGAGTTAGCAAAATTAGCCAACAGACAGAAACAATAGGTGACTCAATTACATTAATTAACAATGGGAATGCACACCTAGGAGGTGCACAATGGGAGAGACACACACAAAACATACCATAACAGTGACCCCACTAGTGGTGGCTGGTGAATTTTTAGGATGGGGACGCCAGGCCCCGCCCTTCCTTTTTGAGACCTCCTACTTCTCATAAGCTCCACCCCTTGTAGAATCCACCCACTCCGTCCCCTGTATTCCACATTTGTGTCAGGAGTATACAGCTCAGCATCACAGGTGGGGTATATTGCAGCCACTACACAGTATACAGCTTGGCATCACAGGACACAGGATACAGCTCAGCATAACAGGTGGGGTATATTGCAGCCACTACATAGTATACAGTAAAGCATCACAGGACAGAGTATACAGCTTGGCATCACAGGTGGGGTATATCGCAGCCAGTACACAGTATACAGCTCAGCATCACAGGTAGGGGTATATTCAGCCAGTAACATAGTATATAGCCAGTACACAGGTAGGGGTATATTCAGCCAGTACACAGTATATAGCCAGTACACAGGTAGGGGTATATTCAGCCAGTAACACAGTATATAGCCAGTACACAGTATATAGCCAGTACACAGGTAGGGGTATATTCAGCCAGTAACACAGTATATAGCCAGTACACAGGTAGGGGTATATTCAGCCAGTACACAGTATATAGCCAGTACACAGGTAGGGGTATATTCAGCCAGTAACACAGTATATAGCCAGTACACAGTATATAGCCAGTACACAGGTAGGGGTATATTCAGCCAGTAACACAGTATATAGCCAGTACACAGTATATAGCCAGTAACACAGTATATAGCCAGTACACAGTATATAGCCTGTACACAGTATATAGCCTGTACACAGTATATAGCCAGTACACAGTATATAACCAGTACACAGTATATAGCCTGTACACAGTATATAGCCAGTACACAGTATATAGCCTGTACACAGTATATAGCCAGTACACAGTATATAACCAGTACACAGTATATAGCCTGTACACAGTATATAGCCTGTACATACCGGTCTGGGAGTCAGGCCGCTCTCTTTCACATGGCCGGCAGGAATAACAGACGTGCGGTGCTGGACACTCTCCCAGTCCAAGCACCAGCACGTCTGCCCGTCCCGCCCCTGTGACTTGACCAATCCGTCATTGGCTGGAGGCCAGTGACTGAGGCCAGAGCCAATCAGTGTATCTATGTGCACTTCGGTGGCGCACATAAATACACTTTAAAGGCCGACCAATGGGCTTTGGGACTTGCTGTCTACAGACAGCACTGGCGCCCTCTATGGAGGAGCCGCCGCTGGATCCCACCCCACCTCAGACTGGCTGGCAATAGTCTACATCAGTCTATGAGACAAAATCATACAATGTTCCAGCAGTCTGATACAGTGGAATTAATTTATCTTTATAGAACTCTTGAAGGATAAACATTTTTGTTCCATTTGAAGGAGCCTCTCCAACCCAGTCTGCTACAGGGCCACCGTATTCCCTTTGCCCATTAACCTGTACAAGATTAATATTACACCTTTCCATCCACTCCAGAAGGGAAGCTTCATTGTCCTTATTCAGAGAATTAATCCAAGCCTTGCTCTCAGCATTCATTACATCTCCATCACTGGAGAATGGTCTACACTCTCGTGGGGCCATAATCAGTGGGTAGGAGGCTTGCCCCTAATCCTTTCCAAATGCCCCTGTCCTGGTTGGGTCTGTCACACTATGGAAACCACCAAGATTCCATTTGTAGGTTATTATAAACACTGGACTGATGGATATCATTGACACCATCAATTGTCTGAAACCACCACTTGTTTCCAATTTGTATAAACCTGCCAAGTGCATGAGTTTATTTGAACCAAATGGAAAAAAGTTGGAAGGTTTCACGATCAGCCAGTCATGGGTAAATTCCTGGTCAGTAAATTATTTTCAGAAATCAGAAATCCGGTACCTGACATTTTTGCAAGGTAGATTTTGGAGCCAAGAACCTAAATGTCACTGTCGTCCCACCAATTATCTCTATAATAATCCCACCAATTATCTATATATCTATAATTATCACACCAATTATATGAAATACTTACCTTAGAACGAGGCCCCCGATGCCCGAGTCGGTCAGCGCTAAGGACACTGACATGTTGGTCCTCTTCTTTCTTCCGGGTACGCAGCTCCGGTGCTGTGAGTGGCCGGAGCCGCGTGACGTCACTCCCGCGCATGTGCACGGGAGCTTTTCGTTCCGGCAGCCAGCTCTGATTTGCCGGCCGCCTCAGCCGGATCATCAGAGCGCATTATTTTACCTACAGGTAAGCCTTATTATAGGCTTACCTGTAGGTAAAAACAGTAGTGGGGGGTTTACTACCACTTTAAGGCAGACGTTCACCTTCCCCAGGCACTTTTCCACCATGACATCCCTGGCCCACCCCCTCTCAAAACTGAAAATTGCTTTATTTTTTTTTACTTTTTTTTTAAATTACAGTTTTTGGGAAATTCTCCCTGCACTTCCTAGGTTCTCAGATAGTTGAGAATGACTTGTCACTTGCCAGCAGCCTTTTTTTATGCCCATGTTGTGCATCTCAGGAGTTTGCTACTGCGGTTGTGCCATGGTGCATCATCGGGGGGCTGGCTGTCTCTTCCTGGTACTTGAGGCTGGTCCCCTGATGACATGCCTTGGTGCATGTGCTCCATCAAGGGGCCGTCTGTCTTTCCTGGTACATGCAACTGGCCCCCTAATGGAACGATTTGGTGAATGTGCCTCATCAAGGGGCCAGCTGTCTCTTCCTGGTACTTGTAGATGACCCCTAATGATGTGGCTTGGTCCATGTGGTTCACCAGGGGGCCAGCTATCTCTTCCTTGTACTTGTAGCTGGCCCCTAATGATGTGGCTTGGTCCATGTGCCTCATCAAGGGGCAAGCTGTCTCTTCCTGGTACTTGTAGATGACCCCTAATGATGTTGCTTGGTCCACGTGGTTCATCAGGGGGCAGCTATCTCTTCCTGGTACTTGTAGCTGGCCCCTAATGATGTGGCTTGGTGCATGTGCCTCATCAGGGGGCCAGCTATCTCTTCCTTGTACTTGTATCTGGCCCCTAATGATGTGGCTTGGTCCATGTGGTTCATCAGGGGGCCAGCTATCTCTTTCTTGTACTTGTAGCTGGCCCCTAATGATGTGGCTTGGTCCATGTGGTTCATCAGGGGGCCAGCTATCTCTTTCTTGTACTTGTAGCTGGCCCCTAATGATGTGGCTTGGTGCATGTGCCTCATCAGGGGGCCAGCTATCTCTTCCTGGTACTTGTAGCTGGCCCCTAATGATGTGGCTTGGTCCATGTGGTTCATCAGGGGGCCAGCTATCTTTTCCTGGTACTTGTAGCTGGCCCCTAATGATGTGGCTTGGTGCATGTGGTTCATCAGGGGGGCAGCTGTCTCTTCCTGGTACTTGTAGCTGGCCCCTAATGATGTGGCTTGGTGCATGTGCCTCATCAGGGGGCCATCTATCTCTTCCTTGTACTTGTAGCTGGCCCCTAATGATGTGGCTTGGTCCATGTGGTTCATCAGGGGGCCAGCTATCTCTTCCTTGTACTTGTAGCTGGCCCCTAATGATTTGGCTTGGTGCATGTGGTTCATCAGGGGGCCAGCTATCTCTTCCTTGTACTTGTAGCTGGCCCCTAATGATGTGGCTTGGTGCATGTGGTTCATCAGAGGGCCAGCTATCTCTTCCTGGTACTTGTAGCTGGCCCCTAATGATGTGGCTTGGTGCATGTGGTTCATCAGAGGGCCAGCTATCTCTTCCTGGTACTTGTAGCTGGCCCCTAATGATGTGGCTTGGTTCATGTGGTTCATCAGGGGGCCAGCTATCTCTTCCTGATACTTGTAGCTTGCCCCTAATGATGTGGCTTGGTTCATGTGGTTCATCAGGGGGCCAGCTATCTCTTCCTGATACTTGTAGCTTGCCCCTAATGATGTGGCTTGGTGCATGTGGTTCATCAGGGGGGCAGCTGTCTCTTCCTGGTACTTGTAGCTGGCCCCTAATGATGTGGCTTGGTGCATGTGCCTCATCAGGGGGCCAGCTATCTCTTCCTTGTACTTGTAGCTGGCCCCTAATGATGTGGCTTGGTGCATGTGGTTCATCAGAGGGCCAGCTATCTCTTCCTGGTACTTGTAGCTGGCCCCTAATGATGTGGCTTGGTGCATGTGGTTCATCAGAGGGCCAGCTATCTCTTCCTGGTACTTGTAGCTGGCCCCTAATGATGTGGCTTGGTTCATGTGGTTCATCAGGGGGCCAGCTATCTCTTCCTGATACTTGTAGCTTGCCCCTAATGATGTGGCTTGGTTCATGTGGTTCATCAGGGGGCCAGCTATCTCTTCCTGATACTTGTAGCTTGCCCCTAATGATGTGGCTTGGTGCATGTGGTTCATCAGGGGGGCAGCTGTCTCTTCCTGGTACTTGTAGCTGGCCCCTAATGATGTGGCTTGGTGCATGTGCCTCATCAGGGGGCCATCTATCTCTTCCTTGTACTTGTAGCTGGCCCCTAATGATGTGGCTTGGTCCATGTGGTTCATCAGGGGGCCAGCTATCTCTTCCTTGTACTTGTAGCTGGCCCCTAATGATTTGGCTTGGTGCATGTGGTTCATCAGGGGGCCAGCTATCTCTTCCTTGTACTTGTAGCTGGCCCCTAATGATGTGGCTTGGTTCATGTGGTTCATCAGGGGGCCAGCTATCTCTTCCTGGTACTTGTAGCTGGCCCCTAATGATGTGGCTTGGTTCATGTGGTTCATCAGGGGGCCAGCTATCTCTTCCTGGTACTTGTAGCTGGCCCCTAGTGATGTGGCTTGGTTCATGTGGTTCATCAGGGGGCCAGCTATCTCTTCCTTGTACTTGTAGCTGACCCCTAATGATGTGGCTTGGCCCATATGCCTTATCAGGGGGCCAGCTATCTCTTCCTTGTACTTGTAGCATGCCCTCTTTAACCCCTTCGCGCCTAAGGGTAAAACAAATCTTAATGCCTTAGCCCAATTTTGCAACTAGAGATCATCACAGCTACTTTGTGCATCCAGGTGGATTATACTGCGTTTTTCTCAGGACAAATTGGGCTTTCATTTGGTGGTAAATGGTAATGGATATCTCCTCTCCAAAAAATACTGACCCTGACCTTTGACCTTGATATTTGACCTTGACCTTGACCAAAACACTAACCCCCGGGGCTGACCTAGATCACACCTTGATATGGGTTTTTTTTCTTTTTTTTTTATTATTATTACTTTTTTTTCTGCACACACTTTTTTTTTTTCTTCTATCTCTGCAGGGGCAGAGAAAGATGCAATATATTTGTCTCGCCCATTCACAGAGACAGAAAACACAGGGGCGGGCTTCAGAGTGACTGATCACTGTAATATCTGAGGCTATCACACTGATCAGGTGACCTGGAAATGGACGCTCCGGGTCCGATTGTTAGAACGGGGCCCGGGGCTCTCGGTGAGACCCCGATCTCTGTGCTGGGAGCGTACCATGCTGCGCACTCCGAGCACAAAGGGAAATATGCTAATATGTGGCCCCACCGAGAAAAATCCCAGTACAGTGGGGTCGCAAATTTACGTACAGTGGGCGTGAAGGGGTTAAGACCCTCCCACTGTTAGTGCAATTTGGCCACACCCACTGTTCAATACCGTTTGACCGGGGGGGGGGGGGTGTTGTTGAGTCCCTGCACCTATTCTCTGAGAAAAAAAAGCTTTGTGTATGCAGCCAATGGCCCCCTTAGGGGTGTCTGAGTGTTGTAGTTCAACTGCTCACACTGCCCTCAATCACATCCATACCGCACCCGGTGAGTCACAGAACAGGCCGGTACTTTGTTTTTTTTAATTAGTGGATTGAACTTGGATGGGGATTAGGGATGTTATAGGATGCCCAGTGAATTTGTGGCAAATTTACACAGGACCACTATATACAGCTCCGTATACAGGGCTGGCCCAAGACATGGTGCTGCCTGGGTCCAAGAGTGAAATGCTGCCCCCCCAAAAAAAATCATGCCCACCAAAAGGCCCCCACATCCATTATTTTATATCATGATAATTAAAACTAAAATTAAATTTATCAAGAAGTCTATATGCAAAATTATATGACATGCCATTATGTTCAATTCCAAGGGGTGGGCTAGGGCAGTATAGGAGCCGGCTAGGGTAGCATATAGACAGGCTGGGGCAGTATATAGACAGGCTAGTGTAGTATATAGACAGGCTGGGGAAGTATATAGACAAGCTAGTGTAGTATATAGACAGGCTAGGGTGGTATATAGACAGGCTGGGGTAGTATATAGACAGGCTAGGGTAGTATATAGACAGGCTAGGGTAGTATATGGACAGGCTAGGGTAGTATATAGACAGGCTAGGGTAGTATATAGACAGGCTAGGGTAGTATATAGACAGGATATGGTAGTGTAGGGGCAGACTAGGGTAGTATATAGACAGGCTAGGGTAGTATATAGACAGGCTAGGGTAGTATATGGACAGGCTAGGGTAGTATATAGACAGGCTAGGGTAGTATATAGACAGGATATGGTAGTATAGGCTAGGGTAGTATATATACAGGCTAGGGTAGTATATAGACAGGCTAGTGTAGTATATAGACAGGCCAGGGTAGTATATAGACAGGCTAGGGTAGTATAGGGGCAGTTGTCACCATAACACACATAACTGCTGGAAAAAAAATCTTGGTCATCAATTTGCTGGGTAAATAGAAGAGAAGGAGAGGCGGCCGTGGTTCAATTTGCTGCACCTCTCAAAGTGCTGCCTGGGTCCAATGGGCCCACTGGGGCCCATGGTAGGGCTGGCCCTGTCCGTATATACACCTCCTCTTGTCCTCCAGCACTTCACTTATTTCTCTTAACTCCGGTTCCTCTCTCCTGCACATCACTTGTTCCAGGCCCAGAAGGAAATTTACTAGGCTTTCTCCATTCCTCCAGCCTGACTAGCACATGGTGAGGCCTGCCATGCTGTGTGCAGGGCCCCCAGTACCACCCATCACAGGTTGGGACAGCTGGTCCCCTAGTGTGTAGGTACACTGCTGTGCTAGCCAGCCTGATGGACTACTACTCCCAGCCCATACTCTTGCTTCAGGCCCTGTCAGTCACTCCAGCTGCATTGGCCTTCTCCACTGCCACCATGACACCACAGTCCCTGGTCGACTTTTGCATCCTTCCCAGATTGTCTCTCACCCCGATCTCCCCCGGCATGCCTCCACAGCTTCCCAGGGTGTGCCACTCACCAACCACCCGGTGGACACCTTGCTGAGCTTCTCCAGTAGCACTGTCTGTTGCTCTCCTGCTCCCTTGTGCTGCTCCAGGATCTCTCTCTCTCCTCCTGGCTGCACCCAAGCCCCCAGACCTAAAGGCCACCCCCCCCCAAGACTGGGGGCTCCCTCTCGGGTGAGTCCTCAGCTACATTACAGCTCCAGCTCTTCCACCCGAACTCACTCCTCCCAGATGGGGCTGATCCTGAGTATTTCAGAAGGCCTGCCCCCTGTCAATCCCGATTGGGGATTGGTCATGGCTCCTTAGAATACTCCAGATGGCTCCACCTCCCTCCCAGCTCTCTGCCCAGAAACCTTCCACCAGTTTCTGGAAAGAAATGGGAGGTCCTGGTGACCTCATCTGTGAATCACCCAGTCCTACCTGAGCCGCTCCCAGCCCAGAAACAAAAACAATCAGTCAGGCCTGATTAAATTTTCCTCACCTACCAAAAATCTATCCACACTAGCTCCCACCTACCAGGGGGCGCTGCATACACATTTCTATAGTCTAAACCAGGGGTAGGCAACCTGCGGCCCTCCAGCTGTTGTAGAACTACATTTCCCATGAGGCATTGCAAGGCTGACGGGTACAATTACACCCAGAGGCATGATGGGACTTGTAGTTTTGCAACAGCTGGAGGGCCGCAGGTTGCCTACCCCTAGTCTAAACTGTAAAAGATACAACCGGCCCCTTGAGGACAACCATAATGCTGATGAAATTGAGTTCCAACATGGTGGTGGTGGTGGTGGTGGTGCCGGTGGGTGGTGGGCAGGAGGTTGGGGGCAGGTAGGTGTCACCCAGGTGCACTGCCTGTGCCAATGAAAAGCTCATCTACTGCAACGTGTCGTAAATCTGCCCATACTCAGAAGGAGTTGGCATCTAAAAAGGTGTACACACTCATACATATTTATATATATTATTTATTCATATAGAAGCTCACATCTATAAAAATAGGCTGATATGCAAAATGTAAATGACATGGAAGTGTAGATGAAATGATAATGATGTAAGGATGTACAGATAGCAACAGAACGCGGCAGAAAAGCTCTTCACAAAGAGTAAAGCCATTTATTATCAGAGCAACACTGCAACTGCCACTGCCAGTCTCCTCGTCTAAAAAAAATGCCAGTTGCCTGGCTGTCAGGCTGTCGTTTGCTGTCGACGCTTTATGAGTCGCTCACACGAGGGGATAATGAATTCTGAAATGAGATGTCGTATTTCTTATTCCATTCCGGTCATCTTTGGCTACAACTTCATCAGCACGCCGATCAATAATACAAGCAAGGTCAGCAACAGAGATCAATCCCAGAAACAGTCGCAGACACGCGCCAACCAACTCTGCAATGGGCAACCTGGGAACGGAGAAAGTCGCTTTTAAATTGTATGTAGAGCTGGGAGAACACAGTAATTGCTGCTAGCCGGGGGGGCATTTCAACAGCGAGGCAAACAAGTCATTTGCCTTGGGCGGCATTTTTCGGGGGGGGGGGGGGGCA
>BLSH010545474.1:122893-137772 GCA_018402905.1 Glandirana rugosa | reverse complement strand
TGACCACACTTGATATGGTAACTTTTGGTACGTTGGATGAAAGATACATACGCTCATGTGGAGTCTCGTATCGTAGTTAAGGTCACCGTGGCGTAGGGTATTTTGTCAAATCTTCAGTTACTTTTCCATCACCCCTGAAGACTCCGCGTATGGGTTAGTCTTTGTACTTATTTTAAGTTGTTTGTAAAAAATAACTATGTAAATTTTTTTTTTTTTTTCACGTTACTAACCATGTCACGGTGAAAATCTATGAGTTAGTGAAACTCATTAACCATTAGGACTGTACAGAGCGGATTTGTATGTTCCGAAAGAGTTCCCTACGACATGTGTACCCATTGCCTATCACAACTCGCTTAACCCGAACGATTTTTGAAATGTCCGGGTCCGGGTCCGTGCCACGGACACCCGAAAGTTCGGTACGGACCCGAACGTTACAGTCCGGGTTCGCTCAACACTATCCGTTACCCATGTGTACAGCATCCCTTGAGAAAGCCTTGTATGTTTAGGCGAGACATGTCAGGATTACCAATTACTCAAAGTGATTGAGTATCTAAAAGTGGCACTGTACCAATCATTGCACTTTTTTTTTTTTTTTAAATGTATCAATAAAAAATGTTTGTTGAATTTTATTCATGTTTCTGATTGGGTATGCGCCTCAGAAGTCCCCACTACCTTTTCATTGACTTCTAAACTGTTTTATGGGATGCGGTGCCACTGGAATTGATGCTATGCTCTGAGGTGTACTCGCATACATAGAAAGTAGGTTGCATGGTTTTCAATGGTATAGTTCACACCAGTGCGGTGGGCTCCAGTGCGGTCAGCTCCGGCGTGGTCCGCTCCAGTGCGGGTGGCTTCAGTGCAGTTGGCTCCAGTGCAGTCAGCTCCAGTGCAGCGGCTCCAGTGCGGGTGGCTCCAGTGCAGTCAGCTCCAGTGCAGTCAGCTCCAGTGCAGTAAGGCTTCAGTGCGGCGGCTCCAGTGCAGTCAGCTCCAGTGCAGTCAGCTCCAGTATGGGCAGCTACAGTGCAGTCAGCTCCAGTGCGGCGGCTCCAGTGCAGTCAGCTCCAGTGCAGTCAGCTCCAGTGCAGTCAGCTCCAGTGTGGTCGGCTCCAGTGTGGTCAGCTCCAGTGCGGTCAGCTCCAGTGCAGCGGCTCCAATGCGGTCAGCTCCAGTGCAGTCAGCTCCAGTGCGGTCAGCTTTAGTGTGGTTAGTTCCAGTGCAGTCAGCTCCAGTGCAGTCGGCTCCAGTGCGGTCAGCTCCAGTGCAGTCAGCTCCAGTGCGGTCAGCTCCAGTGCGGTCAGCTCCAGTGCGGTCAGCTTTAGTGCGGTTAGTTCCAGTGCAGTTGGCTCCAGTGCGGTCAGCTTTAGTGCGGTTAGTTCCAGTGCAGTTGGCTCCAGTGCGGTCAGCTCCAGTGCAGTCAGCTTTAGTGCGGCTAGTTCCAGTGCGGTTGGCTCCAGTGCGGTCAGCTCCAGTGCAGTCAGCTTTAGTGCGGTTAGTTCCAGTGCGGTTGGCTCCAGTGCGGTCAGCTCCAGTGCGGTCAGCTTTAGTGCGGTTAGTTCCAGTGCGGTTGGCTCCAGTGCGGTCAGCTCCAGTGCGGTCAGCTTTAGTGCGGTTAGTTCCAGTGCGGTTGGCTCCAGTGCGGTCAGCTCCAGTGCGGTCAGCTTTAGTGCGGTTAGTTCCAGTGCGGTTGGCTCCAGTGCAGTCAGCTCCAGTGCAGTCGGCTCCAGTGCGTTCGGCTCCAGTGCAGTCGGCTCCAGTGCGTTCGGCTCCAGTGCGGTCAGCTCCAGTGCGTTCGGCTCCAGTGCGGTCGGTGATTCCAGAAAAAAAAGTACATGATGCCTTTTTCCTGCAGAGAACTGTATGCGAATCGCACAGGAAAACGCTCAGCATTGCGGTGATCACAGAGCGCGCCGCCCGCACACCGCAGGGATAGAGATGAGCGGTGACCATCTAGCCATTGCTTATCTCTATGGAAAAATCCTGCCGACGCCGGATGGTTCCCGGAGCCACCGATCAGTAATGTGGGGGGGGACCTCTCCTGCCGCTCCTAAAAGCGATCTTGCACCGAATCCGCCGCTGGAATCACTTTTATGGGAAAGCCGACCGCCTGAAGAAAAAAGATAACAATATGGGGGTTATGGTAGAGAGCTGCCGCCATGACCCCCCCGGTATTTAACATCAAAGTCATGATGTAGATTTCCAGTTAGCGGTTAAAAATAAAAAACACGATCTTCTATCACCGCCGATTTTATGGAAATGAAAAGACAAGTAAGGGGTTAAGAGACGGATGCACAGTCAGAATAAAATAACGATGGCTGGCGGGCGGATGGAGCGAGAGGTGCGTCTGTCAGGAGACTCGTCCTCATCCACTGATTGGGTTTAATTAATCAGCTGGGTCCTAATTATTTCCTCTAACTTGTATCTGAAACTAAACTCCTAATTGTGTGATGAAGGCAGGGCGGGCGGGAGAACCCGCGCCAACGCATAATAATAATAATAATAACAATATTGTGTAATCTTCATAACAGGTAAATGTGCAGACCGACCAAATCCGCAACGTCGCCCCGTTTTATTCGCTCGGGGGGGGGGGGGGAATAAATAAATACGGCATTGCTGACAATTATGTCTGTGTAAGGTAGGGCTCATTATTGGAGGAAAGGTTAAAGGGAATTGTGTCCATAGCAACCAATCAAATGTCAGTTGGAAGCCTTCGTTGGGTGCTGTGAGCACCGCTGGGGTTTTGATTTATTAAAGGCGAATTCACTTTACAAAAGGATCTTCACCTTAAAGTGGGATTAACCACTTCCTTACTGGGCACTTAAACCCCCCTCCTGCCCGGACCAATTTTCAGTTTTCAGCGCTGTCACTCTTCGAATGACAATTGCGCGGTCGTGCGACGTTGTACCCAAACAGAATTGGCGTCCTTTTCCCCCCCACAAATAGAGCTTTCTTTTGGCGTTATTTGATCCCCTCTGCGTCATTTCTGATCGCCGCTATAAACAAAAAAAGAGCGACAATTTCAAAATAAAAACAATATTTTTTACTTTTTGCTATAATAAATATCCAAAAAAAAAAAATATAAAAAAAAAAATGTATTCATCAGTTTTGGCCGATTTATATTCTTCTACATATTTTTGGTAAAAAAAATCGCAATCGGCGTTTATTGATTGGGTTGCGCAAAAGTTATAGCACCCACAAACTATGGACATTGATGTATGGCGTTTTTATTATTATTTTTTTTTTTACTGGTAATGGCGGCGATCTGCGATTTTTATCGGGACTGCGACATTGCGGCGGACATGTCGGACATTTTTGACACTTTTTTGGGACCAATGACATTTATACAGCGATCAGAAATGTAAATATCCACTGATTACTGTATAAATGTCATTGGCAGTGAAGGGGTTAACCTGCAGGGGGCAGTGAAGGGGTTAACCATGTTCCCTAGGCGTGTTCTAACTGTGGGGGGGCGGGGTTGGCAGGGGCATGACAGATCTAACTGATCCCAGTGACAGAGATCAGTAGATCTGGCATGCCCCCCCCCTCACAGAACGGGGAACCGCCGTGTTTACATTGGCGGTTCCCCATTCTTGCTCTCTGGAAGGAGATTGCGGGTCTCCGGAGGACATCGGGTCCGCCCGACCCGCGGGCACGCTCCCAGCACGCGCCAAATGGGAGGACGTCTATAGACGTCCTCCCGGCATTTTGGAGCCGCGCTGTAGCCGTCATTCGGCCATGGCGCGGATGCGAGGTGGTTAAACCCAAAACAACAAAAAAAATATATAATACAGCGAGGGGAAAAAAGTATTTGCCACCCCCCCCCTTGCTGATTTTGTAGGTTTGCCCACTGACAAAGAAACAATCGCCCTATAATTTTAATGGTCGGTTTGTTATAACAGTGAGGGACGGAATAACAACAAAAATATCCAGAAAAACGCATTTCACAAAGTTATAAATTGACATTTTAATGAGTAAAATAAGTATTTGACCCCCTTAGTAGTTGGTGGAGAAACCCTTGTTGGCGATCAGAGGTTAGAAGTTTCTTGTAGTTGGGGCCACCAGGTTTGCAGACATCTCAGGAGGGGTTTTGTCCTCTTTGCAGATCTCCAAGTCATTGAGGTTTCCAGGCTGACGCAGTGGTGTATCATCCATGGGTGCAGGGTGTTCACTGAACATGGGCCCTGAGGGGTGGGGGGCCCACTGTGCCCTTAACCACACTGCACCCATGGGTGATCTCTCCCTGGTTGACAGCCGGGGATGATCGGTGCGGTGTGGTGTGGGCTTGCACACGGGCCCACCAATTTCATGATACGCCCCTGGGCTGACGTTTGGTAGCTCGAACCTTCAGCTCCCTCCACATATCTTCTATGGCACATGTGTCAAACACAAGGACCGGGGGGCCGAATTCGGCCCTCCAGGCCATTTTATGTGGCCCTCATACCTCTCCTGCAGCTGCAGAAGAGCTCCAGCCCGTCTTTGGTCTTCCTTCAGACCCTGTACTTTCTGCTTCCCAGCAACGCCGCAGCTCATTCCCAGCAGCAGCACAATGTAAGGAGGTTGTACTGTGATGTAAGAGAGGGTAGGGGGCTCTCAACCTCTGATGGTGAGGGGGCTCCTGATATCTGTTGTAAGGGGGGTTGGGGGTGCTCTGGACATTTAGTATTACATATACAACCGGCCCTTTGAGGGCAATAATAATGCTGATGCGGCCCATGATGAAATTGAGTCAGACGCCCCTGTTCTATGTGATTAAGGTCTGGAGACTGGCTAGGCCACTCCAGGACCTTAATGTACTTCTTCTTGAGCCACTCCTTTGTTGCCTTGGCCGTGTGTTTTGGGTCATTGTCATGCTGGAATACCCATCCACGACCCATTTTCAATGCCCTGGCTGAGGGAAGGAGGTTCTCACCCAAGATTTGATGGTACAAGGACCCGTCCACAGTGGCGGCTGGTGACGTTTTAGGATGGGGGGACGTTAGGCCCCGCCCTTCCTTTTTGACCCCCTCCTCTCATAAGCCCCACTCATAGAATCCACCCACTCCGTCCCCTTTATTCCACATATTGTGTCAGGAGTATACAGCTCAGCATCACAGGACACAGTATACAGCTCAGCATCACAGGACACAGTATACAGAACCAGCATCACAGGACATAGTATACAGCTCAGTATCACAGGACACAGTATACAGCTCAGCATCACAGGACACAGTATACAGCTCAGTATCACAGGACACAGTATACAGCTCAGCATCACAGGACACAGTATACAGCTCAGCATCACAGGACTCAGTATACAGCTCAGCATCACAGGACACAGTATACAGCTCAGCATCACAGGTGGGGTATTCTGCAGCCAGTAACACAGTATGCAGCCAGTACACAGGTATTGCAGCCAGTAACACAGTATGCAGCCAGTACACAGGTATTGCAGCCAGTACCACAGTATGCAGCCAGTAACACAGTATGCAGCCAGTACACAGGTAGCCAGTACACGGGTATTGTAGCCAGTACACAGGTAACCAGCCCAGTACACAGGTATTGTAGCCAGTACACAGGTAGCTAGTACACAGGTATTGTACCCAGTACACAGGTATTGTAGCCAGTACACAGGGATTGTAGCCAGTACACAGGTATTGTAGCCAGTACACGGGTATTGTAGCCAGTACACGGGTATTGTAGCCAGTACACAGGTATTGTAGCCAGTACACGGGTATTGTAGCCAGTACACAGGGATTGTAGCCAGTACACAGGGATTGTAGCCAGTACACGGGTATTGTAGCCAGTACACAGGTATTGTAGCCAGTACACGGGTATTGTAGCCAGTACACAGGTATTGTAGCCAGTACACGGGTATTGTAGCCAGTACACGGGTATTGTAACCAGTACACGGGTATTGTAGCCAGTACACGGGTATTGTAACCAGTACACAGGTATTGTAGCCAGTACACGGGTATTGTAGCCAGTACACAGGTATTGTAGCCAGTACACTGTTATTGTAGCTAGTACACAGGTATTGTAGCCAGTACACAGGGATTGTAGCCAGTACACGGGTATTGTAGCCATTACACAGGTATTGTAGCCAGTACACGGGTATTGTAGCCAGTACACAGGTATTGTAGCCAGTACACGGGTATTGTAGCCAGTACACAGGTATTGTAGCCAGTACACGGGTATTGTAGCCAGTACACGGGTATTGTAGCCAGTACACGGGTATTGTAGCCAGTACACAGGTATTGTAGCCAGTACACGGGTATTGTAGCCATTACACGGGTATTGTAGCCAGTACACGGGTATTGTAGCCAGTACACAGGTATTGTAGCCAGTACACGGGTATTGTAGCCAGTACACGGGTATTGTAGCCAGTACACAGGTATTGTAGCCAGTACACAGGTATTGTAGCCAGTACACAGGTATTGTAGCCAGTACACGGGTATTGTAGCCAGTACACAGGTATTGTAGCCAGTACACAGGTATTGTAGCCAGTACACAGGTATTGTAGCCAGTACACAGGTATTGTAGCCAGTACACGGGTATTGTAGCCAGTACACGGGTATTGTAACCAGTACACAGGTATTGTAGCCAGTACACGGGTATTGTAGCCAGTACACAGGTATTGTAGCCAGTACACAGGGTATTGTAGCCAGTACACAGGTATTGTAGACAGTACACAGGTATTGTAGCCAGTACACAGGGATTGTAGCCAGTACACGGGTATTGTAGCCAGTACACAGGGAGCAAGGACACAGGGAGCCAGTCCACAGGTATTGCAGCAGTATGGTACCTCGAGTCAGCCGAGCCAGTGACTGAGGCCATAGCCAATCAGTGTATATCCACTTCAATGCTATGCACTTAGAACCCTTTACTACCAGACCAATTTTCAGTTTTCAGTGCTGTTGCGCTTTGAATGACAATTGCGCGGTCGTGCGATGTTGTACCCAAACAAAGTTTTTATCATTTTTTTCCCACAAATAGAGCTTTCTTTTGGTGGTATTTGATCACCCCTGTGGTTTTTATTTTTTGCGCTACAAATAAAAAAAGACCGAAAATTTTGAAAAAAAAAAAAAAAAATCCATCACTGGTGGGCACTGATGAGGCTACACTGACGGGCACTGATGTGGCAGTACTGATTGGCACTGATGAGGTGGCACTGATGAGGTGGCACTGATGATGAGGCACTTATATGCAGCGATGATGAGCACTGTTAGGCGGCACTGATAAGCAGCACTGACGGGTACTGAGAGGTGGCACTGATATACAGCACTGATATACAGCAATGACGGACACTGCTAAGCGGCACTGATGGGCACTAATGGACAGCACTGATTGGCACTCATAGGCGGCACTGGGCACTGATAGGTGGCGCTGATGGGCACTGATAGGTGGGCACTGGTAGGTGGCAATGGTGGGCACTGATGTGGGGCACTGGTACACACTGATAGGGGCACTGGTGGGCACTGATAGGGGCACTGGTGGGCACTGGTGGGCATATACATTAATAGGGGCTCATTCCTTTGTGGTCTAGGGTGGCATCTGAAGGTGGCACTGAGTGAAGGTGGACCTGAGCATTTAGTCACTTACCTGGTGGTCTAGTGGGGTCTCCCTGGTGGTCCAGATCGCTCCCTGGTGGTCCCTGGTCGGCTCCCTGGTAGTCCTGGGTGGGCACATCGCTGGGCAGGCTCCCTGGTGGTCTAGTGTGGCGATCCGAGGGGGGGCTGTGCTGATAAATCATCAGCACAAACCCTCCCTGTCAGGAGAGCAGCTGATCGGCTCTCCACTCATCAGGTCTGCAGACCCGAGTACAGGAAAGCCGATAAACGGCTTTCCTGTATTACACTGTGACCAGCTGTGATTGGTCACGGCTGGTCACATGGTAAAGTGCTTCGGATCGAAGCACTTTACCGAGATCGGCATTGCGGGGGGTCAGACTGACCTCCCACACCACCGATCGCCGCGATGCGCGCCCCCCTGGGCGCGCGGCGGCTTGTTATCCTGAGGACGTCATATGACGTCCAGTCAGGATAACTAGGCCACTTCCCGGCCGTCATTCTGCATACGGCGGTCGGGAAGTGGATATACGTGCGCTTTGGCGGGGGCAGTGCACTGGCGCCCTCTATGGAGGAGCCACCACTGCCCGTCCACCGACCTCTGATGTGGTGAAATTGTCCTGTCCACTTAGCAGAACCCCCCCCCCCCCCCAAAACATAAAGTTTCCACCTCCATGTATGAGGGTGGGGATGGTGTTTTTGGGGTCATAAGCAGCATTTCTCCTCCTCCAAACATGGCAAATTGAGTTGATGGCAAAGAGCTGGATTTTGGTCTCCTCTGACCCCAACACTTTCCCCCAGTTCTCCTCTGAATCATTCAGATGTTCATTAGCAGACTTCACACGGGCTGTACCATGTGCTTTCCTGAGCGGGGGACCTTGCGGGCACTGGACCCCTGCTGGGAGCCATTGCGTTCTCCAGTGTGACCGTTATTTTGTGTTTCTTCCATGTGTGAATAATCGCACCAACTGTTGTCACCCCCTCACCAAGCTGCTTGGCGATGGTCTTGTAGCCCCCATTCCAGCCTTGTGTGGTCTACAATCTTCTCCCCGACCTCCTTGGACAGCTCTTTGGTCTTGGCCATGGTGGAGAGATTGAAATCTGATTGGTTGCTTCTGTGGAGAGGAGTCTTTTATACAGGTAACAAGCTGAGATTAGGAGCACTCCCTTTAAGAGAGAACTCCTAATCTCAGCTCCTTACCTGTATAGAAAACACCTGGGAGCCAGAAATATTGCTGATTGATAGGGGATCAAATACTTATTTCACTCATTAAAATGCAAATCAATTTATGTGTTTTTCTGGATATTTTTGTTGTTATTCCGTCTCTCACTGTTATAATAAACCGACCATTAAAATTATAGAGCGATCATTTCTTTGTCAGTGGCCAAACATACAAAATCAGCAGGGGGTCAAATACTTTTTCCCTCACTGTATACTGTAGCTTACCAATCATTAGATGTGGTGGCTGCATTTGTTTTCTTTTTCTATGTTTTTTTTTTCCCTCTGATTTACCCGGTGATCTGGCCAGTAACACTCCTCCTGTATAAGAGCAACCTCACTCTGGATGAAGGAGCACAGGGGGCACATCTGGACAGCAGCATTGTCAGTCTGGGGAGGGAAGTGTTAAATGTACTAGCAGATTTAAATACACTAACAAACTGAAGCCGGGGTGCAGCCAAAACTGGCATGTGAGAGGACAGATCTCTCACAGCTCCGTTCCAGATCCTTTCCAGATCCTCCCCCAGCACCATTACAGCTGCCGTTTCAGGCTCCCCAGCTGGCTACTGCTCTGCTGTGTCCTCCGGTCCAATTGCTGGCCCTCTGTACCCGCGGGATGACCCAAAATGGGAAGGATGAAGCGGCGGGCCTGGACGCCCAATATGGCACCACCACAGCCCTCGCTTAGCGTACTCCATGGGCTGCTGACAAGCCCAAGGATGGAAGCAGCAAGAAATCCCTGAAACAACCGGGTAAGGATCAGCCGAGAGATATTTTATACTATGAACAAATTGAAGCCAAACTCCAGCTCACACTTTATAATCAGTTAAGGCTGCGCTGATGGCCACTGATCAGGCTGCACTGATGGGCACAGGTAAGGCTGCGCTGATGGGCACTGATCAGGCTGCACTGATGGGCACTGATCAGGCTGCATTGATGGGCATTGGTGAGGCTAAGCTGATGGGCACAGGTAAATCAAATTTACCTTCAGGCTGAAGCCCCTGGTCTTTTTCCCACTTGGCAACACCCCTGTTGTTGTATCTGTGCCACAAAGAATGAAGGCAACAGGGGATCCAACACCCGCTACTAGTAAGGTGGACCTAACAAAGTGGCCAGTGAGTATATATATATCGTTAACTCATTATAGTGCTTAAAAAACTGCTGCAGAAATACCGTGTGACGTAAAAATTGCAATAACCACCATTTTATTCTATAGGGCCTCTGCAAAAAAAAAAAAAAACGATATAATGTTTGGGGGTTTTAAGTAAAATTCTAGGAAAAAAAATACTAATCTTTAAAAAAAAAAGTGTCAGAATAGGCCTTGGTTCTTTTTATTATACAATTTTATTATAAAATGGGAATAATACAGTAATATTCAGTATACATTACATGATTAGACCTTTTTTTCTTTCACCCAGAATCTTCCATGAAGAAATATAGTTTATTTGTGACCTTTTCTAGTAATCAGCACAATTATTTCTCTGGTAGGAGGAAGCTGATAAAATATGCAAAAACACTGCATAAAAAAATCTCCCTTTGCCTGGGATTTTCATTAATCAGCTGATAATGACACAGGAAAAAAGTGCATTCCTAACAATACTATGTACTAAGCTCTTATTTATGTAAAGGAGGACATTAGCGTTGATCTAACGCTCTTGCTTACATCTTGCAGACAATCGTTCATCCTTGGGTGGATCCCGGGAAGGTAATTGATGGCCATTTTCCAGCACAGAAAGACACATTTCTTACCAAAACCAGATCCATCGATGGGATTCATCCCTGGATAGAGTTGAGGGAACCAGAACTGTAAAGTTTGGGTTCGTACCGAACTTTGGGGTGTCCGTGACCCGGACCCGAACCCAGACATTTGAAAAAAAGTTTGGGTTCGGGTATTTGATCACGCATGTTGAATAGCTGCAGGGTAGCCAATCAACAAGCGTTTCACTGGTTTTCCCTAGAAGCCATCACAGCCATGCCTACTAATGGCATAGCTGTGATTGGCCAGTGCATCATGTGACCCAGCCTCTTTATAAGCTGGAGTCACAGTGCTGCATGTCACATGCTCTCTGGGTAGTGTTGGGAGAGGATGCTGCCGGCGCTGTGAGGGACAGATTGCAGATAGATAGATAGGTAGAGATTACTACTACTACTGCTTTTAGGGACAGATTGCAGATCTCATCCTGCATTACAGAACAATCTGATTCTAGACTAGGTAGAGTCTACTGCTTAGAGGGACAGATTATTGTTCTAAAATCATCTCCTAGTTCTATAGGGAGAGGTTCCTGCTGTTGCTGTAAGGGACAGATTATTGTTCTAAAATCATTTTGCAGCCCTCTAGCACTTTCCAGGACTCTTTTACAGTCATTTTTGTGCCGAAAAGTTCGGGTCCCCATTGAATTCAATGGGGTTCGGGGTTTGGGGTAAAGTTCGGGTCAAGTTCGGTACCGAACCCGGACTTTTTTCCGAAGTTCGGCCGAACCCACCGAACCCGAACATCCAGGGGTTTGCTCAACTCTATCCCTGGATCAACAGCTCACATGACCAGACAGCAATCTGTGTAGAAGACATTCTCAACCAGGGTTCTGTAGAACCCTAGGGTTCCCATAGACCAGCCTTTCTCAACCTTTTTTAATAGGAAGAAACCCTTGAAATTATGTTCCAGGCTCAGGGAACCCCTGCTAAATATTACTTCATCTACAGCTCGCTGTCCATTTGTGTGGTGGTCAAGGAGAAGAATGCTCCTTACATTTGTAGTCAGTAATAATACGCCACCTTACAGAAAAGCTAAGAAGATCATTGGATTGATTGACAACTTATCTGAGTGGTAGAAATGGACCATTGCTCAAGGAAACACAACCAACCTCTGAAGGAACCCTAGGGTTCCACAGAATCCTGGTTGATAAAAGCTGCTCTAGAGGTTGCTAGGGGTTCCTTGAACTTTCGCTGATTGACCTCCCATATGTTGGTGTCCAGGGCTTTTTTTCCGTTCCACCACCTCTGGCTCAGGCCCTCTCCTCCCCGCTCACCACTATCACTAGTAAACACAGAAGTCCGGCTTCTGTGTTTACAAGTGGCAACTTGTCTCCCACAGATCTGATCTCCTGAGTGGCCCCCCACTGAGTGCAGGATGGGGACAAGGGAGATGCAGGTACCCGGAGTGCAGTGCAGATCCTGACCCCCCCACTGGACCCACTGGATGATCTCCCTGCAATTGAGAGAGGCAGAGCCACCTACAATGTGCAGGAAGGAACTAGAGTAAGATATGTGGAAGATGGTGGAGCTTTTAAGCAGGAAGGGAGAAGAAGGGGATAGTGGGGGGCTTGCATGCAGAGGTCAGAGCTGACGAGGGGTGAAAGTGAGAAGTGGATGAGGGATGCAGAGGTAAGCAGCTATGGAAGCCCCTGAACTCTGCACTCTGTGTGCAACGTGCCCCTGAACTCAGCATTTAGCACTGCCCGAACTCTACATGTAGTGCACCTCTGAACTCACTCCTGAACTCTACACTCTGTGTGCAGCACACCCCTGAACCCTGCACTCTGTGTGCAGTGCACTCCTGAACTCTGCACTCTGTATGCAGCACACCCCTGAACTCTGCACACTCTATGCAGTGCACTCCTGAACTCTGCACTCTGTGTGCAGTGCACTCCTGAACTCTGCGTGCAGAGCACCCCTGAACTCTGCATGTAGCACACCCCCGAACTCTACTTGTAGCACACCTCTGAATGCAGCACTCTGTGTGCAGTGCACTCCTGAACTCTGCGTGCAGAGCACCCCTGAACCCTGCATGTGGCATACCCCGAACTCTACTTGTAGCGCACCTCTGAACTCTGCACTCTGTGTGCAGTGCACTCCTGAATTCTGCACTCTGTATGCAGCGCACCCCTGAACTCTGCACATAGCACACCCCCGAACTCTACATGCAGCACACTCCTGAACTCTGCACATAGCACACCCCGAACTCTGCACTCTTTGTGTAACACCTGCTCCCCTCCCCCAAACTCTGCAATCTGTATATAATGCACTCCTGGTATTTAATGCCTTTTTAAGACCCTTCCACTGTTTGTCGTAAAATTTGACCGCCCACTATTTGATGCCGTTTGGAGGGTGTGTGTGTTTGGGGGGAGGGGGGTTTTTGGGGGTCATGTTGAGATCCTGCATTTATTTTCTGAGAAAAAAAGCCCTGGTGCCTACTTTCTAGGTCCATCATCACTTGGCAGAGCCAGTAGCATGACACCAATTATCTATTTATCTGACTGTAAGGGTGGCATTAGACCCATTACTGTAAGAGGGTATTCTTCCCACTAGCTACCAATGCATGTGGCATTTTCCCAATGACCCTTGAGGTGCTTGTAGGTGAAATATTACCCTGTGCAACGGTTAGCGACCCCGTTCAATGCCTGGCATAGTCCAATGAATCC
The DNA here is from genome assembly GCA_018402905.1 of Glandirana rugosa. Classification (NCBI taxonomy): domain Eukaryota; kingdom Metazoa; phylum Chordata; class Amphibia; order Anura; family Ranidae; genus Glandirana; species Glandirana rugosa. The sequence continues at coordinate 124,594 of BLSH010545474.1, read as the reverse complement.
ATACCAAGTGGGAACATCTCATGTGACCCTTTCTTGGTGCCCAACTAGAGAGGGAAGAAACATGGAAGGGTGGCGGAACACCAGTTTATCCCCCCAACATACTCTTAGCAGGGGTTCCCTGACAGCATAAAATTATTTCAAGGGTTCCTCTGGGGTAAAAAGGTTGAGAAAGGCTGTTCTGTAGTATCAAAATCAGCATTTATTAAATGCCAACTCCATGCAAATCTACTGTTTCCATTTTGTGTAGGTACCCGTGGATTAAAGTAGAATAGGCAAAACTTTTTTTTTATTTTGGATAGAGCAAGGGAGGGTTAGAATTCCTGTCAGATTTTTTTTGCCATCTGTGTCCCATTGCTGAGACTTTCCTTCACTTCCTGTCCCATAGCCAAACAGGAAGTGAGAGGAAATTCCTGCAAATTAAGGGAATCTCTTGGGGACCCCCAGCTCAGACTTTGTTCAGACTTCGTAAATTGCAATCGTATGTCAACTATCATAAAAAATCTACTTCCCTGTATAAGGCATATCGATCGAATAGATTGTCGACTATGGAAGGATTATTTCTCACAGGAAGAGATTGATCATAAAAGAAACTGATCATTACCAAAGCATGTATGGCCACAATAAGGCCAGCAGGGAATACTGTCTGTTAGATAACACAATAAAGCAAATGAAAAAAAAAAATTATTTTATTCAACACAAACCAAGGAGCATGGTATTCTATTCCATTCCTGTTGCAAGAGGACGGTGGGAGGTGCCCTTGTCCATAAGATCGTTGCTGACAGCAAACCACAGCCTTGCTTACAAGCCTAGGGACAATGCTCAGAGGTAGATAGGGGAGGAATCAAGGGACAATGCTCAGAGGTGGATAGGGGGAGGAATCAAGGGACGGTGGTCAGAGGTAGGTAGGGAAAGGAAAATGGTGCTTGGAGGCTGGCAGGGGAAGAAATCAAGGGATGGTGATTGGAGGTAACTAGGGGGAGGAATTTAAGGGACAATTCTCGGAAGTGGATAGGGAGATGAATCAAGGGATGATGCTCGGAGGTGAATAGGGGGAGGAATCAATGGACAGTCCTCAGAGCTGGATAGGGGGAGGAATCAGGGGACGATCCTCAGAGGTGGGAAGGGGAAGAAAGATGGTGCTCGGAGGTAAGTAGGTGAAGAAATAAAGGGATGGTGCTTGGAGGTGAATAGGGGGAGGAATCCAGGGATGGTGCTTAGAGGTGGGTAGAGGAAGGAATTAAGGGAAGATGCTCAGTGGTGGGTAGGGGAAAGAAATCAAGGGATGGTGTTTGGAGGTGAATAGGAAGAGGAATCAAGGGACAATGCTCAAAAGTGGTTAGGGGAGGAATCAAGGGATGGTGCTCGGTTGTAGGTAGGGGAAGGAATCAAGGGACAATGCTCAGAGATGAGTAGGGGAAGGAATCAAGGGACGATGCTTGCAGAGGGGTAGGGGAAGGAATCAAGGGACGATGCTCAGAGGGGGGTAGGGGAAGGAATCAATGGACGATGCTCAGAGGTGGGTAGTGGAAGGAATCAATGGACGGTGCTCAGAGGGGGGTAGGGGAAGGAATCTAGGGACGATGCTCAGAGGTGGGTAGGGGAAGGAATCAAGGGACGATGAGACTCGTAGCAGGGAACTAAGGAAGGGGATGGGGGGAGACTCGTAGCAGGGAACTAAGGAGGGGGATGGGTGGAGACTCG
>BLSH010545474.1:97195-114495 GCA_018402905.1 Glandirana rugosa | reverse complement strand
GATGGGGTCGGCCCCCCCCCCAAAAAAACCCAAAAAAATCACACCCACTATTTTATATCACAATAATTAAAACTAAAATTAAATTTATCAGGAAATCAGATTTACATGCAACAGCACCTTGTCTATATGCAAAATTACTGTAGATGACATACCATTACGTTCAATTCCAAGGGGTGGGCTAGGGCAGTATAGGGGCAGGCTAGGGTAGTATATGGACAGGCTAGGATAGTATAGGGGCAGGCTGGGGTAGTATATAGACAGGCTAGGGTAGTATAGGGACAGGCTAGGGTAGTATAGGGGCAGGCTGGGGTAGTATATGGACAGGCTAGGGTAGTATAGGGACAGGCTAGGGTAGTATATAGACAGGCTAGGGTAGTATATAGACAGGCTAGGGTAGTATAGGGGCAGGCTAGGGTAGTATATGGACAGGCTAGGGTAGTATATGGACAGGCTGGGGTAGTATATGGACAGGCTAGCGTAGTATAGGGGCAGGCTGGGGTAGTATATAGACAGGCTAGGGCAGTATAGGGGCATGCTGGGGTGGTATATAGACAGGCTAGGGCAGTATATGGACAGGCTGGGGCAGTATAGGGACAGGCGTAGCCGCCCAGGGAGCAGTTGCCATCATGATACACAAAACTGCTGGAAAAAAAATCTCGGGATGTCAATTTTCTGGGTAAATATAAGAGAAGGAGAGGTGGCCGTGGTTCAATTTGCTGCTCCTCTCAAAGTGCTGCCTGGGTCCAATGGACCCACTGGGACCCATGGTAGGGCCGGCCCTGAGAGGAGAGAATGGGGTGGGCGGCCGTTGGGACTTCTTCAATGTACTGCAATGTTGGAGCAGAACAGTTATCCCATAAAATGCAGAAAGTTCATCACATGTGAAGAGGACCTGTCATCACTGGAGAGATTCCTACACTAAGGAGCAACCAGCAGGACATGGGATGCATTTCAATAAAGGTAAGTAATGTTACCGTAGCACTACTCCCATAAGGGGGGCTGGATTTTTGGGTCTTCCTTTACTCACACAGCCAGGTGACAGGAGTTTTGCAACATTCACACACATTTCAGGACAAGTCAAGGGTATTTTTTTTGTTTATTAGGGGATGAACTTGCATAGGGATGGGAAGGCATGGGATGCCCAGAGCTTTGATACTTGAATACAAACTTGAGGACTTGATACTGCCTCTGGCTGCTAGGAATGATGTCCTACTGCAGCGTTGATGGATCAGCTGACTCAATAACATAAAGTCCCAATTGTTGAATGCAGGTGCTGCTCCGTAAAGAAATACTGATGCACCTGGCTGATTTTGGACCCAAGCTAGAGATAAAGGATGGTTTTAAGGCTATGAACTTTTTCTAAGCTGCCTCCCAGTTAAGGGCTAGCAGAGTATTGCGCCTTGCTACCCTTCCTCTGTCCAAGCTTGGGGTGTGAAGAATGAAAGTTACCCACTCAGTCCCTCTCTGGTTGCTAATGAAGTCTAGATGGCTGCTGGACAGGCTGCCTGCTGAACACGGCCAGCTCCTGACTGTCAGGGTAGCTCCAAATAGGCCTAGAAAGGGGTGTGGGTCTTCAGCTCTCTCTCTTCCACTAGCGTCTTCCTTCTGCTCAGAAGCAAAGAATCAGCACAGGGGTCCCTTCCAGGAAAATGGACCCTGGGCTCTGCTCCTACACTGCCAGGCTCCAAGATATTTATGGCCTATCCCCCCACCTTCTGGGCCTTACTTTCCTTGGGATTGGAGGAGACTTCATAAATATTCAACTAAAGCCCCGTGCAACGGTTGTACAACCAGGCGTCCAACTTTGGACCAAATCGGATGTTGGCTGTTGTATCTCGCGTACTGACGTGCACCAAGCAATTGTACAACCAAGCCTAATGTAGTGACGTGTAACGAGCGTATAACAAGGAAGTTCAGGTGAATGTGACTTGTGAATTAGGAACGTAGGTTTCCCAGAACGGACGCTTCTGGGCGTTCCTGACTTCTGAGCATGCCTGTTTTGCACGTACAACTTGTTGGCCCAACTTCTCTGTACACACGGTACAATGGTCGTACGACTGCTTGTTGTACAACCAAAGTTTTCTAGTCTGTTCATCCAACGTCAGTTGTACAACCATTGTACGACGTTGTACGATGGCTGTTGTACAACTGTTGTACCGTGTGTATGGGGCTTTAGTCTCTGTTCCTCCACCCTCTAAGTTCTAGAACCATCTAGCCAGTTCCGAAGTCAGGGGAGGTAACAGAGACCCAGCCCTTGGAGCTCTGAACAGCACAACCCAAACAATTACCTCCAGCTCATCTGACTACAGAGGAGCTAAAAGTAAATGGGCCCCAATAAATTTGAACTAATTCCGAATGATGCATTACCCATGCTATGCGATATATCTGTTCTAATCATGGGCGTCCGCAGGTAGGGGCAAGGGGGGGCAATTGCCCCCCCCTGGAATCAGGCATCAGATCAGGGGTTCCCCACTAGGTCCTTATCCTCTTGAGCCATGTATGCAGTTTCTGACAGTCTCTTGAGCCATGTATGCAGTCTCTGACCGTTTCCTGTACCATGTCCACAGTCTCTGACTGTCTCCTGTGCTATGTCCACAGTCTCTGACTGTCTCCTGTGCTATGTATGCAGTCTCTGACTGTCTCCTGTTCCATGTCCACAGTCTCTGACCATCTCCTGTACTATGTCCGCAGTCTCTGACCGTCTCCTGTACCACGTCTGCAGTCTCTGACTGTCTCCTGTACCATGTCTGCAGTTTCTGACCATCTCCTGTATCACGTCCGCAGTCTCTGACCGTCTCCTGTACTATGTCCGCAGTCTCTGACTGTCTCCTGTATCACGTCTGCAGTCTCTGACCATCTCCTGGATCATGTCTGCAGTCTCTGGCCATCTCCTGGATCATGTCTGCAGTCTCTGACCATCTCCTGGATCATGTCTGCAGTCTCTGACCATCTCCTGGATCATGTCTGCAGTCTCTGACCATCTCCTGTACAACGTCTGCAGTCTCTGACCGTGATAATGTAATTATGACATTGTCAAAAAGGGGCAGAGCATGGATGACCTTGAAATGATGCCCCCCCCCGGAAAAAGTTCTGCGGACCCCACGGTTCTAATGCATTCGTTTTTGGCTGAACGTGTCTGTACACTATCTTAATCGACTAATAAAGTTTTATGGAAAAAAAAAAACAATAAAAAAAAAAAGTAAATGTGCCTACTCTGTACACTGAGGGTGCTACATTACTGAATTTCTATCCCAGAAAAATATTTTCTTTAGCTTCAAGCTTTTATTTAGGACACAATGTGGGTTGAAATACGCTTAGCCTGTGGACAGAACACATTCAGCAGACGGGTCACACGGGTCCTTCTCTGATGGTTTTGTGCCAAATGAACCTGAGAATCCAGCAGGTTTCAGGACGAAATGATAGAGAATGCAATACCGAGGACACCTGCACAACTCAACGACCAACAAATTCTATGAGCTCAGGAAGGGGTGACGGAGCTGCGATGTCAGCAAAACAAAACAGAGCAATCTCCATCCAAATACACTACAGGATCTGTAAACCAGTCCAAGAAGCCCTAAAACGTGCGTAGAATGTGTGATGTGCGATCGTGCAATATTCAGGCAACAACTTTGCGTCTTTTAAACCACTTTTTAGAAAAAAAAAATTGTTAATCACAATCAGATCACTGTTCGATATTGAACCCAGAGGTACAGAATACACTGTATTACCAAAAGTATTGGGACACCTACCTTTACACGCACATATAATTTAATGGCATCTTAGTCTTAGTCCATAGGGTTCAATATTGAGGTTTAGGAGTGTCTATGGGAATGTTTGACCATTCTTCCAGAAGCGCATTTGTGAGGTCAGGCACTGATGTTGGATGAGAAGGCCTGGCTCACAGTCTCCGCTCTAATTCATCCCAAAGGTGTTCTATCTTGTTGAGGTCAAGACTCAGGCCAGTTAAGTTCCTCCACCCGAAACTCGCTCACTTTATGGACCTTGCTTTGTGCAGTGGTGGGCAGTCATGTTGGAACAGGAAGGGGCCATCCCCAAACTCTTCCCACAAAGTTAAGAACATGAAATTGTCCAAAATGTCTTGGTGTGCTGACGCCTTAAGAGTTCCCTTCACGGAAGGAACTAAGGGGCGAACCCCAACCCCTGAAAAACAACCCCCACATCATATCCCCCCTCCACCAAATGATTTGGAGGGGCGTCCCAACACTTTTGGCAATATAGTGTGGGAGGGCGAGTTTGGGGAGGAGGAACTTGACTGGTCTGCACAGAGTCCTGACCTTAGCCCGATAGAAAACCTTTTGGGATGAAATTTGAATTAGAGCCAGGCCTTCTCATCCAACATCAGTGCCTGACCTCACAAATGCTCTTCTGGAAGAATGGTCAAACATTCCCATAGACACTCCTAAACCTTGTGGACGGCCTTCCCAGAAGAGGTGAAGCTGTTATAGCTGCAAAGGGAGGGCCAACTCAATATTGAACCCTACGGACTAAGACTGGGATGCCATTGAAGTTCAAGTGCGTGTAAAGGCAGGCGTCCCAATACTTTTGGTAATATAGTGTATGTGTTTGAGCTTTGAGGTGCACACCTATGTATGTCACATAAGCGGAAGGGTTTTATTTAAAAATGTCATTAGTATGTTGATAAGGAGAAGGGGGAGAAGGGACCGGGGATAGCAACATATACGCAGATTAAACCCCAGCTTTAGAGTAGAACTAAAGGCAAAACTTTTTTTTTTTGTTGTTGGAATGGGACTGGGATGCCATTAAAAGAGAAGTACGTTTTTTTTTTTTTTTAGATTCATAGTTACCTAGGACGATTCAGCAATTGTCCCTCTATACTGAGAACCGAGCGATCGAACACCATCAATCGCTCAGTTCTCAGAGCTCCGTGAGCAGAGAGCTGCCCTCTCCTCTGCTCCCTCCACGCTCACTGGAGCACTGGGCTGTGGAGGGGGCGGGAATGGCCGGCTCAGCCTCTCACCGGCTAGCTGAGAGGCTGAGCCAGGTGCCGGTTCAGGCCTGTGGGGCAGTTCTCGACTCTATGGTCCTGATGACGCCTGAGACACTGTGATGTCAGCAGAGAGCGAACTTAAGCCCGCTCTCTGCTGAAAATGGGTCACAGGAGTGCACAACGTACTGCCCTACTGTGATCCATAGGAGAAGTACAGCTAAACTAGCTTTGGCTATAATTCTCCTTTAAAGTTCATGTGCGTGTAAAGGCAGCCGTCCCAATACTTTTGGAGATATAGTGTATCTATGATTGGATGGCAGAATGTATCTGAAACGAATACTGTGGTCAACAGCGCTTGTTATAAATCCTAGTCACACACATATTGTACTCCAGGTGTCAACCTTTATTCAATCAAGGTAACCTCCAAAATTATGGACAGTCTTGAGGCACCCTTTAAAATTATGGACACCCCATTCTAAAATGTAAAAACTATTCTAATAGCTTTTAGATAATGCAGCTACAGCAGTACACTTAGGACACCCAACGTCAGAGGTGATTTATTCCTCCAAAGCAAATACACCTTTGCAAACTGGTACTGACTTGTATTCCAATGTTTCTCTTCTACCTCAGTTTTTTCTCTATCACTCAGCTAATGTGACCCCAAAGCTGATGGAGAGGGGTAGAAGAGGGTCAAAAACGGATGATATGATGATGTCATTGGTCGTTAGGAGATCTTGAAAACCCGTGGCTTTGTGTAACTATAAGGAAGGCTTCATCCATGCGCTGGCTTGTATACAATTTTTTGTCAATTTTTAGGCATTTTGCCAAGGCACCCCTGAAGAAACTCCAACGCACCCCTGAAGAACCTCAAGGCATCCCTGAAGAAACCCCAAGGCATCCCTGAAGAAACCACAAGGCACCCCTGAAGAAACCCCAAGGCACCCCTGAAGAAACCCCAAGGCACCCCTGAAGAAACCTCAAAACATCCCTGAAGAAACCTCAAGGCACCCCTGAAGAAACCCCAAGGCACCCCTGAAGAAACCTCAAGGCTCCCTGGTTGAGAAAGGTTAGTCTACTCGCCTTCTCTAGGAATGCTCATAGTGGTCTTTAGTATAAATAATGGTCATTACTGGACAAAGCAAGCCTGTCCTCATCTTAAAGCGGAAATGCAAAAACGGTTAATCACTAAAACTTTGCAATGAACTTTAAAACAGTAACAAAAAAAAAAAATACTGATGGAAGTGAATTTGATTGGGTGTAAAAGAACTTTTTTTGGCATCCTTAAAACAATAATGTTCAAACCACCATGAAACAAATATCACGCCGGCAATTGTTTCCTCCAGGACTCTGAGAATGTATTGCTGAAAAAAAGCCGAGCCGGCTTTGGCGGTGCTGCTAGTGAGGCGTGAGCTCGCTGCCCCGACCGTCGATCCAATCCTCCTGCTGTGGCACATCTGCTTAGTGCTGAGAATGGCGCTCAGCCGCCAGCCAGCAGCCTTCCCCACGCTTTAATGGCAGCAAGAAATGAAAAAAAAAAAAGAAAGAAAGAAGAATAGATGATGGGATTGAGTGGAAATGTTCTGTGCACGTTATTAAGTTTGGAAAGTGTTATGGAGCGGCGTGCTGTTCTTCATGAAACGCCGCCATTCCATAGCGACGCGCTCCACCTTCTCCAACAGAGGCTCACCAGAGACCTTCCTTTGCAGATACCAGAAGTACAAGGGAAGGGGCGAAGGCCTTTGAAGTGTTCTGGGATCATTTGTAGGAAAAGTTGTTGGTTTAACTCAAAAGACAGCTGCTTAACTCTATTTAATCTGCGCCACTTTCATCACGCGGTAAAACCGCCGCTGGATGAAAATACAAACTCCGCACCTTGTTAAAAGCCGGGGAGCGGGGATAGTAACACATTGCTTCTTTCATATCGTTTTTTTTGATGTGCGAAGAACAACTGGAATTAGCGAAAACTGCCGTCACTGCAATCGATAATACAAAAGTTCAGGAGCGCGCGCGCCGCTCTGATTTCTCGCCTTTTTCATTACTTAGCGGAATGATGCCAGGGTGTTACAGGGAAATCCATCACCGGGGAATAACGAAGGTTGCCGCTGCTGACCTCTCCTTTATGACAATCCTAGTTCCCTGGCGATGCTTTGACTTCGAGTCAAAGCCCGGAATACGTTTAACCACTTCAATACCGGGCACCTGGGAGGGAAAATGGCTAATTGGGCCCAATTTGGACATTTTCGCTTAGGGGTGTACTCACTTTTGTTGGCAGCGGTTTAGACATTAATGGCTGTGTGTTGAGTTATTTTAAGGTGACAGCAAATTTACACTGTAAGGCTCCATGCACACTGTATCTGATAAACGACCATTTTTGGGCCTTTGGGCGTTTTTTTTTTAAACAGCCCAAAAACGCCACTTTATGTTATCCTATGTGTCCATGCACACATGGACGTTAAGGCCTCGTACACATGGACGTTTTTTGAGGCCAGCGTCTTCTGGCGCTTTTTGCAGCTCTCCATGTTAGTCAACAACATCATAAAAATGCCGACGTTTTTGAGCTGTAGACGGCGTCGGCGTTGGTGAGCTGAAAGTAGAACCCACGGCCAGTGCGTTCTGAGGCTGTAACGTTTTGGCGTTTTTTGACGCCGACGCCGCAAAACGCCAACTAATGCCATACCGGCGTTAACCGGCGTTTTTTGACGCCGACGTTTTTAGGTTGAAAAATAGCAGAGGGATGATTTTTTTTAAAAAAAAAATGCCTATTGATGCCGACACTCACTAACGCTCACTAACGCCGATGCATAACGCCGAAGAACGCCAATTCTTTTTCCATGACGTCGGGGCCTGACGTTTTGTTTATTTTTTAAGAAACGTCCGTGTGTATGAGGCCTAATTGTCTTTTATCAGCAGTGGCGTTTTTGGGCTGTTATCTGAACGCCCTGAATTGGCTTTCAAAAGTAGTTCTTTTGACCACAAAAAACCCCGGACGCCGATAAACGCCACTAAACGCTCATAAACGCCGGTAAACGGCTGTTTATCGGCGTCTGGTGTTTTTTGCAGTCAATGGCAGCTAATGAAGAAAAAAAAATGCCCAAAAACGCCAAAAACGCCGACGCTGGTAAACGCTGCTTACAAAATGCTGCAAAAGAACATTTTGTAAGCAGCGTCTCCTGCCCGACGCCGAGAGAGCCCAGATAGCGCCCAGTGTGCATGGAGCCTTATACAAGCTGTACACTCACTACTTTACATTGTAGCAAAGTGGCATTTCTTCAGTGTTGTCACATGAAAAGATAGAATAAAATATTTACACAAATGTGAGGGGTGTACTTACTTTTGTGAGATACTGTCAGCGGAGAAGGCATGGATCCTGTGTTCTGCAAAGTAGGGACATGGATCAATGCCTTCCCTTAGTAAAAGCCCCTCCCACACTACACTAAAACACTACCTAGGCACACAGTTAACCCCTTTGACTGCCCCTGATTTTAAACCCTTCCCAGTCAGTGTCATTAGTACAGGGAAAATGTGCAAATTTTTATCACTGTATTAGTGTCACTGGTGCCCAAAAAAGTGTGCAAAGTGTCAGTTAGGTGGCCAATTTGTGCGCCGCAATATAGCAGTCCCACTACAAGTCACAGATCGCCGCCTTTACTAGTAAAAAAAAAAATATTAAATAAAAATTCCATAAATCTACCCCATAGTTTTTAGATGCTATAACTTTTGCGCAAACCAATCAATATACGCTTATTGGGATATTTTTTTTTTACCAAAAACTAAAGAAGAACACATATTGGCCTAAACTGATGAAGAAATTCGATTCTTTTACATTTTTTTTTTTTGGATGTGATTTATAGCAAAAAGTTTAAAAAATTGTCGCTCTTTTTTTATAGCGCAAAAAAACAAATAAAAAAAGCATAGTAGAGCTGCACGATTAATCGTAATAAAATCGTGATCTCGATTCACGTCCCCCCCCCCCCCGCGATCTCCATCACATATTACCGCGATTATCAGTTCAGCTAATGGAGTCCGACTTGTGGAGCGACTGTAATAGAAGTCAATGCAAGTCGCCTGAAGTCTCCCCAGGAACCTTTTTCTAAGTCGGAGTGACTTGAGTCTCTCCTATCTGGGTAGACTGCCAAGTCTGAGAACATTAAGAGATACAATGTTTCTATTTATCAAAGGGTTGAACTCCGGTGTATAGAAGAGCTCAGTTTAACCATTTAAAGACTTAATCTTTTCTGACATTTGTTGCTTACAAGTAAAAATCCAGTATTTTCTGCTAGAAAATGACTTAGAACCCCCCAAACATTATATATATATTTTTTAGCAGAGACCCTAGACCACAGGTGTCAAACTGGCGGCCCTCCAGCTGTTGCGGACCTGCAAGCCCCATAAGGCATTGCAAGGCTGACAATTACAAGCACAACACCCACAGGCAGAGGCATGATGGGACTTGTAGTTCTGCAACAGCTGGAGGGCCGCCAGTTTGACATCCCTGCCCTAGAGAATAAAATGGCGGTTGTTGCAATATTTTATGTCACACGGTATTTGCGCAGCGGTCTTTCAAACGCAATTTTTTTTGGGAAAAATGACGCTTTCAGAAAAAAAAAAATGACACAGTGCCGTTAGCCCAATTTTTTGTATATGTAAGATGTTACGCCGCGAGAATCGTGACCTTTATTCTAAGTGAAAAAAATTGTGATTCTCGTTTTGGCCCAGAATTGTGCAGCTCCAACGCAGAGGGGATCAAATACCACCAAAAGAAAGCTCTATTTGTGGGAAAAAAAGGACATGAATTTTATTTAGGTACAACGTCGCACGACCGCGCAATTATCAGGTAAAGTAACGCAGCGCCGTAGCGCATCAAATGCCTTGGTCAGGAAGGGGGGTAAATCTTCTGGAGCTGAAGTGGCTACAGAAAAAAGAAGGTGTAAGACGATTGAGTTACAGTTATACAGCACCAATTAATCCTGCTGGTTTTTGTTGTGGCGATATTATTTTGCTCTGTACCAATGTCTGCCCTAAGACGTTTTTCAGGCGCTTTTGCGCAAAAAATAGCACCTAAAAAGCGCCTGAAAAACGCCCCCCCAATACACCCCAGTGTGAAAGCCAGGGTGCATTCACACTGGGGGCGGTGCGCTTGCGGGATGGAAAAAAAAGTCCCGCAAGCCGCATCTTTACCGCTCCTATACTGCCGCTGCCCATTGAAAACAATGGGGCAGCGCTCCATAGCTGGCACTTTTAACCCCTGTTTAACCCGTTGTGGGGGGGGTTAAAAGCGCACCGCAATAGCGCCGCCATAATGAGCGGTAAAACGCTAATTAGCGGCGTTTTACCACTAAAGCTTGGGCGGCTCCGGTGTGAAAGGAGCCCAATAGAGTGAACAGGACCTAAGACCTCAACAAAAAGCGGCAAGCACTAATGAACGGCGCATATTGTAGGAACGCCATACTAAATAATCCAATTCTACGCCGTCTTCAACTGGCTTCCTCCCGATATAAAATCGGTCACCGACAATCGCAGAGTTATTTAATAAGGCGAAGAGGAAAGCACACTAATCCATCAGCGTCATTAAGAAATCATCCTTCATTGTCTGGACTGTTAAAAATTGAAAGGTGGTTGATTGCTAGGCATCAGCAGCCTCTGCACATCATCATTATCTTTGCCCCGTCTGATTAAAGTAAACCTGCCACAAACACAGTCAATTCAAACCGAGCTTATGGAAAAAATTGCATAAAGAGATCACCTTCATCAAAAGCACGCATGCCATTCCCTCTTGGTGCGATGGCCCATTGACCGGCAGGAAGGTTTGGTGGGTGGCAGCGATGGGGGCAAGTTTGGCATTTATAGGAAACGTAGGGATTTTCATCAACCTCGTTATTATTATTATTATACAGGATTTATATAGCGCCGACGGTTTGCGCAGCGCTTTACAATATTAGGGCAGACAGTACAATTACAATACAGGAGGAATCAGAGGGCCCTGCTCCTTAGAGCTTACAATCTAAGAGGGAGGGTATCATGGACCTATATCTATCTTTTTGGTACAATCTGTTTATTTATATAGCGTTTATCAGTGGCGGCCGGTGCTCTATTTTTTTTGGGGGGGGGGCGGGAAACAAACTACCCGACCCCCATCCTGTTCGGTCGGTTGATTGGTCAGTAAGCAGACTGCACCTTCAATGTAGGCATAGGGGGAGCCAGAGAGGCGGGTTCTAATACGCTATTCCATTCTGGGCCTGGATTTTACAGGGCTGCAGGAAGATGGGGACAGAGGAGGTGAGGACTCACCAGGGTCGCCATCGTACAGCGGAATGGTCAGTCTGCCACCTGGAGTGTCGAGGCTCTGAAGAAGCGTGACCACTCGAAACGCGTTGGCCGATACCTCTACTGCAGGGTTTCTCAACCAGGGTTCTATGGAACTCTAAGGTTCCTTCAGAGGTTGCTAGGGGTTTCTTGAGCAATAAGTAATTTCTGTCTCTAAGTTCTCACCGACACCATTGATCTTTTTAGCTATCTGTAAGGGGGGTAATTCTTCCCAAAGCCCAAAAGTGTAAGGAGCATTCTTCCCAATGACCACAAGTGTAAGAGCATTCTTCCCAATGCCCATAAGTGTGAGGAGCATTCTTCCCAATGCCCATAAGTGTGAGGAGCATTCTTCCCAATGCCCATAAGTGTGAGGAGCATTCTTCCCAATGCCCATAAGTGTAAGGAGCATTCTTCCCAATGCCCATAAGTGTAAGGAGCATTCTTCCCAATGCCCCCAAGTGTAAGGAGCATTCTTCCCAATGCCCATAAGTGTAAGGAGCATTCTTCCCAATGACCATAAGTGTAAGGAGCATTCTTCCCAATGCCCATAAGTGTAAGGAGCATTCTTCCCAATGCCCATAAGTGTAAGGAGCATTCTTCCCAATGCCCATAAGTGTAAGGAGCATTCTTCCCATTGACCATCACATTATGCATCATTATATATAGTAACTTTTTGAAGGGGTTCCCTTAGACTGGAAAGTTATTTCAAGGGTTCTTCTATGTTGAAAAGGTTGAGAAAGGCTTCTGTACAGGGACAGTACCATGTGATGTGGACGGTTGTATGGACCCATGTGGAGGAAATACTTTACATCAGGGATATGCAATTAGCAGACCTCCAGCTGTTGCAAAACTACAAGCCCCCTCATGCCTCTGCCTCTGGGTGTCTTGCTTGTGGCTATCAGATTCTTGCTATGCCTCATGGGATTTGTAGTTCTGCAACACCTGGAGGTCTGCTGATTGCATATCCCTGCTTTACATGCTTTTACTCAAGTCTTTGTTTGTGAGAATATTACCAACTTTTGTATTTGAATAAAGCTTTTGTTGAAGGATAATGCACTAGGCCCACCCATCTTCTATTGTTTTTATGCCATCTGGAGTATAGGTGCTGTGATCGCCATCAAGACCTGGAGGGCCACCACGAGCTCCACCGGCGCCATCTTGGCCACCTGATGATCCGCGGGCTGGGTAAAGGTCGGTCAGTTTCCGTGGCTGCCCGGGTGCTTTGCAACGGCGGGTCATTGTGCTCATTTGTGGCGGAGTTTGTGCCAGGTTAGTGGGGCCGGGTGTCACCTCAGTTGTCGGTCTGTGGCCGCGAAGCAGAAGAGCTCTAGGAAGAAGCTGCCTTCTGCAGAGTTGGCTGGACTCCCCCCCCCCCCGACAATAGCGAATATTAATTTGCTACTGTCGCACAAGTGGGTGGGCTCAGGGCACAGTGCTCTGTGCCCGGAGCCCACCCTTTTTTGAAGCCAATTAGAGCCTCTGGATCTAATCACGTGCTTAAAAAAAAAAAAACCCCATTGAAATCCATGCATCTGGCGCCCTGCATGTAGATTAGGGGCCGGGCGCATGGATTAGGGGGATGGCACACCTGTGCCCCTAATGGAGCGGTCACCACTGGTGATCATAGACTTTTGGCCATAGCATAGTCGAATATAAGAATGACAAAAAAAATCCCAAACCTATGACAGTTGGTTTGAGAGTGGTCTCATTTTATCACTCTGATTAATAGGAATGCAATGGAGAATCTATGTATTGGAGATGAAACGCTTGGTAGAATATTTAGAGGGGCATGTAGGCGGGCTGAACTGGGTTTAGATGTAGTAAGTCAGCAGTTGGCCCAGGCTAAGAGAAAGGGTTAAATGTTGCCAGCTCAGTTCCCAGGCTTTTGGTCCAAGCCACCCCACCTGTGCTATAAAAAGATGGATGGCTGAGGTCCGTGGGTTCTGGTGGGTTCTATTGTTACCTGTGTGTGGAATCATCTAGCGCTGCTGAAGGCATCAAGGTTTTTGGAAGATATCCAAGTCTTGGAGAATACCAAGATGGACTATCACCTCATGGAGGTATGCCTGGGCAGCAACACTACTAGTCATGGTTAGAGGAAATCTGTAGTTCCTATTGAATTGCTAATTTCTTCAGTAAAATTTACAATAAAGTAGAACTAAAGGCAAAACTTTTAGTTTTGGATAGAGTGGAGAGGGTTTAGAACCCATGTCGGTTTTTATTGATGTCTGTGCTGCTGTTAAGGAGATTCTATCTCTCTATTTGTCCTGTTTACCATTATCATTATCATGAACAGTGACAGTAAAACATAATCCCTAATTTTGGGTTGACGCCAGAACAGTAATAGAGGGAAAATCTTCCAATGGGGACACTAAGTCTGGTTAACTGGGGGTCTCCAAGGAATTCCCATAATTTGCAGGGATTTCCTCTCACTTCCTGTTTGGCTATGGGACAGGAAATGAAGGGAAATCTCTGTAATGGGACACAGATGGCGAAAAAAAAAAATCTGACCGGTTTTAAAACACTCCCTTGCTTTATCCAGTTTTGCCTATAGTTCTACTAACTGTTCTAAGTCTGGTCTGAAATTACTTAAAGTGGTGCATGTGGGCCCTGATGTATTAAAAAGAACTTGGGTCTGCAAAAGCATTACGGGGTATGAAGAAACACCACTGCAAAAGGGAAGACAAGGAAGAGGAGTGTAGTTGCTAAGAGTAACCAAGCACTACATTTATCTCTACAGGAAGAACCGTAGAGCAGAGAGGCACAGCAAAGAACAGAGAACCCAATCAACCAAGCAGCTCCTGCAGCGGGGGAGTGGGATGGGGGGTTGGGGAGCTCTACATTTATAAGGAGCTCTACATCAAGCCTAAGTGGAGAACCATAGAGTAGAGAGGCACAGCAAAGAACAGAGAACCCAATCAGCCAAGTGGCTCCTGCGGGGGGCAGCACTACATTTATACAGATCTCTATGTCAAGCCTAAATGAAGAACCATAGAGTAGAGAGGCACAGAAAAGAACAGGGAACCCAATCAACCAAGCGGCTCCTGTGGGGGGATTGGGGGTTTGGGAGGCGTTAGTCCTACAATTATACAGATCTCTACGTCAAACCTAAATAAAGAACCACAGAGTAGAGAGGCACAGCAAAGAATAGGGAACCCAGTCAACCAAGCGGCTCCTGCGGGGGGCAGCGCTACATTTATACAGATCTCTACGTCAAGCCTAGATGAAGAACCATAGAGTAGAGAGGCACAGCGAAGAACAGAGAACCCAATCAACCAAGCAGCTCCTGTGGGGGGATGGGGGGTTGGAAGGGGTTAGTCCTACATTTATACAGATCTCTACGTCAAACCTAAATGGAGAACCATAAAGTAGAGAGGCAAAGCAAAGAACAGGGAACCCAGTCAACCAAGTGGCTCCTAAGGGGGGCAGCACTACATTTATACAAATCTCTACGTCAAACCTAAATGGAGAACCATAGAGTAGAAAGGCACAGCAAAGTACAGGGAACCCAATCAACCAAGTGGCTCCTGTGGGGGGATGGGGGGGGGGAGTTGGGAGGGGTTAGTCCTACATTTATACGGCTCTCTACGTCAAACCTAAATGAAGAACCATAGAGTAGAGAGGTACAGCAAAGAACAGGGAACCCAATCATCCAAGCGGCTCCTAAGAGGGGCAGCACTACATTTATACAGATCTCTACGTCAAACCTAAATGGTAAAACCATAGAGTAGAGAGGCACAGCAAAGCAAAGAATAGGGAACCCAGTCAACCAATCGGCTCCTAAGAGGGGCAGCACTACATTTATACAGATCTCTACGTCAAACCTAAATGGGGAACCATAGAGTAGAGAGGCAAAGCAAAGCAAAGAATAGGGAACCCAATCAACCAATCGGCTCCTAAGGGGGGCAGCACTACATTTATACGGCTCTCTACGTCAAACCTAAATGGAGAACCATAGAGTAGAGAGGCACAGCAAAGAACAGGGAACCCAATCAACCAAGCGGCTCCTTCCAGGGGAGAGCTACATTTATACAAATCTCTACGTCAAACGCAAATGAAGAACGGTAGAATAGAGAGGCACAGGAGGATTTGGTTTCAGAAAAGAGGATTCCCTCTTCCAGAAGGACAATTAGGACGGTGATATCAAACAGAGGTTTTCCGTAGTCTTCATAATTCCATATACCTGCAAACTATAAGGTCCCTATTATTTTGAGGGCCCTCTGTATCTCCGTCTACGCACAGTGGAAAATAGTGGAAGTCCAGGATTTAATAACCAAGAACATTTTGGAGTAAATTGAAGCCAGAAAATATTAATGGGGAAATATTTGTGAAAGTGAAGTGGAGGAGATATTGGGGCAGAAGGTAGCCCTTGTTATAGGAATGGACACATCTGGAAGGGATTACTAGGCCGGGGCTGTGTTTCATATCACAGACAGGTACTTGGTTGTGCTGGTAGCAGCCGTCTCTGGGTGGGCGAGGGATTAGGCAAAGCTTTGACATGACGGAGAGCCGAGGGACACGGTGCTGACATGTCTCAAACACCACGCTAAGCCTCAGGGGCGAGATCTGAAAAGTAGGCTGAAAAAAAAAAAAAAAAAAAAAAAGAAAAGGCCCAAAATATGAAACGATTTATTACGCGGCTGATCTCTAAATCACACCGTTAACAGCCCTATCGAAAATAGTAAACGGCTAAAGGAATGAAATCCTATCGACAGCTGCGGGGGAGGCTTTCCGCAGAACACTCACTCGCTGCTTAAGATGAAAATTGGTTGGGAAAGGACAATGAGGACTGAAGTTTTCAGGTCTCAGCGCCCGCGAGGGAATCTCGCTATTCCAAGGACTTTATATTTATGACATAAATGTATTTCGGCACGCTAAACCGGTTCTGCGGGGATAATACAGGCTTAGCAGTCCTTCTGATGGAAGGCAAAGTGGGACAAATATTTGAGGCCACCAAGACCGAGGGAGCAGCCACTAGAATTCTTAGTAAGAAGGGCAGAATAAGAGCAACGTTCTTTTCTTAGAATGTATTTTGAGATATTGTTCTACTGGGCCAAGCAACAGGGCCGGGGGCCAAGGGGTGGGCAGGAGGGCACTGGGTGTTATGTGAGGTTTGGGGACACCACAAGGAAATTGGGGGGTTGCGTAAAGAGGGGAAATTTGGGGGGACGGCAGGAGGTAAGAATTGTTAAGGAGGAGAAATTTGGAGAGGTGCGCTAGGAGCAGGGGAGGGCTGGGCCAGGGGGCAGGGTGGCAATTGCCCCCCAGGCTACCCTAACTTACATTCAAAATGGCAGACGGCTGCTGCCCGCTCACACTTTTTTCTTCTTATGGAGGAAGGAAGCAGGGGCGCAGCCACCAACTAACTGCAGGCAAAGGGAGGGGGGGGGCACCCAGGGCTGGCTATGCTGATGGGTACTGGCTAGCCTGCATGATGGGCACTGATCAGGTTGCATTTGACAGGCACTGGTGAGGCTGCATTGATGGGCACTGATGAGGCTAAGCTGATAGGCACTGGTGAAGCTGCATTGGTGGGCACTGATGAGCTGCATTGATGCATTATTTTTGTTAATCCTCCTTTGTTGCTATTAACATTAAATTATGTTACCACATTGTATCATATTTGTCTTGCTTCATAACATCAATATCCATTCTAAAATCAGGTGGGCATGGATGGTGAGCTGATTCGGTGGTTCAATGAGCCACTTGACTGGACTTGCCCCCCAGGCCTAAGGCTGCCAGCCCTCCCCTGGCTAGGAGTGGTGATTTGTGCAGAGAGGGGAGATGGGGGAAGATGATTTGTGCTAGGATGAGGGATTTGGGGGGGTTTGCCTAATTTGGGGTGGGGGCAGGGGATGTGTTCTAGGAGGGGGAATTTGTTTTTGGGAGAGGGATTTGTGCTAGTAGGGATGACTGGGGGAGGGGGTTTGTGCTAGCATGGGGGATTGGGGGAGGGACATTTGTGCTGGGAGGGGGAATTTGGAGAAGGGGGTAGAGGAGAAATGTGATGGGTAGAGGATTTGTG
>BLSH010545474.1:67753-88571 GCA_018402905.1 Glandirana rugosa | reverse complement strand
AAGAAGGTCTTGACACGTCATTAGGTCACACTGAATTTCTGGCGAGTGACGACGGGAGGGAGGAACACGTCCCCCTGACCAGAGCAGAGGCGGGGGAGGACATCAAAAGACATCCGTCGGATATTACCCACCCCGGACTGCCCGGGGAGGGTGTCGAGACGAGAGACGTGTCCGATACATGTCGTGTCGCTACTCCAGTGAAAATGGTCCACTAAACCACGTTTCACGTACTTGTAGGAAACACCGGCAATTCCTTATATAAACTTACTGGTAAAACACGGTCCTTTCAAAGGAATGGGAAGCTAGATGTCCCACCCGATAAATATACCTGAAAAGTTTCCCCCCTCACATATACTAATGTGCCACAAACAGGAAGTTAATATCACCAACCATTCCCATTTTATTAAGGTGTATCCATATAAATAGCCCACCCTGTAGATCGAAGGGTAAGGAAACTTTCCTGGCACAAAATGGTCATTCAAATATATTCCTTAACGGCCACAAAGGATGTTCATGCACTTTGCACCAAATCACCTGGTAAAAGTGACCTCATCGCTGTGCTGTACATAGCCTGTGCAGAGAGCAGAGCTGTGGGAGGGGCCCGTCAGGCCCCACCCATTATAGGCTGCCTACAGAAAACTACAGGAGGGGGCGGAGACGAGACCAGTCCCCCTGCACAAGGAGGGAGGGCAGCAGTGAGCGGTCTTTAAGTCACACTGGATTACTGCACAGTTCTGGAAGAAATGGTCAAAGCACTCCAAGGTTCAATAAGAAAGCACGCGACTCTTTGTCTTTAGATAATATTTCTTATCCTAGAGTTCAGCTTAACGAAGGGCTAGGAACTCACGAGCTATAAGGCTTCCCCACCTGTTTTACATTAAACATAATAAAGTCTTACCTTTACGTGGAGCTTTATGTGTTCTTAGGCTGATCAGAGCATCAAAACGTTATCTTCAAATCTAAAGAACAAAATAATTCATATTAATAATGAGAATCAGATAATGCATAAAACACAAGCCAAAGACAACGATTAACCAATCTGCATTAAAGTCTCATTACCTCCTTTATCACAGTGTTCTGTCCCCCATTACACTTTGTCCCATCGTCCTATATGCTGTGGAAGGCTGGACACACGGTTGGACCGGTCGCCCAGCAAGGCCATCCAGCAATGCAGCTAGGAGGAGGCGCTAACACTGGGGGTGGCCTAAAATTTGAGCTTGCTTACTGTTAGGGTTGCCACCTTTTCTTCAAGTCAAACCCGAACACTTTAGCAGCACACAGCAATTTCTTTTTATAGTGTAAACTGTACACATATCTTGCTATTAAACAACAAGAGTCCCCCTTTACATCTGAATCCACAGAGTTCCCCTTTTATATCTGAACTCGCAGAGTTCTCTTTCACTGTAAGGGGGGACTCTGCAGATTCTGATGTAAGGGAGAACTTTGGGGACTCTAACATAAGGGATGCTCTGGGAACCCTGATTTAAGGGGGAACACTGAGAACTCTGTACGGAGAGGACTCTGATGTAAAGGAGAACACTGTGGCCTCTGGTGTAAAGGGGAACTCTGATGTAAGGGGTGCTCTGAGAACCCTGATTTACTTACTGTACTCACTCAGAGGCAGGAGAGAGAACAGGGGTGGGGGGAGACTTCAGTCACAGACAGGGATGGATGGAGAGCTCACTCATCCTTTGGCAGTCAGCGCCTCTCATCCAGATGTATCTGAGGCTTCTGGGCTTCAAATTTCTGGCCCCCACTTTCCTTTTCTGAGGCACAGCACCAGAGATTGGAGTGTGGGGCAGACACAGAGGGGCAGGGGCGGGAGGAAGAGGTGCAGATTGAGCCCTCTCTCCTCTCCCGTCTGTGTGTTTGGGGGGGATTGTTAGTGCTGGCTTTGGGCAGTGTGAAAGAGAATGTAACAGACCCTTTCAGCTTAGACAACTCAGGCCAGCAACCCTGCTGGGAAGCCATAGTCCAGTCTGAATAATGTGTCCGGGTTTCAGGCAGTCTGAAACCCAGACGCAGGATTCCAAACCCGAACTGTCCGGGTGAATCCATGACAGGTGGCAACCCTACTTACTGTGTACACTGTAACAGTCCTTATACCCCAAAGAAAATGCTTGGAATGTAGCGCCCTCTGGTAAGTGGGAGCTAGAGTATGTAGGGTTCTTTGTAAGTGAGGTAAAATTTAGTCAGGCCTGACTGAGAGCAGGCCTGATTGTTTTGATTTCTGGGCTGGGAGTGGCTCAGGTAGGACTGGGCAGTTCCTAGATGATGTCATTGGATCCTCCTACTTCTTTCCAGAAAGAACTGGAATATTCTGGAGAGAGAGGCTGGAGGGGAGGTGTAATCATCTGGGTGTTGTAAGGTGCCTTGACCAATCCCCAATCTGGATTGGCAGGGGGCAGGCCATACTCTGAGTCAGCCCAATCTGGGAGGAGTAGTGTCGGGTGGAAGTCTGGAGATGTAGCAGAGGCACTACACTCCTAAACCTGCATGGTTTAGGAGATATACAGTGTACTCGCATGTGCCCACATCATCGGGCACATGCACAGTGAAGAAACAGCCTCCCTGCCGTTCCTTGACTGAGATTGTGCCGCGATTGACGGCTCCTGTGCGCAAGGACGGGAGTGACTTCACGCGACTCTGGCCGGTCACAGAGTCGCAGCCCCGGAAGGAAGACGGGCTGAAGATGGACACTGCCTGCACTGGGGACAGTGTTGGGTGGAAGAGTGGAGAATGTAGCAGGTGCTGTGGAGGCCTCACCTGGGAGGGAGCCCCCAGTCTGGGGGGGGGTGACCATGAGGCCTGGAGGCTCGGGTGCAGCCAGGAGGGGAGTCGGTTCTTGGAGCAGCACAAGGGAGCAGGAGAGCAGCAGAGAGGCTACACTAAAGGCTCTTTAAAGGATCCACTGCCGGTGAGTGACAGACCCTGGGAGCTGGCAAGAAGGCTGAGACAGGCTGGGAGGAGACAGTGGACAGTCTGTGGAGGTCGGAGGAGACAGTCAGGGGAAGGAGTGGCATGGGACAGCGAGGGAGGCCAGAGTGGCCTGGAAGAAGAATGGGCTGGGAGTAGAAGTTCATTCATGCTCAGCTAGCACCAACATACTTAGCTACACAACTGGGGGTCCGTGGCTTCACAACCGGGAGCCTATGGCCCTTGCCTGTAATGGGTGGTCCAGAGGTCCTGCTAGCAGAAGAGCAGGCCTCACCATGTGCTAGCTGTGATGAAGGAAGAGGTGTTATGGTGGTCTGATAAATTGCCTTTCAGGCCTGGAACAACGAGCAGCGTGCAGGAGAGGAGTTAGGAGAGGAACAGTCAGCAAGCGTCAGTGCTGGAGGAAGAGGAGTGTATATACTGTCGGTGTATATAGAAGATTTGTGTGCAAATTTCAATGGGCATCCCACAGCAACCCCTTTCCCCATCCAAGTTTATTCCCCTAATAAAACAACAAAACTAAGTACCGGCCTGTTCTGTGACTCTGGATGTGAGGAAAAATGTGTGACTGAGGGCAGGGTGTCAGGTGAACCACAACTATCAGCCACCCCCAAGGGGGCACATGGCTACAGGAACTATCCTCACCTTTACTCCAGCGATGGTAAAGTATATAGAAGAAGGGAATTGGGACTTTATATGACGCACATGGTGGAAAATGAGTGGATGATAGATCATGATAAAAAAGGATTAAATTAGAGGATAATCGCAGATACATATTACACATAAACAGGTATTTCTGGCGTTTTTACATTTTTTTTTTACTAGTAATGGCGGCGATCTGTGATATTGCGGCGGACATGTCGGACATTTTTGACACTTTTTTTGGAACCAATGACATTTATACAGCGATCAGAAATTTAAATGTCCACTGATTACTGTATAAATGTCATTGGCAGGGAAGGGGTTAACCTGCAGGGGGCAGTGAAGGGGTTAACTGTGTACCCTAGGCGTTCTAACTGTGAGGGGGCTGGGCTGCCAGGGGCACCAGAGATCTAACTGATCCCAGTGACAGGAACCAGTAGATCTCTCAAATGCCGCCTGTCAGAGCGGGGAACTGTATGGCTTCCAACTGTCCCTGATTTGGAGCAAAGTCCCTCTTTCCTCCCCATGTGTCCCTCATGTTGCTCTGATCTATAAAGTTCTATATAAAATGCACTTTTTATCTATCAAAAAGTGTTTCCCAGTGCTAAACCTTTCATCCAATTGCTAAATTGCTGCAGTTGTAAATTCCAAAAACCAATATAAAGAAATAGTAGTGGAAAAAAAAGCACTTGCGGGTTTAACCAATCTCGTTTTTTTGTACAATTCTCCTTTAAGGGGGCGTGGCAAGGGGTGTGTCCTATGCCTGCATACTTTTGAGAGTTGGGAGGTATGGCACCGCTGTGTTTACATCGGAGGTTCCCCGTTCTTTCTCTCTGCCAGGCAATCGCGGCTCACCGGCGGACATCGGGTCCGCCCGAGCCGCGGGCACACCCCTGCAGAGCACGGCGATTCGCGGGAAAGCTCCACCATGCAGCAGTAAATGTACTGCGTGCGGTCGGGAACCGGTTAGGATGAGGGATCCGACTTGGAGGCGACTTCAATGGAATGCTATGGGCACAAGTTGGATAGAAGTTGCCTAGAAGTCGCGCAGGAACCTTTTTTTGAAGTCGGAGCGACTCATTAAGACGGCTCCCATTCTTTTCAATGGGATTTCACTTGTCAAGCGACTTGAGGCGACCAGGGCTGGTGCAAGGATTTTTGACACCCTAGGCGAAACCTCATTTTGCCGCCCCCCCCTTTGGTTCTGCCCCTGACTCCACCCCCTCTGCCCTGTCCATGTATACAAGGTGGCGGAGGTGGATATTTTTGCAGTGCCTCTCTACCCATTACTTTAGCCATGGTCCACAGGCCTGCACCTGTGCCTCTGGACCCAGCCTAAAGTCAAATAATGGCAGCACCGGCTCGCTTTCTTATGCCAGCTGTGGTCTGCAGGTATATGGACAGGCTGGGGTAGTATATGGACAGGCTAGGGCAGTATATGGACAGGCTGGGGTAGTATATGGACAGGCTAGGGCAGTATATGGACAGGCTGGGGTAGTATATGGACAGGCTAGGGTAGTATATAGACAGTCTAGGGTAATATATAGACAGGCTAGGGCAGTATATGGACAGGCTGGGGTAGTATATGGACAGGCTAGGGCAGTATATGGACAGGCTGGGGTAGTATATGGACAGGCTAGGGTAGTATATAGACAGGCTAGGGTAGCATATAGACAGGCTAGGGTAGTATATGGACAGGCTAGGGTAGTATATGGACAGGCTAGGGTAGTATATATAGACAGGCTAGGGTAGTATATAGACAGGCTAGGGTAGTATATAGACAGGCTAGGGCAGTATAGGGGCGGGCTAGGGCAGTATAGGGGCAGGCTAGGGTAGTATATGGACAGGCTATGGTAGTATATATACAGGGGCTTGGCGCCCTGGGTGTCAGTGCGCCCTAGGCGGCCGCCTACTCCGCCTAATGGTAGAGCCGGCCCCGGAGGCGATTTAAGTCAGAGCGCAAGTCGCCCCTGTGTGAACCGGCCCTAAAGGAGTTTCGTTTTTAGGTGGATGAGGTACAGGCTTCCCTGAAGAGATGAGTTTCCTAGTATATACAAATAATGTAATATTCCCTCAATGTCAATATTACCTCCTAGCGCTCAAGGACAAAAAAAAAAAATCACATTAAACAACCATTTGTGACTGAGTGCACCTGCTTTAAAATCTAAATTTCTCATACATTAGTAACAAAGTAGTAGCAGCGCTTCTCATACATATATTCACAAGACCCGGGTGAAAACAAAATATGCATGCAAATGCAATCTTCAAAGTCCATATACAGTCCAATCGGTTTGTAGGGAATTCCAA
This sequence comes from Glandirana rugosa, assembly GCA_018402905.1. Classification (NCBI taxonomy): domain Eukaryota; kingdom Metazoa; phylum Chordata; class Amphibia; order Anura; family Ranidae; genus Glandirana; species Glandirana rugosa. The sequence continues at coordinate 82,685 of BLSH010545474.1, read as the reverse complement.
AATAGTAACGATCAGCCGTCACCACACCATGTGAGACCTCTCCCCAAAGGTAATGAATTCACCAAAACACCATGGAAAAAGCGCCCAAAGGAATTTTTCATCCGCTGCAGCCGCATCCATTAACAATCCATATTAAAGTGGTTGTCAACCCTTGAAAACCACTTTAACCTACAGGTAAGATTATAATAAGGCTTAGCTGTAGGTTCCCTGCATATCTCCTGTAGCGTCCCCATAGACTAGGTGCGTTTTCCTAGTGATGATCTAGTTTTATCTGGGCCGGGAGGAGAAGCTCAAGGAGGATTGGGTGGACTTAACAAATGAGGTCACCAGAACCTCCCACTTCTTTCTAGAAACCTGGTGAAGGTTTTTGGTCAGAGAGCTGGGGGGATGGGTGGAGCCATCTGGAGTATTCTAAGGAGCTCTGACCAATCCCCAAGCAGGATTGGCAGGGGGCAGGCCTCCTTAAATACTCTGAGTCAGCCCAATCTGGGAGGAGTAGTGTCGGGTGGAAGTCTGGAGATGTAGCAGAGGCACTACACTGCTAAACCTGCACGGTTTAGGAGATATACAGTGTACTCGCATGTGCCCACGTCATTGGCACATGCACAATGAAGAAACAGCCTCCGGGCCGTTCCTTCACTGAGATTGGCGGCTCCCACAGAGCCGGAGTCCGCGGTCCAAGGAGGAAGAGGGGCAGACGATGGATGCGGCCTGGAGCGGGGACGTCTTGGGCTTCCAATGCAGGTAAGTGCCACATAATGGGCTAATATGCAATGCATACCGGCCCATTATCCTTTTACATTGCAGGGTAATAAAGAGGAAGTAAAACCCATCAGGGTTTACTTCCCCTTTGAACTTCAGTGTGAATCTAGACCTCACATGGGTGACAAGAGCACTGGCACAGTGGATTACCATAAGTTTATTAAGTTCCATTAAAAACCCCCTCTCAAGATATGCACTTACGGGAAATCCTCAACTGCTCCAACCCTTACCTTGTGGAAAAAATGAATTAATGTTAATTTCCCTCTGTACAAAGCCACCTATTTGGTGAGAGGATGCCCTAAAAAATCCCACAAGAATTGGGACATTTGGGTGGAGGACCTGTCTACTACTACTGACCCCGAGTCTCCTTCTTAATAGATTACCCTACAAATGATTCGGTGAACATGCATACATTGTTGAATCCACGCCCAATCTACATGTCTGTAGCACCTGTCCCGATTTCCCCCGAAAGCCTGACGGCGACTCACAGAGGTGGGGAGGGCTTACACAATCCTCAGGGTGTAGGGTGTTGGGCATGGTGGGTGAGATCAATGAAAAAGAAGTTGAGCGCCAGTCACTTTTATGCTTTCAACAAAAGAAAGTTTATTTCTCAATAGGAGAAATAGGGGAGAGAGAGGGACAGGGCACAGGACACCCTTAGTAACAGTCAACAGGCAGTCAGACTCCTTAGACAAAAATAGGTGAAGTGAGGCAGACAGCAGTATAGAAAAAAAGAGCCTTTAAGCTGAACCAGCACATCTGTACTTTGTAGGGCAGGCTGTCTCCTCTAGTAACTCAGCTCTACTCACAGCTTCAGACACATGGATTTACTTGGATGAGTTCTCTCCTGAAGTCCTCCCAACCACTTCATAGCCTCACTGCTCATGAAGAGTCCCCCCTGGTGCTTCCTCCAAACTCCATCCCTCTCAGAACCCCTTCCAGATCTTTGGCAGGCTCCCATCAGCAAACTTTGAACACCCGGATAGGCCTTAGACATGCCTAGCAACTGGCAGCCTCCTGGATAGGGCCCAGGCTTCAGGCCTAGCAGCCAGGAGCTGTTTCACACACGTCCACCCATGAGGACGGGGTGGGCTGGACTCCTAGATCACCTGACTTCTTCCAGTTAAATACCTCTCCCACAATGCAACACTACCGAGCTCATTGGCTGAGAGGGTATGTGTCAATATAACGTCAATGTACTGTAACGTATCACTCTGTCAGAGGCAACAGCACCACCTCCTGACAAAAAGGAGAAACCACACAACTGGAAATGAACCATGTAATCCAAAAACACTGTAAATCAGCCAAGATAATTTATTACCCAGCACATCTAAATTTACCTACCACCCTATTCTAGAGGTGAGGGCGCTACATGTCTAAGAGTTTTGACTTCCTTATCTGTTCAAGGCTGCTTATTATTACCCTGGAGTAGCTGATACCTTCAAAATATCAACAACCTCAGGTGGTAATGGAGCGTTTAGTTTTGTTCTAGTTCCAATACCGGCACTACCGTTAAAGTTTTACTTTTTTTACTGTTGTTTTATTATGCTGTATATGTACCGAGCCTGGGTGTGCCCGATAGGCTCTGTTTTGTACCTGAAATTGAAACCCAATAAAAAGATATGCACTTACAAGACTATAGTTAAAATACAGCGCATAACATCGTAAAATCACAGCGGTGTGTCTGCCTCTCTCCGCTCCTGGAACCGCTTAACGGACCGGGGTTGCCCGGGACGAGGAGATCACTGCAAACTTTCAGATGTGCCGCATGGTCACGCCCTGACTAGTTTCGTCATCACTTTGTCCGACGCCCTCTGACGACGTGATGACGAAACTCGTCAGGCCCACGAGGGTTTACTTCCTCTTTAATAACCCATATTAAACTTCATATTCCCCTGCAAAGTAAAAGCATAATGGGCCGGTATACATTGCATAGTAGCCCATTATGTGTCACTTACCTGCAAACGAAGCCTGCGATGTCCCCTGTGCAGGCAATGTCCATCTTCAGCCCCTTTTCCTTCCGGGGCCGCGACTCTGTGACCGGCCAGAGTCGCCTGACGTCACTCTCATGCTTGCGCACAGGAGCCGCCAATCGCGGCACGATCTCAGTGAAGGAACGGCACGGAGGCTGTTTCTTCACTGTGCATGTGCCCGATGATGTGGGCACATGCGAGTACACTGTATATCTCCTAAACCGTGCAGGTTTAGGAGTGTAGTGCCAGACTTCCACCCGACACTACTCCTCTCAGATTGGGCTGACTCACTTAAGGAGGCCTGCAACCTGCCAATCCTGCTTGGGGATTGGTCAGGGCTCCTTAGAATACTCCAGATGGCTCCACCCATCCCCCAGCTCTCTGACCAGAAACCTTCTCCAGGTTTCTAGAAAGAAGTGGGAGGTTCTGGTGACCTCATCTGTTAAGTTCACCCAATCCTCCCTGAGCCTCTCCTCCCAGGCCAGATCAATTCAAATGCTTTTACACTCAGGCCTGACTAAATTTTTCCTCACCTGGCAAAACCCTACCGCGCGGGAGCCGTCGGTCACGGCACAAACTGAGCGAAGAAACGGCACTGCGCATGTGTAGAATTGTGTCGGCAATGCGACTACACTGTATATCTCCTAAACTGTGCAGGTTACAAGGAACCTACAGGTAAGCCTTACTATAGGCCTTATTATAGGCTACCTATAGGCTAAAGTGGTTGTCAACCACTTTAATGGATGCGGCTGCAGCGGATAAAATTCCTGTAGGCGCATTTTTCATGGTATTTTGGTGAATTCATTACCATAGGGGAGAGGTCTCACGTGGTGTGGTGACCAGGGCTGGTGCAAGGATTTTTGACACCCTAGGCGAAACCTCATTTTGCGCCCCCCCCCCCCCATTGGCTACACCCCTGACTCCACCCCCTTTTCCCTGCCCAACCTGATCAGCGCCAATGAATTGCAGCCTGATCAGCACCAATCAAATACAGCCTCACCAGGTTCCATCAAATACAGCTTCACCAGCGTCAATCAATACAGCCTCACCTGTGCCCATCAAATACAGCTTCACCTGTGCCCATCAAATACAGCCTCATGGGGGACGGGGCAGAGGGAAGGGGGGTATTTGGCAGATCAGTCACCATTTCTATATACATTTGCAAATGGCATGTGATAATACAATCTCATTCTCTCAATCAGACAGCGTCAGTTTTTACATGAATCAATGCAGAGCAGCCAGTGACAGATCAACAGTGGCCAGGCGCCCCTAGGCGGCAGTGCGCCCTAGGCGGCCGCCTACTCTGCCTAGTGGTAGAGCCGGCCCTGGTGGTGACGGCTGATCCCTACTCTTTTGGAATTCCCTACAAACCGATTGGACTGTATATGGACTGTAGTTTCCTAGTATAACCTATTATAGGAATAAAGGAAGACCTGTTGGAGATCTTCCACCGGTTTCTGGAAGTCCACGCTCGCGGTCACATCATCAGGAGCAGTAATGCTTTGGAGTAGGGAGAATTCGCTATTCTCGATATGCCGGCAATGACATTAGCGAATAGCACAGAGCATAAAAACGGTCATTATTCATAGCGCTGAAGTCATCAGATTACCACTTGACATTAACAATAAGTAAGACGTGAGCTTCTAATATTACACTTTATAGCTGATGGGATCGCCACTTCACACTGATAGGCAAACCATGTGCTCTCCTATTACACAGCTGTCAGTGGTCCTGAATAATAGAAATATGGCAATTTGATGGCGGTTTCTGGGAACGACAAGAAAAATACGCAGTGACACGAGCGATGCATCCATTACCGATGACGTGTGTTAATGAAATGGATGTAAACATGGAAGATTCGGCTTTCGTGCAACGTCTGGGTGATCGGACGCTGATCACAACGATGACATTGAGGGATAGCTGACTTAACCCGTTGACGCCGGTGTAACACATACAGCGGGTAAAATAAGTATTGAACACGTCGCCATTTTTCTGGCCACTTGCCGTATAGTAACGACTATAAGGGGCGACAGAGTGACTTTGTCCCGCAAATCGCCGCTTATAGTCGTCACTCGCGGGCACAACGGCTAGGGGGCGAGCGTGCGCCCCCACCGGCGTGCGCTCGTGCCCGCTGCACGCTCCCTGAGCTCCCACTCGATGTCCGCTGGTGCCCTGTGACAGAGCCACAACAGGGAACCGCCGGCGTAAGCACGGCGGTTCCCCGCTCTGTCAGGCGGTACGACAGAGATCTACTGATCCCTGTCACTGGGATCAGTTAGATCTCTGGTGCCCCTGGCAGCCCAGCCCCCTCACAGTTAGAACGCCTAGTTAACCCCTAGATCTCCCCCTGCAGGTTAACCCCTTCACTGCCAATGACATTTATACAGTAATCAGTGGATATTTAAATTTCTGATTGGTGTATAATTGTCATTGGTCCCAAAAAAGTGGCAAAAATGTCCGACATGTCCGCCGCAATATCGCAGTCTCGATAAAAATCGCAGATCACCGCCATTACTAGTAAAAAAAAAATAATTGTAAAAACGCTATAAATTAATTCTCATCGTTTGTAAACGCGGCAACTTTTGAGCAAACCAATCAATAAACGCTGATTGCGATTTTTTTTTACCAAAAATATGGGAAAGAATATAAATCGGCCAAAACTGATGAATACATTTTTTTTTTTTTTTTGGGTTTGTATTTTAGCAAAAAGTAAGAAATATTGTTTTTTTTTTTCAAAATTGTCGCTCTTTTTTTGTTAATAGCGGCGATCAGAAATGACGCAGAGGTGATCAAATACCACCAAATGAAAGCTCTATTTGTGGGGGAAAAAGGACGCAAATTTTGTTTGGGTACAACGTCGTACCACCGCGCAATTGTCAGTTAAAATGACGCAGTGCCGAATCGTAAAAGGTAAGTATACACTATATTGTCAAAAGTATTGGGATGCCTGCCTTTACATGCACATGAACTTGAGGCTGAATTCACACTAGTCCGGTGCGAATTGCAGCTCCGGTTTCAGTGGTTCCTCTTGGTTCTAGCTGCAGATCAGCTGATCTGGGAGAGGAGGGGGAGGTGTAGTGAGGGCGGGGGGAGAATTGGTGTTCAGAATGGAACACATCTGCAAATCAGATGCGTTCCCATTGAAGATTATGTGCCTGCTATTCCCACCACACTCCCTAGAAAACGCACACTTTTTTGGGCAATGCGGATGCAACTGTTATGTGAATTAGATGCGGTGTAAGCTGCATCCCATTCACAATGGTGTGAACCCAGCCTTAATGACATTCCAGTCTTAGTCCGTAGGGTTCAATAATGAGTTGGCCCACCCTTTGCAGCTATAACAGCTTCAACTCTTCTGGGAAGGCTGTCCACAAGGTTTAGGAGTGTCTATGGGAATGTTTGACCATTCTTCCAGAAGCACATTTGGTTAGGCACTGATGTTGGACAAGAAGGCCTGGCTCGCAGTCTCTGCTCGAATTTATCCCAAAGGTGTTCTATTGGGTTGAGGTAAGGACTCTGTGCAGACCAGTCAAGTTCCTCCACCCCAAACTCGCTCATCCAGGTCTTTTATGAAAAAGCGTGGGACTCTGGTCATTAGACTGGTACTACAACCCAATAGGGTCAGTTGGATTTGAGGTGGCGCGGTTTTTAACAGCTACCCTATCCCTGAATATATATACACTGGAACAGGCTTACCCCTGGGATTTTCGGTAGGCACCCCCAATAGTATACTAACGTATAAAGTATAGAAACGTGGATTAAAAATGATTAAAAGCAATTACAGATTATACCATAAATGGAGTACACAGAACAAATATATGAACAATAAGTATAGTCACGCTAGCAAATAATTTTGCTGGAGAGTCCTGACATGTTTCGGAAACTTTTCTCTATAGTCTTTTCCTTCTTCAGGGGACATGTAGCGCGTGTACTTTATGGTACAATGCCTATAATGCTGTATGCATTCCCAGCCAGAGCCTCTCAATGGGGGGAGGTTTATCTCTTTGCCCTCAGATCGTGTATCAGTATCTACCCGTCGCCTCAGACGTACCCCAATTCAATCCCATACAGGCTTGTATCAACCAAGTGTATTGAAGTAAAGACCCACCCAGTGAGTCACTAGGTGATCTTGTTATTGATGTTTGGTCCTCCGGGTGATACTTTGTTGAAGCACACCTAGCTGAAAGTCATCGGTCTATAAAGTAGTTGTCAGGGAGTTTTTTGCCTGTTAGGGGTTGAGGGAGGGAAGGGTAAGAGAGAGGAAGGGAGGGGGACTACCACGGTGGAGACATATACTAATATAAGGGACAGTAAATTGTTGCAAAATTACAGAAAGATACTTAACAATCATTCTAACAAAGCATTACAACATAATATTTAAAAAGGCACATATTCAAACAATAACACCCCCTCCCTTCCACCCCCACATTCTACACACGTACATTGGTCAGGCCAAACCAACCCCCCTACTGAAGTCCTTTATATAAGCTAGCACACTTACATATGCCCAATAGAAGTACAGCCCACCAGTATCTTTCTGTTCAAATTGATTTCACCTGTGGGGCTGCAATACCTAACACTATTTGCTGTGTTAACCCTTGGCTATGTTCATCAGATCAGTGGTTCTCAACCCTGTCCTCAATTCCCCCAACAGGTCATGCTTTCAGGCTTTCCGTTATGTTGCACAAGTGATTTGATCAGTTTCACTGCCTTAGTAATTACCACAGCTGTTTCATCTGAGGGAAATCCTGAAAGCATGACCTGTTGGGGTTGCCTTGAGGACTGAAGTTGAGAAACACTGATCCAAGAAACAGTTTTCTAACCAGATGTACCTGTGCAGTGTAAACCCTACAATTTGAAATGTCCAAGTCCCTGGCTGCAATGAACTTCCAATTTAAAGTCCCAAAATAACTTGCTTACATTACAGACTATTTGGACAGGAGACAAATAAAATGCCAGCTTGTCTTTGGATTGTGGTGAGAAACCCAACCAGGGGTTTATTATAAACTTCAACACAAGCATTAGCATATCCGGGATGTGAACCAGCAACCTTTTGGGTGCCAGGTGGATTTGCTAGCTACTTAGCTAGTGAGCAGTGAGCAAATGTGTTGTCCATCGCTATGGTGTGCACCAGTCCTAAGTCCATAGCCATGCTCAGTATCACAAGTAATATATATAATAGATTGTCCTAAGTATTGGGAAATGTTCCTTTGGCAGCCCAGGGTTCAGTATAGAGTTGGGCCACCATTTGCAGCTATAACAGCTTCAGGTCTTCTGGGAAGGCTGTCCAGAAGGCTTAGGGGTGCGTCCATGGGAATGTTTGGTCATTCTTCCAGAAGTGCGTTTGTGAGGTCAGGCACTGATGTTGGATGAGAAGGCCTGGCTCCCAGTCTCTGCTCTAATTCAGTCAAAAAGGTGTTCTATCGGTTTGAGGTCAGGACTCTGTGCAGGCCAGTCAAGTTCCTCCACACCAACCTCCCTCGTCCATGTCTTTTAGATGTTCTGTTAGATATCCGTGCCAAATTCCCACTTATCTTAATGGCGCCAATGGAAAATAAGACCACTTGCTATGGGCAATACAGGTGGTTAAAAGGAAAGGTTCAATAATAGTGCATCCTATTAGATGCCTACCTCATCTAAATGTAGGTGATAGGTGCACTTTAATTCAGGATGAATTACACTGCTCCGTAACGGTGCCAGAGAGATATCTCGCATAAATGGAGAAATGCAATTATGATCCCTCAAGTCCCAACAGTGATTTCTTCCCACAAATGGACAACGTCTGAGAGCTGAAGGGAACTAAGCCAGGCAAAAGGGTCAGCAATCTTTCTGGATATTACGAGTCCCCAGAGCTAACAGCTGTACATTGTTTGTCTATAAGGTTCCCTTACTCTGCAAAATATGGGGCATTCATTTAAATTTACATTCACACATCTTTTTTTTTTTTAGTCTACAATTACTGCTAAGACCAGAGGATTTTTTATTTTTTTTAGTCCACTATTACTGCTGAGACCAGAGGATTTTATATTTTTTTTAGTCCACTATTACTGCTGAGACCAGAGGATTTTATATTTTTTTTAGTCCACTATTACTGCTAAGACCAGAGGATTTTTTATTTTTTTTAGTCCACTATTACTGCTGAGACCAGAGGATTTTTTATTTTTTTTAGTCCACTATTACTGCTGAGACCAGAGGATTTTGCATTTATTTTAGTCCACTATTACTGCTGAGAGCAGAGGATTTTTTATTTTTTTTTAGTCTACAATTACTGCTAAGAGCAGAGGATTTTTTATTTTTTTTAGTCCACTATTACTGCTGAGACCAGAGGATTTTTTATTTTTTTTAGTCCACTATTACTGCTAAGAGCAGAGGATTTTTTATTTTTTTTAGTCCACTATTACTGCTAAGACCAGAGGATTTTGCATTTTCTTTTAGTCCACTATTACTGCTAAGACCAGAGGATTTTTTATATTTTTTTAGTCCACTATTACTGCTAAGAGCAGAGGATTTTTTATTTTTTTTAGTCCACTATTACTGCTAAGACCAGAGGATTTTTAATTTTTTTTTAGTCCACTATTACTGCTGAGACCAGAGGATTTTTTATTTTTTTTAGTCCACTATTACTGCTGAGAACAGAGGATTTTGCATTTATTTTAGTCCACTATTACTGCTGAGACCAGAGGATTTTTTATTTTTTTTAGTCCACTATTACTGCTAAGAGCAGAGGATTTTTTATTTTTTTTAGTCCACTATTACTGCTGAGACCAGAGGATTTTTTATTTTTTTTAGTCCACTATTACTGCTAAGAGCAGAGGATTTTGTATTTTCTTTTAGTCCACTATTACTGCTAAGACCAGAGGATTTTTTATATTTTTTTAGTCCACTATTACTGCTAAGAGCAGAGGATTTTTTATTTTTTTTAGTCCACTATTACTGCTAAGACCAGAGGATTTTTAATTTTTTTTTAGTCCACTATTACTGCTGAGACCAGAGGATTTTTTATTTTTTTTAGTCCACTATTACTGCTGAGAACAGAGGATTTTGCATTTATTTTAGTCCACTATTACTGCTGAGACCAGAGGATTTTTTATTTTTTTTAGTCCACTATTACTGCTAAGACCAGAGGATTTTTTATTTTTTTTAGTCCACTATTACTGCTAAGACCAGAGGATTTTTTATTTTTTTTTAGTCCACTATTACTGCTGAGACCAGAGGATTTTTTATTTTTTTTTAGTCCACTATTACTGCTGAGACCAGAGGATTTTGCATTTTTTTAGTCCACTATTACTGCTAAGAGCAGAGGATTTTGCATCATTTTTAGTCCACTATTACTGCTAAGACCAGAGGATTTTTTATTTTTTTTTAGTCCACTATTACTGCTAAGAGCAGAGGATTTAGCATTTTTTTAGTCCACTATTACTGCTAAGAGCAGAGGATTTAGCATTTTTTTAGTCCACTATTACTGCTAAGAGCAGAGGATTTTTTTTTTTTTTTAGTCCACTATTACTGCTAAGACCAGAGGATTTTTTATATTTTTTTAGTCCACTATTACTGCTAAGAGCAGAGGATTTTGTGTTTTTTTTAGTCCACTATTACTGCTAAGACCAGAGGATTTTTTATATTTTTTTAGTCCACTATTACTGCTAAGAGCAGAGGATTTTGCATTTTTTTAGTCCACTATTACTGCTAAGACCAGAGGATTTTTTATTTTTTTTAGTCCACTATTACTGCTAAGAGCAGAGGATCAAAGGATTTTTTTTTTCCCTTTTATCATTTTTCCGAGTTTTTGGACGATGAAGTCAAGTCTCTCTGGTGGGTAACACAGGGATGTAATATCGGCGCTGATGCAGGACACTACATATGGTTCTTGCAGAAACCAATTACTCCCCTGCAGAGCTGACACTCAGATTTTTGTGCCTAATGGAAAAAAAAAAAAAAAAAAAAGAGGGAATAAAAGAAGTTGCCCAAGAGCGGGATAGATCGGGCGCTGGGCTTTGCAGTGACCTCGCTATTAAACTGCCCCCACTGTGCCGAAATCGACACAAGTTCAGGCTCCGCTTCCTGCCTCGGTCATTTACGCTCAGTGGGATCGGAGGAAGCCGCATTTTATTTATTTTTTTGTGCTTTATGTAGACAGGGAAGGCTGTTTATACGAAATTAATATGAAAAAAAATATCCGCTAAGTTGCAATTACGTAAAAAAAAAAAAAAAAAAAAAATGGACTTAGCTAAGTAGAACTTTTGAAAAAAAAAAAAAAAAAGTTGCACAGAAAAAAAGGGAAGAAAAAAAAAATTAAGAGAATAAGCACCGGCAGCTGTAGAAAATTAAACGGTCGGGGGGATTTAAGAGATAATTAACTTACAAATGTCATCCCATATCAGGCCCTGGGCGAGAGGAATATGCCGCACTTGGAGTAATTGATGTCATGTAGAAACAAGAGAGCTGGCCAGACGTGCCCTCATACGGGTAATGGGATTTTACTCGCTCAGGGTAGCGGAGCCGATCATCGCTGCGCCACCAACACCACCAATTGTTGCTCTTTACTCCTCATAGACATTCCAAATCAATGATTCCCGACGGCAGACTTCCTTAACGCGGCACTTTGTGGTCTGGGCATCATGGCACTGCCGGGGATTGTGTACCAGGGTACTAAATCTGGAGGCGGTGGCGTGACGTTTATTGCAGTGATGTGAATGCACTAAACTTCCAATTGCTAACCGGGTTCCTACGTTTTAAGCTTGACTACCTTTTGGCAACTGGACAAGCTGGCCCCATGAGATAGAAACTTGGCTGGAAATTAATTTACGTGACAACCAACAATGTATCTGGCGCTCAATGGCGAGGGCTCAGGACTACCCTGAAAGAAGTGGTAGGAAACGGGGTGTCAAAAACCAGCTTCTATGGAAAACGACCACACCAGGAGTGGTGTGGAGCCAGGAAACAAGGTCTAGGGCAGGGGTTCTCAACCAGGGTTCCTCCAGATGTTGCTAGGGGTTCCTTGAGCAATGGTCATTTTCTACCTCTCAAATAAATTCCCAATGACATCATTGATCTTTTTAGATATCTGTAAGGGGGTAATTCTTCCCAATGACCACAAGTGTGAGGAGCATTCTTCCCATTGACCACAAGTGTGAGGAGCATTCTTCCCATTGACCACAAGTGTAAGGAACATTCTTCCCATTGACCACAAGTGTAAGGAGCATTCTTCCCATTGACCACAAGTGTGAGGAGCATTCTTCCCTTTGACCACAAGTGTGAGGAGCATTCTTCCCATTGACCACAAGTGTGAGGAGCATTCTTCCCATTGACCACAAGTGTGAGGAGCATTCTTCCCATTGACCATCACACTAATGTAACATGAGTTGTAGATTTTAGCAGGGGTTCCCCGAGACCGGAGAATTATTTCAAGGGTTCCTCGGTGTTGAGAAGGTTGAGAAAGGCTGATCTAAACCATAACCAAATGTGCCGGTTACTTTTATTTCAGAAGTTACTTCATTCGATTCATATCTCCCAGCAGCCTAATTACTTGGGTAGCCAGTGGGAGAATACTTAGGTATTTATTCCCACCCATAACTGAGGTTCAGTGCTTCAGTGTTCTTCCTGTAAGCTGTGTCCCTGCCGAATCCTTGTTCCTGCCTGATTCTGACCCTTGTTCCTGTCCCTGCTCCTGATTCTGACCCTTGTTCCTGTCCCTGCTCCTGATTCTGACCCTTGTTCCTGTCCCTGCTCCTGATTCTGACCTTTGTTTCTGGTTCCTGTTCCTGTGCCTGATTCTGACCCTTACTCCTGGTTCCTGTTCCATTGGCAATTTTTTGGGTTAGAAGTTGGGTCTTGCATCTAAACCAGGGTTTCTCAACCAGAGTTCCATGGATCCCTAGGGTTCCTCCAGAGGTTGCTAGGGGTTCCTTGAGCAATGGTCAATTTTTACCTCTCAGATAAATTCCCAATGACACCATTGATCTTTTTAGCTATCTGTAAGGGGGGAATTCTTCCCAATGACCACAAGTGTAAGGAGCATTCTTCCCATTGACCACAAGTGTAAGGAGTATTCTTCCCATTGACCATCATACTAATGTATCATGAGATGTAGATTTTTAATTTTTAGCAGGGGTTCCCCGAGACCGGAGAATTATTTCAAGGGTTCCTCTGTGTCGAAAAGGTTGGGAAACCCTGTTCTAGAGGATTGCCACATGTACCAGCGCCAGTGCCAACCCTATATGGAAAGAGGGGGTGTACCCTCTGGTAAACAATAATTAGGCTCTGATGGAGTCCACATAAAAGAACCACTCCAAACTTTATTAAAATTGTGAAAATACAAATAACAATCTAAAACCATGCGATGTGGAACGTGTGGACAGTTCCTCGTATCGCCAAACTTTGCGTCCACCCAACCGTGGGTATAGTTGGCTGTTGCTCAACCATCCAGGAGTGTCCCGACCTCACTGTGCCAAAGGGATGAAATAACCCAACTGGATCACAGGTTGGCGATACGAGGAACCATCCACACCTTCCACATCACATGGTTTTATTTTTTTATTTTTATTTGTATTTTCACAATTTTAATAAAGTTTGGAGTGGTTCTTTTATGTGGACTCCATCAGAGCCTAATTATTGTTTACCAGAGGGTACACCCCCCTCTTTCCATATAGGGCTGACACTGGCGCTGGTACATGTGGCAATCCTCTAGACCAGGGGTAGGCAACGTGCAGCCCTCCAGCTGTTGCAAAACTACAAGTCCCATCATGCCACTGGAAGTAATTGTACCCATCAGCCTTGCAATGCCTCATGGGAAATGTAGTTCTACAACAGCTGGAGGGCCACAGGTTGCCTACCCACGCTCTAGACAATGGAAATTTGTTTAATTAAGGTCCAGGCAATTAAGGTCCACTGCATTTCCGTCCAAGCTCCCGCCAGCACGGGTGCGGCTCTGCATTGACAAATGAAATGGAAGGAAAGACTGGACGCCCGCACTCCGTGCAACACCTTTATTAAAGACTCCGATTAAAATTCATATAATCACATCACACTGGACCACAGTAGGCAGAATCGAATGGCTGACATGTTTCACGCCAAAGTTGGGTGCTTATTTATGGCTCGGGACGCCCCCCGGGCAGTGTGGCACTAACACCCCCCCCCCACCCCGCACGCGCCTGCCGGTTGGTCCAGCACTTACCTACCTACCTGGATATATAGAATCAGATAGATGGGGGTGTCATCCAGCGTGGCGAGGTCCAGGCAGCGGATCCAGGCTAGCGGGTGCTAGGTACGGGCTGCGGCTCCAGGCTAACGGGTGCAGGGTCCGGGCTGCGGCTCCAGGCTAGCGGGTGCGGAGTCCGGGCTGCGGCTCCAGGCTAGCGGGTGCAGGGTCCGGGCTGCGGCTCCAGGCTAGCGGGTGCGGAGTCCAGGCTGCGGCTCCAAGCTGGTGGGTGCGGGGTCTGGGCTGCGCCTCCAGGCTAGCGGATGCGGGGTCCCCCCCGCACCTCTGGCCACATACAGTACTGCATACACCAGCGCCCCCCCCTCCTCTGGCCACATACAGTACCCTCATACACCAGTGCCCCCGCACCTCTGGCCACATAAAGTACTGTATACACCAGCGCCCCCCACCTCTGGCCACATACAGTACTGCATACACCAGCACCCCTGCACCTTTGGCCACATACAGTACTGCATACACCAGGGCCCCCACATCTCTGGACACATACAGTACTGCATACACCAGCGCCCCCGCATCTCTGGCCACATACAGTACTACATACACCAGCACCCCCGCACCTTTGGCCACATACAGTACTGCATACACCAGCGCCCCCCGCACCCCTGGCCACATACAGTACTGCATACAGCAGGGCTCCCACATCTCTGGCCACATACAGTACTGCATATACCAGCGCCCCCACACCTCTGGCCACATACAGTACTGCATACACCAGCGCCCCCCCCACCTCTGGCCACATACAGTACCCTCATACACCAGTGCCCCCGCACCTCTGGCCACATCGGTCTCCACACCCCCGCGACCATATACGTCATGACATACACCGGTCTCTACACCCTCGGGACGACATACGTCATGACATACACCGGTCCCCACGCCCCCCGCGACCACATACGTCATGACATACACCGGTTTCCACGCCCCCACGACCACATACATCATGACATACACCGGTCTCTACGCCCCCGCGACCACATAC
>BLSH010545474.1:20926-67743 GCA_018402905.1 Glandirana rugosa | reverse complement strand
CCCCCGCGACCACATACGTCTACACCAGCACCCCCACACCTCTGGCCACATACAGTACTGCATACACCAGCGCCCCCTCACCTCTGGCCACATAGAGTACTGCATACACCAGCGCCCGCGCACCTCTGGCCACATACAGTACTGCATACACCAGCGCCCCCCGCACCTCTGGCCACATACAGTACTGCATAGACAAGCACTGACTGTGGAAAGAATCATCTGATTTTCCATTGTTTCCTATGGTGAAACTTATACGAGTGCTTTGGATTACAATCATTTTCCTGAAACAAATTATGTTTGTAATCCGAGGTTCCACTGTATATTCAAAGGCATTTTTTTTTTCTTGTTGGATAGACGGGGATGGTGAAAACTGCTGTCTTTTTTTTTTTTTTTCTTCTCTTTTTTTGCCATCTGTGTCTCATTACTTAGATTTCCCTTCACTTCCTGTGCTGTAGCCTCAGGGAGGGGGAGTTTACTTTAGAAATTGTTTAATAGGATATTAGGGTAACAGAATCTCATGAAGGTTCCAAGTGGCCATCAATATTTTGCTGTGCAAATGAACATTTTTTTTTTTTTCATAGTTCCATTGGCCGCGTTCTACATCCCCCTAATTAGTCTTTAGGTAAAAGCCACCCCTGCAGATGTTTGGATTTATTTTATTACGGTGGTGCAAGGTCCAATGGTGTGGAGCAACCCATGGCAATCAAATCCCTCCATTTCCCCTTTCAACAGATGAGCTCAGTCCAATCAATGAAGGATGATTTCCGGGACGGCTGTTATGGGTCATTTTCATATAATAATAAAAAAATTTAAAAAAATACAAAATTCACTACAAATAAAGTGAAATGTCATTTTAAATATACCCATTCCTCCCCTCCCCCGTGTCTGCATTTCTGAAATAAATTCAACAAACGTTTTGTCACTTTACAGAGCCGCGGGGCTGACAACGAGAAGTGGAGTTTATTATCTTCCCGTTGTATAAACACGATTTGCTTTTATGAAAGCGTTTAATTGAACCACTACATTCGAAATTAAAAGCAGTCATTTTTCACCCAGCGCCGTCAACGAGCGAACAAGGAAAAGTCTTCGGCAAGCGGCTCAGGCAACCATCTTGTTGCGATCAATCAGGGAGACAAAATAAAAAATTAGGTAAAAAAACAAAAAAAATAATAATTAGGCGTTGAGTCAGTAAAGCGTTTCCAGCTACTGGTAGAAAATTTTAATAATACGCCAATGAGAAGAAAAAAAATTAATTATAAACTGAGGCTAAACAACAGGAGTGGAGGATGAAGGAGAGATAGCTGAGTATCAGGAGGACTTCATAGTCCAACCAGAAGCAGAAGAAGCCATGGTTTACTTTCTGGAACAAGAAAGGAGGACACAGTTTCATATTAAATTGTTTGGCTTTGTTACTCTCTCTCTTTTTATCAAATGGCAGTAAATAAAATAACCCTTGATAAAGCCACGTGATCAGTGACGCAACGCGTCGGGAGGAGCCGGGTGACGTCACTTCTGGGCGCGGCCGAGACCCGAAGTCTTTGATTCATATCGTCGCTGGCTATTCCAGTCTTTTATGTAAGTTACTACTTTTTTAACCACTTCAGCCCCAGAAGGATTTGACCCCTTAACCACTTCCCGCCCGGCGCATTGACAATTGACGTCCGGGCGGGTGGCTCATTATCCTGACTGGACGTCTATTGACGTCCTCAGGACAATCCGCGATCACGCGCCCCTGGGGGCGCGCATCGCGGCGATCGGTGGTGCCATGGGTCAGTCTGACCCACCGCATTACCGACCAAGGTAAAAGCCTTCGATCCGAAGCCTTTTACCATGTGATCAGCTGTGACCAATCACGGCTGATCACAGTGTAAATAGGAAGAGCCGTTTATCGGCTTTTCCTCTGCTCAGGTCTGCAGACCTGAGCAGTGGAGAGCCGATCGGCTGCTCTCCTGACAGGGGGGGGCTGCGCTGAACGTTTATCAGTGCAGCCACCCTCAGGATCACCCCCACTGGACCACCTGGGAGCCGGATCAGGACCACCAGGGAGCCCCCCTCCCAGGCATCACAATGAGGCCGCCCAGGACCACCAGGGAGCCCCCACTAGACCACCAGGTAAGGGCAATATTATGCACTGTAGGGATGGCACTGTGCCCATGTATGATGCCTGCCAGTGCCATCCCTAACAGTGCTTGTTGCACCAGTGCCCACCACTGCCACCTATAAGTGCCCACCTGTGCCACCTATCAGTGCCCACCTGTGCCACCTAAAAGTGCCCACCTGTGCCACCTAAAAGTGCCCTCTATCAGTGCCCATCAGTGCCCAGTGCCACTTATCAGTGCCGCCTAGGAGTGTCCATCAGTGCCGCATATCAGTGCCATGTATCAGTGCCCGTCAGTGTTGCTTGTCAGTGCCGCCCATCAGTGCTGCATATTCGCCCCATCATCAGTGCAACCTTATCAGTGCCACCTCATCAGTGCCAATCTGTACTGCCTCATCAGTGCCAGTCAGTGTAGCCTGATCAGTGCCCATCAGTGTAGCCACATCAGTGCCCGTCAGTGAAGGAGAAAATGTACTTTATACAAATTTTTGTGACAGAAACAAAGAAAAATGTTTTTTTTTTTTCAAAATTTTCGGTCTTTTTTTTTGTTATAGCGCAAAAAATAAAAACCGCAGGGGTGATCAAATACCACCAAAAGAAAGCTCTATTTGTGGGAACAAAATGATAAAAATGTTGTTTGGGTGCAGCGTCACACGACCTCGCAATTCTCATTCGAATCGCAACAGCACTGAAAACTGAAAATTGGTCTGGGCAGGAAGTGTTCTAAGTGCCCGGTATTGAAGTGGTTAATGACCAGGCCATTTTTTGCGATACGGCACTGCGTTACTTTAAGCACTTGCCGACCGCTCGCCATGGATTGGGGGCAATCCATGGCATGGCGCCATGGCAGCAAAGTGGCTCGATATCGCGAACCACGATCCCCTGACGGCAGATCGTGAGCGTGCGCATGCTGCCGGAGACGCGCTCGGGCACTCACTGTGTTCCGGCGGAGCCAGGGAGCGGGTAGGGTGGACTCGATGTACCCGCGATCACTCCCCCCACAGTGACAGAACGGAGGTCCGTGTATGTAAACAATGGATCTCCGTTCTGACAGAGGGGGAAGGAGTGTGATTGCAGGCACCCTGTATATGGGAGCAGCGATAACTCTTCTCCCCAGCCAGCCCAGCCCCCATACAGTTAGTAACACACACAGGGATCACAGTTAAACCTCCGGGTTAACCCCTTCCCTGCCAATGGCATTTACCAGTAATCATAGCACTGATCGCTGTATAAATGCCAATGGTCCAAAAAAAGAGTCAAAATGGTCCGACATGTCCACCACAATATTTAAATCCCTATAAGTTATAGCATCTACAAACTATGAGATATTTTTATGGCATTTTCATTTTTTTTTACTAGTAATGGCAGAGATCAGCAATTTTTAGAGGGACTACGACATTGCGGCAGAGAAATCGAACACCTAACTGACACTCTTTTGGGGTTCAGTGACACTATTACAGTGATCAGGGCTAAAAATATGCACTGATACTGTATTAATGACACTGGAAGGGAAGGGGCTAACACCAGGGGCGATCAGAGGGTTAAGTGTGTCCCTAGGGGGTGCTTGCTAACTGTGTGGGGGAGGTGCTCTGACTGGGTGAAAACAGAGATTGGTGTTCCTGCTTAGCAGGAACACAAGATCTGCATCTTCTTCAATGTCAGAACGGCAATCTGCCTTGTTTACATAAGCTAATCACCGTTTTGCTTCTCCCAGGAAAGATTGCAGACTGATTGGCATCCCCTGTGTCCAATCAGCGCGCGATCTTGCCTCTGGCGGCGTGCTCCCACCCCCCCCCCAGTGGCTATTGCACGAAATGATATACAGGTACGTCGCTTTGCGCAATAGAACAGACATGACGCAGTATATCTGCGGTAAGTGGCCGGCAAGTGGTTAATATTAAATTGTTTGGCGTTGTCACTCCCCCATTTTTTTTTATCAATATAAAGGACCTACAAAAATATAAATATAAGAAGATGAAGACTCGCACTTCGTAATTAGCTAGTTCTTTATACTTTATTCTGTTGACGATAAAGTAACTGCATACATATAGGCTGTAAAAATAGGAAGAGAGAGCCCAGCCGTCACACACCTCGTCCATCCTAAATGGTTAGCGGGTAAAAGCAACCTGAGCTTGATTCATCTAGGCCACATCCCCAACATGTTTCGTCCCTACATGAATAAGTCCCAGGTACGGGGCGAAACATGTTGGGAGTGTGGCCTGGATAAATCAAGCTGAGGCTGCTTTTACCTGTTAGCCACTCAAGCTGGGCGGGGTGTGTGGCAGCTGGGCTATCTCTTCCTCTTTCTACAGCGTGCTTTGGGTCTGAACAAACCTTTCCCCAGCCTGCACCCTCACTAGTCAGTGGCATCCAAATCATTGGATCTTGCCAGCCTGATTGGGAGCCCCTATGCATTTATCGTGGGTCACAGTGCATAGATATAGGGGTTGCTTTACTAAAGGTAAAAAGACTGTGCACTCTGCAAGTGCAGTTGCTCCAGAGTTTAGTAAATTAGGTGAAGCACTTTGCAAAGAATACCCAATCACACATGGGCGTCCGCAGGTAGGAACAAGGGGGGGCAATTGCCCCCCCCACCCCGGAATCAGGGATCGGATCAGGGGTTCCCCACTAGGTCCTTTTCCTCTTGAGCCATGTATGCAGTTTCTGACAGTCTCTTGGGCCATATCGAGTACCATGTCTGCAGTCTCTAACCATCTCCTGTACTATGTCTGCAGTCTCTGACTGTCTCCTGTACTATGTCCGCAGTCTCTGACTGTCTCCTGTATCATGTCTGAAGTCTCTGACCGTCTCCTGTACCATGTCCGCAGTCTCTGACTGTCTCCTGTATCATGTCTGCAGTCTCTGACTGTCTCCTGTATCATGTCTGCAGTCTCTGACTGTATCCTGTACCATGTCCGCAGTCTCTGACTGTCTCCTGTATCATGTCTGCAGTCTCTGACCGTCTCCTGTACGATGTCCGCAGCCTCTGACCATCTTCTGGATCATGTCTGCAGTCTCTGACCATCTCCTGTATCATGTCTGTAGTCTCTGACCATCTCCTGGATCATGTCTGCAGTCTCTGACCATCTCCTGTATCATGTCTGCAGTCTCTGACCATCTCCTGTATCATGTCTGCAGTCTCTGACCATCTCCTGTACTATATCTGCAGTCTCTGACCATCTTCTGTATCATGTCTGCAGTCTCTGACAATCTACTGTATCATGTCTGCAGTCTCTGACCATCTCCTGTACTATGTCCGCAGTCCCTGACTGTCTCCTGTATCATGTCTGCAGTCTCTGACTGTCTCCTGTATCATGACTGCAGTCTCTGACTGTCTCCTGTTCCATGTCCGCAGTCTCTGACTGTCTCCTGTATCATGTCTGCAGTCTCTGACTGTCTCCTGTATCATGTCTGCAGTCTCTGACCGTCTCCTGTACCATGTCCGCAGCCTCTGACCATCTTCTGGATCATGTCTGCAGTCTCTGACCATCTCCTGTATCATGTCTGTAGTCTCTGACCATCTCCTGGATCATGTCTGCAGTCTCTGACCATCTCCTGTATCATGTCTGCAGTCTCTGACCATCTCCTGTATCATGTCTGCAGTCTCTGACCATCTCCTGTACTATGTCCGCAGTCTCTGACTGTCTCCTGTATCATGTCTGCAGTCTCTGACTGTCTCTTGTTCCATGTCCGCAGTCTCTGACTGTCTCCTGTATCATGTCTGCAGTCTCTGACTGTCTCCTGTATCATGTCTGCAGTCTCTGACCGTCTCCTGTACCATGTCTGTGGTCTCCGACTGTCTCCTGTATCATGTCTGCAGTCTCTGACCGTCTCCTGTACCATGTCTGTGGTCTCTGACTGTCTCCTGTATCATGTCTGCAGTCTCTGACCGTCTCCTGTACCATGTCTGTGGTCTCTGGCTGTCTCCTGTATCATGTCTGTGGTCTCTGACTGTCTCCTGTATCATGTCTGCAGTCTCTGACCGTCTCCTGTACCATGTCCGCAGCCTCTGACCATCTTCTGGATCATGTCTGCAGTCTCTGACCATCTCCTGTATCATGTCTGCAGTCTCTGACCATCTCCTGTACTATATCTGCAGTCTCTGACCATCTCCTGTATCATGTCTGCAGTCTCTGACAATCTACTGTATCATGTCTGCAGTCTCTGACCATCTCCTGTACTATGTCCGCAGTCTCTGACTGTCTCCTGTATCATGTCTGCAGTCTCTGACTGTCTCCTGTATCATGTCTGCAGTCTCTGACTGTCTCCTGTATCATATCTGCAGTCTCTGACTGTCTCCTGTATCATGTCTGCAGTCTCTGACTGTCTCCTGTATCATGTCTGCAGTCTCTGACCGTCTCCTGTACCATGTCTGTGGTCTCTGACTGTCTCCTGTATCATGTCTGCAGTCTCTGACTGTCTCCTGTTCCATGTCCGCAGTCTCTGACTGTCTCCTGTATCATGTCTGCAGTCTCTGACTGTCTCCGGTATCATGTCTGCAGTCTCTGACCATCTCCTGTGTCATGTCTGCAGTCTCTGACAGTCTATTTGCTTTTTGTAAATCAACCCCGTAATCTCAGCCCGAAAGAAAAAAACACAATCCCACACTCCCTAGACATCTTTCATCCTGATAGGCTTGTTCACAAGGATAGCGAGCAAGCCCATCGGGTAGAAAGCATTAAGGGAGCGTGCTTTTTCAGGTGGAGACTATGGGGTTGATTTACTAAAACTGGAGAGTGCAAAACTTCAGCTTCCAGGTATTTTGTCGAAGCTTAATTGAAGAAGCTGAAATTAGAAGCTGATTGGCTACCATGCACAGCTGCACCAGATTTTCCACTCTCCAGCTTTAGTAAATCAACCCCTATATGTATGCAGTTACTTTATCATCAACATAATAAAGAATCAAGCTAACGGAGGGCAGCTTCTAATCTTATATTTTCATGTTGGGGCAGAGATGGGCTACAGAAGCTGGCACCCGGTTGGTCCATGGACGTTAAGGGTTGTAGGTTTGAAACAATGCCACGGATTTGGGTATATAGACGTAATAATATAGGCATCCCATATGCAGATGGAGCATCAGAAAACTCAGAAGGTTCTTTTGCAAATATTGCATAGCGGTTTCCTTCAAGCCCAGCATTGCATTGAGACAGAAGCTTGTATATTTCAAGACCCGACTCCCAAAGTAATTGGGTACATTGTTGTGGTGAGGAATGCAAGGACCTGTCCATTAGGGGAGAGGAACCAACCTCTCTACAAAGGAATGGCCCAACATAAGAGGGCAGATTCTACAGGGCAAGACATTCCTACACCTGAAGGAAAAGGGTGTGGTGGACGGTGAGGTGACATTTTGGGGAGATAGGACAAGTGGTTTGCAAGAGATGTTAAAAAGGCATTTGATGTGGAAGACAGACAGTGTTGAAGACCTCCATCCTTCAAAGGAATGATTGTTTCAGGTAAACAGAGGCCATCAATGTCTATCTGAAACCATCCCTGAACAGGGGCAGAGGCCTTCAACACCATTTGTCTCTCACATATGAAGCCATTATAACTTCTCTCCCACAGCGTTTTCACAACCATTTTACAAATTCAACCATAAAAATTGAGGACCTAACACCTATGCAGGTTTCTGGCACCAACAATGGTATTATATAACTAAAACATAGGAGTTCTACAAAGAAAAAAGGGCGGACTTTAAAGGCTGCCACTTAAACCCGTGTACTGGATACGCGCTCAGGACACGGACCCCAGAACAGGACCGGCTGATTCTTCCTCTCTACTCAACGTACATAAGGAGCGTTCTCATCCACAGGGGCGCCTGTGTTTTTGAGTCGTTATCAACTGATTATCAGGTTTAAATCCTTTGCGGGATATGGTCCATCTGCCCCATATAACCCTTGCTGTGTTTTTGGACAATACTCCATAATTAGAGCCGTCTGGTACCAAGCGGGAACACTCTCTTTTTCCCTTCTCCTCCCTCCTTCCTTTCTTCTCCTCCCCTCCCCCCTTTTTTTTCTCACTCCTTTTCATACCATCGCTGAGAGCAAACATTTCAATAAGCCTTGCTAGACAAGGGATCACCTGAGGAAGCCATTAAGCGTAACGCGTCGCGATCCTCTCACATTGACATCGGCCCATCCGGCTGTCTGGCCTACTCAGATTCCAGGGCATCATTCAATCTCTATCCTGGACAACATATGTGGGCCTTCACATGGTGGCCGATGTCTGATGTTCTTATATTTTCCAATTTGGATTTGAGCTCAACCTTTTACCCATGATATGTATCCCCTCTTTTTTGCACAGAATGATATACAATTTTAATGGACTTGAATAAACATGTTTTTTTAATTAATGTTGTAGCATGGTTGTTATCCTTTCTCATTCGGGTTTAAGTGGCAGCCTTTAAAGTCCGCCCTTTCTTCTTTTTCTTTGCATACTGAATAGGATGTGGTGCCACATTTTGCAGTGCATGTCTCAAATGTATGATATTGTAGTTCCACAACTTTAACACTTCCCGTTCTGTTCTTGGACAATCAACATCTATACATTCCATAGACCAGTGGGTCTCAACCTCTGTCCTCAAGTACCCCTAACAGGCCATGTTTTGGGAATTTCTCTTAGATAAAGTAGCTGTCCAAAATACCAAGCCATTGACTTTGATTTAAAGCACCTGTGCAAGATAATGGAAGACCTGCACACATGGCCTGCTGGGGGTACTTGAGGACGGGGTTCAGAACCACTGCCATCGACAATGCTTAAAGTGGTTGTCAACCCGTGACCACCACTTTAACCTACAGGTAAGCCTAGAATAAGGCCTAGAATAAGGCTCACCTGTAGGTGCCCTGCATATCACCCAAACCTGCACGGTTCAGGAGATATGCAGTGTTCTGCATGCACCTCCGTGCCGTTTCTCCACTGACACTGTGCCATGAATGGCGGCTCCCACGCGCATGCGCGGGAGTGACATCACGCGACTCCGGCCAGTCACAGCGCCAGAGTCACGGCCCCGGAAAAGGAAGAGGGGCTGAAGATGGGAGCGGCCTGGAGCGGGGACATCGCTGGACGCCGCAGGCTTCGTTTTCAGGTAAGTGGCACATAATGGGCTACTATGCGATGCATAGTAGCCCATTATGCTTCTACTTTACAGGGCTATATTAAGGAAGTAAACCCAATCTGGGTTTACTTCCTCTTTAAGGAGTGGATAAAAACGCTTCAGTTTGGCATGGGGTTTTCCTCCTATTCCGGTCAGTGTGCTTGGCCATCTGCTGCAGTGACCGGCCCGGGTTTTACCTATGAAACTGGGAACACTCCTAGTGAGCCTATCTCCAGGTTGCCAGAAATAAATGCACCTCACAGATTGCAACCTCCCCTCAATTAGAGGGGGCTGAGTGTGGCCTCTCGTAAGTCTCCAGTCGACGATGGGGCGCCTCCCTGGGGGGCAAGTGGAGATGACTCACAGTAAGCTCTTGCAGACTTTTTTTTTTATACAAATTAACGTTTTACCATGCTCTGGCTATTTGGGATCTGTACTCTGTGATCATGTATCTCAGCAAATAAAGGGCTTGCTTGTTACCCCCTGAGGAAGACCAATACATATCCATGAATGGACGAAACGCGTTGGAGCCTCATGCAGCCGTCTGGCTGCTTAGTGTGCTATTCCTTTATTTTGCTATAAACTATACCATGTGCACTATTGTACATGTCCCATATTTGTACCACCAGAGCGCTCTCTTTTAATCAAGATTTTTTTATGTCAATTCTTCATCGATAAACTTTGATAGGAACTTGTCAGCATTCTGTACTACTTTTTTTGAACCTAATTGAAATTTTTTCTTATTGTCTTAAGCCTCGTACACACGGTTCGACGGTTGTATACAACAGGTCGTACTAACGACACCGTGGACAAAGGCAAATCTAGATCTCTGGAGATGGACGTGTAACCTTGAGATTGTTGATATTTTTCCACAATTTGGGTTCTCAAGTCCTCAGACGGTTCTCTCCTCCTCTTTCTGTTGCCCATGCTTAGTGTGGCGCACACAGGCACACAATGCAAAGACTAAAGCCTCGTACACACGGTTCAGCGGTCGTATACAACAGGTCGTACTAACGACCGTCGTATATGTAATCGATCGTTCGTATGCGCGATTTGAACAGCCGACATACGACGGTCGTACAAGGGGAGCTGTACGAGCAGACTATAAAACTTGGTCGTACCAACAAGCGCTCATACGACCGTTGTATCGTGTGTACAGAGCAGTTGGTACAACAAGTTGTATTGTGCAAAACACGCATGCTCCGAAGTCAGGAACGGCCAGCTGCTAATTACATGCACCTGAACGTTCTTTCTGCGGTCGTACGATCGTGTAGTGCAGTCAGTATGCTAGATACAACAGCCAACATACGATTTGCGACGATCGTCGTCCCGTGTGTACGAGGCTTTACTGCCATTAAACCCTTAATGGGGTATGTTACCACAGCCTAATGCTTGAGTAACTTCCTTACCACTCAGAACCGAAGAAGTGGCTTGGATGAGCTACAAAAGGTCCAGTTGAATGTGACTAAAGCCTCGTACACACGGGACGATGATCGTACGTACGATCGTCGCAAATTGTATGTTGGCTGTTGTATATAGCATACTGACTGCACTACACAATCGTACGACCACAGAAGAAGGTTCAGGTGCATGTAATTAGCGTCCGGCCGTTCCTGACTTCTGAGCATGCGTGTTTTGCACAATACAACTTATTGTACCAACTGCTCTGTACACACGATACAACGGTCGTATGAGCGCTTGTTGGTACGACCAAGTTTTCTAGTCTGCTCATATAACTCCCTTGTACGACCGTCGTATGTTCGACTGTTCTAATCGCGCATACGAACGATCGATATCGCATACAACGGTCGTTAGTACAACCTGTTGTATACGATCGTCGTCCCGTGTGTACGAGGCTTTACTGCTACTCGTTATTTCTCACCACCAGAAAAGAAGGTCGTGAATAATCAATACCTAATGTGAAAGATGCGTGTTCACATATTGTTTGCCCAGAAATATATTAAAATAAAAAGAACGACACTTGATAAACTCAAGGCATGCAGGACCTTGTTTTGAAGTAACAGAAATGTCGACGTTGGCATTTTGAGTCAGTTTTTCTTTTTTGTAGATGAGGAAAAGAAATACAAGCAAATGGCTGCAGTGGACCTCAGCAGTTCTTTTGCTTTTTACTAGACTCTGAAAATAAGCTATTCATGGGGTGGACTACAAACAAGGGAACAAAAACAATCAAAGGGTACATTTAGTAGATTCATTTTTCTATGCACTTGATAAAAAAAAATAACAATTATGGAGGAAATAAGAGGGCAAAGGACAATGGGATTTGGGTCTAGGGGGCAAGTGCACCCCCCCAGAATCAGGGATTGGATCGGGGGTTCTCCACTAGGTCCTTATCCTCTTGAGCCTTGTATGCAGTCTCTGATTGTCTCCTGTACCAAGTCTGCAGTCTCTGACCGTCTCCTGTACCATGTCCGCAGTCTCTGACTGTCTCCTGTACCATGTCCGCAGCCTCTGACCGTCTCTTGTACCATGTCCGCAGTCTGTGACTGTCTCCTGTACCAAGTCTGCAGTCTCTGACCGTCTCCTGCACCATGTCCGCAGTCTCTGACCGTCTCCTGTGCCATGTCCGCAGTCTCTGACCATCTCCTGTACCATGTCTGCAGTCTCTGATTGTCTCCTGTACCAAGTCTGCAGTCTCTGACCGTCTCCTGCACCATGTCCGCAGTCTCTGACCGTCTCCTGTGCCATGTCCGCAGTCTCTGACCGTCTCTTGTACCATGTCCGCAGTCTGTGACTGTCTCCTGTACCATGTTCGCAGTCTCTGACCGTCTCCTGTACCAAGTCTGCAGTCTCTGACCGTCTCCTGTACCATGTCTGCAGTCTCTGACCGTCTCTTGTACCATGTCCGCAGTCTGTGACTGTCTCCTGTACCATGTTCGCAGCCTCTGAGCGTCTCCTGTACCATGTCTGCAGCCTCTGACCGTCTCCTGTACCATGTCGGCAGTCTCTGACCGTCTCCTGTACCATGTCCGCAGTTTCTGACCATCTCCGGTACCATGTCTGCAGTTTCTGACCATCTCCTGTACCATGTCCGCAGCCTCTGACCATCTTCTGTACCATGTCCGCAGCCTCTGACCATATCCTGTACCACGTCAGCAGCCTCTGACCATCTTCTGTACCATGTCCGCAGTTTCTGACCATCTCCGGTACCATGTCTGCAGTTTCTGACCATCTCCTGTACCATGTCCGCAGCCTCTGACCATCTCCTGTACTATATCCGCAGCCTCTGACCATATCCTGTACCATGTCCACAGCCTCTGACCGTCTCCTGTACTATGTCCGCAGTCTCTGACCATCTCCTGTACCATATCCGCAGTCTCTGACTGTTTGCTGTACCATGTCCACAGCCTCTGACCGTCTCCTGTACCATGTCCGCAGTCTCTAACCATCTCCTGTACTATGTCCGCAGCATCTGACCATCTCCTGTACCATGTCTGCAGCCTCTGACCGTCTCCTGTACCATGTTGGCAGTCTCCGACCGTCTCCTGTACCATGTCCGCAGTTTCTGACCATCCCTGGTACCATGTCTGCAGTTTCTGACCATCTCCTGTACCATGTCCGCAGCCTCTGACCATCTTCTGTACCATGCCCGCAGCCTCTGAGCATATCCTGTACCATGTCTGCAGCCTCTGACTGTCTCCTGTACCATGTCCGCAGTCTCTGACCATCTCCTGTACCATGTCCACAGTCTCTGACCATCTCCTGTACCATGTCCGCAGTCTCTGACCGTCTCCTCTACTATGTCCGCAGTCTCTGACCTTCTCCTGTACTATGTCCGCAGCCTCTGACCATATGCTGTATCATGTCCGCAGTCTCTGACTGTTTGCTGTACCATGTCCACAGCCTCTGACCGTCTCCTGTACCATATCAGCAGCCTCTGACCGTCTCCTGTACCATGTCCGCAGTCTCTAACCATCTCCTGTAATATGTCCGCAGCATCTGACCGTCTCCTGTACCATGTCCGCAGTTTCTGACCATCTCCTGTACCATGTCTGCAGCCTCTGACTGTCTCCTGTACCATGTCCGCAGTCTCTGAACATCTCCTGTACCATGTCTGCAGTCTCTGACCGTCTCCTCTACTATAGGGAAGACAATACCCGCTCAAAGCCACGGCTTCACTCCACAGATGTAACCGCTTCCATAGGGTGCAGGCTCCGCCATGATACAGGAGATACTGAGAAAAGTTCTTCAGACTAGCTAGCTATGATTAAGCGTCAGATATAGACGTGAAACGTGTCAGCTTTTGTACCTGGGGTTTGTCCCCCAATATGCTCTGCTTGTATGTCATTTGATTTTACCAATAAACGGCAATTTTTGGAGTGCGGCTGTCTGAAGAACTTTTCTCAGTATCTCCCGTCTCCTCTACTATGTCTGCAGCTTCTGACCATCTCCTGTATCATGTCCGCAGTCTCTGACCATCTCCTGTACCATATCCGCAGTCTCTGACTGTTTGCTGTACCATGTCCACAGCCTCTGACCGTCTCCTGTACTATGTCTGCAGTCTCTGACCGTCTCCTGTACCATATCCGCAGTCTCTGACTGTTTGCTGTACCATGTCCACAGCCTCTGACCGTCTCCTGTACCGTGTCCGCAGTCTCTGACCGTCTCCTGTACCATATCCGCAGTCTGACTGTTTCCTGTACCATGTCCACAGCCTCTGACCGTCTCCTGTACCATGTCCGCAGTCTCTGACCGTCTCCTGTACCATATCCGCAGTCTCTGACTGTTTGCTGTACCATGTCCACAGCCTCTGACCGTCTCCTGTACCATATCCGCAGTCTCTGACTGTTTCCTGTACCATGTCCACAGCCTCTGACCGTCTCCTGTACCATGTCCGCAGTCTCTAACCATCTCCTGTACCATGTCTGCAGCCTCTGACCATCTCCTGTACCATATCCGCAGTCTCTGACTGTTTGCTGTACCATGTCCGCAGTCTCTGACCGTCACCTGTACCATATCCGCAGTCTCTGACTGTTTCCTGTACCATGTCCACAGCCTCTGACCGTCTCCTGTACCATGTCCGCAGTCTCTAACCATCTCCTGTACCATGTCTGCAGTCTCTGACCGTCTCCTGTACCATATCCGCAGTCTCTGACTGTTTCCTGTACCATGTCCGCAGTCTCTAACCATCTCCTGTACCATGTCCGCAGTCTCTAACCATCTCCTGTACCATGTCCGCAGTCTCTGACCATCTCCTGTACTATGTCCGCAGTCTCTGACTGTCTCCTGTACTATGTCCGCAGCCTCTGACCATCTCCTGTACCTTGTCTGCAGTTTCTGACCATCTCCTGTACTACGTGTGCAGCCTCTGAGCATCTCCTGTACCATGTCCACAGCCTCTGACCGTCTCCTGTACCATGTCCGCAGTCTCTGACCGTGGTAATGTGATAATGATATTGTCAAAAAGGGGCAGAGCATGGATGACCTTAAAATGATTCCCCCATGAAAAAAGTTCTGCAGACGCCCATGAGCATCGTTAACCTGATTCCTAGTTGGATCTCCATATTGAGGTTTTAGACTAAACCCCCGATGGTTGGCTATGAGCAAAATCACCATTCTTGTTTTTTTCCGGTTTTTACTAAACAGGTCAAGAGCCCCTCTCTTTCCAGCATCCCTTAGTGCATTTTTCGGCTATTCTTCATAAGAGGTGTTTACTTCTCCTAACCGGGAACACAACAATAAGCCGGTCTCTGAGTACAGAAGAAGCCTCTGCAGAGAACACAGTAGAATTGTATCCAAGGACAACGTGAATAAACAACTTATTTTAGCAACCTATACAAAGCAGTTCTCGGTTTTGCAGAAGGGCTTTCATCAAATTTAAGTGCCGTCTTAGTAATGCAATGGTTCAAGAATCTGAATTGTGGGCTCTGTGCCTGGAACGCTCCCCATGATTTACACTGATAGACATTTGAAGTATTAACCATTACTTACTTTCTTTATTGCTTTGATCAATAAAATGTTTTACTAAAATTAAAAATACAAAAAAAAAAAATCTGGTCATAAAAAAAAACATCAGTAAAGTTCCTGAGGACCTTCCTTCTTCTGTACCACTTTATATAATGTTGCTACTCAGCGGGGGCCCGTAATGCAGGGTGCTGGGGTGCCGTCCTCCTAATCCATGCGTCCGGCCCCCTAATCCATGCGTCCGGCCCCCTAATCCATGCACCCGGCCCCCTTATCCATGCGTCCGGCCCCCTAATCCATGCACCCGGCCCCCTAATCCATGCGCCCGGCCCCCTAATCCATGCGTCCGGCCCCCTAATCTACTAGAGTTGCCACCTTTTCTTCAAGCCAAACACGAACACTTCAGTGGCCTGGGACACCTTTGCAGAGTAGTAATGTGGTGCGTATAGCGTGTCACAGTGAAAAGAGGGTGTGGCCAAATTGCTCTTGCTGACATCATCGCCCTGCCCCCCGGTGATGCCGAACCTGCCCCCAGACAGCCACCCACAGCTCCCGGATGGCAACAGATTTGCGTGTGACTATCTTGGTTACTTGGGAAGCCACAACCCGGTCAGAATAATGTGCCCGGGTTTCAGTCACCTGAAACCCGGACACATAATTCAAAACCCGGACTGTCCGGGTGAATCCCAGGCAGGTGGCAACCTTATAATCTACATGCAGGGTGCCAGACGCATGGATTCCAATTTTTTTTTTTTTTTTAGAAGCACGTGATTGGAACCCTCTAATAGTCTTCAGAAAAGGGTGGGCTCGGGGTGCAGAGCACTGCGCTCTGAGCCCACCCAGTAATATTCGCTATTGCTTTCCTGATTCCCCTCCCGGCCCATCACAAAAGCGGGTCCTGACCCATCACCCGATTGGCTGAGAGGGGAAGCGATCCTATTGGCCGCTGAGGAGGAGGAGACGAAGGGGAAGCCGCCGTGAAGCACCAGGAGGGGGAGGCGCCACCTGCCGCCCGGAGGAAGCGCTGCCCGTGACTTAGACAGGCTGGCAACCGACTGACTGACCACCGGTGGTTGGCAGGTGGATTGTTTGAAGCCCCCCCCCAAAAAAATATACCACCAGCCGCCACTGTTGCTTCTTCCCCACTTCCTTAACACATTTGCAAATATTGAAATTTTTCTTTCTTTTTTTACTAAAATCACCGGAGCTTCTGCCTTTCTTGCCTAGTCAAGAATGACGCTGCCACAGTCACCTGGGATACCCCCTTTATGCATCCTAGGGGGCTTCATGCAATCAATGAATCAATGTCACACTTAACCTGTGCAGGGAACTATCCAGCACACTGCCCATGTGCCATGGTGCCTCATCAGGGGGCAGGCAGGAATAGACATCCAGCCAGCATGTCAATGGAGACACAGAGCTGGCCTGGGAGCGAGCATGCAAGAGTGCCCCCCTATCAAGTGGCTTGCTCAGGGGGCACTCAGCAGGGGGGAGGAGCCAGGAGCTCCGCTGGGGAAACCAGAGAAGGGGGGGATCCGGGCTGCTCTGTGCAAGACCATTACACAGAGCGGGCATGTATAACATGTTTGTTCTTTTACTAGAAAAAGTGGGTGATCTCTGTACATTGCAGGGATTTGAAAAAAACGTTGTTGCAGATGCCAACCTTTTATTATTCTGAAGAAATAGCTGTTTGTTTCTCTGTGTCCAAGGCAATGTGAATGGGAGTGGCTATAGAATTATCAATCAGCTGCTGCGCTTGCAGGGCTCTAGAGAGAAAAGTGTCAGGGCCTGCCTCCCTTTAGACCAGTGTTGCCAACCATCAGTAAATTTACTGACAGTTTGTAAAAATCAGTGATTTTTACAACTGTCTATAAATATCAGGGTCTGATAATTTGTCATGCTGTGCTGACTTTTTAAGTGTAAACCGGGCAAACTACTTGTTATGGGCATTGTCAGTGTTTCCATGTTGTGTTTAAATATCAATTGTCTTCGTTTTTAATAGGAGTTATGTTATTTTTCAGGTTGCCAGTAAAAAAATTGTGCTCCGCCAGTAAATTTTCCATGTTTTGCCAGTAAAAAACGCTGCGGGAGGTTGGCAACACTGCTTTAGACGTCACTTCCCTTTGGGAATATCTCACCAAAAATAACATTTTTGTTGCAGGGGATGCCCAAAATCTGATTTGTATCTTAGGGCAGACTTTAGGGAAAAACAGGAAATTACATTCCTGGGGGTGTTCTGTATACATCTGAGTACAGAACACCTCCAGGTGGCCATATTGCATTTTACAGAAAATTACAGAGCTGCAGATTGAAAAAGAAAAGGACATTTTTAATAATATTGAACTACAATATGACTTGTGTCGCAATTGTATACGCTATATACAGTATCTCACAAAAGTAAGTACTCCCCTCACATTTTTTAAAATATTTTATTCTATCTTTTCATGTGACAACACTGAAGAAATGACACTTTGCTACAATGTAAAGTAGTGAGTGTACAGCTTGTATAACAGTGCACTCAACACACAGCCATTAATGTCTAAACCGCTGGCAACAAAAGTAAAAATGCCCAAATTGGGCCCAATTAGCCATTTTCCCTCCCTGGTGTCATGTGACTCGTTAGTGTTACAAAGTCTCAGGTGTGAATAGGGAGCAGGTGTGTTAAATTTGGTGTTATCGCTCTCACTCTCTCATACTGGTCACTGGAAGTTTAACATGGCACCTCATGGCAAAGAACTCTCTGAGGATCTGAAAAAAAGAATTGTTGCCCTACATAAAGATGGCCTAGGCCATGTGTAGGCAACCAGTAGCCCTCCAGCTGTTGTGGAACTACATTTCCCATGAGGCATTTCAAGGCTGGCAGCTACAATTACTGCCAGAGGCATGATGGGACTTGTAGTTTTGCAAAATCTGGAGGGCCCCAGGTTGCCTACCCCTGGCCTAGGCTATAAGAAGATTTCCAAGATCCTGAAACTGAGCTGCAGCCCGGTGGCAAAGACCATACAGCGATTTAGCAGGACAGGTTCCACTCAGAACAGCGCCACACCATGGTCGAACAAAGAAGTTGAGTGCTCAGCGTCATATCCAGAGGTTGTCTTTGGGAAATAGACGTATGAGTGCTGCCAGCATTGCTGCAGAGGTTGAAGGGGTGGGGGAGGGGTCAGGCTGTCAGTGCTCAGACCATACGCCACACACTGCATCAAATTGGTCTGCATGGCTGTCATCCCAGAAGGAAGCCTCTTCTAAAGATGATGCACAAGAAAGCCCCCAAACAGTTTGCTGAAGACAAGCAGACTAAGGACATGGATTACTGGAACCACGCCCTGTGGTCTGATGAGACCAAGATAAACGTATTTGGTTCAGATGGTGTCAAGCGTGTGTGGCGGCAACCAGGTGAGGAGTACAAAGACAAGTGTGTCTTGCCTACAGTCAAGCATGGTGGTGGGAGTGCCATGGTCTGGGGCTGCATGAGTGCTGCCGGCACTGGGGAGCTACAGTTCATTGAGGGAACCATGAATGCCAACATGTACTGTGACATACTGAAGCAGAGCATGACCCCCGCTCTTCAGAGACTGGGCCACAGGGCAGTATTCCAACATGATAACGACCCCAAACACCTCCAAGACGACCACTGCCTTGCTAAAGAAGCTGAGGGTAAAGGTGATGGACTGGTCAAGCGTCTCCAGACCTAAACCCTATTGGGCATCTGTGGGGCTCCTCAAACAGAAGGTGGAGGAGCACGAGGTCTCTAACATCCATCAGCTCTGTGATGTCATCATGGAGGAGGGGAAGAGGACTCCAGTGCCAACCTGTGAAGCTCTGGTGAACTCCATGCCCAAGAGGGTTAAGGCAGTGCTGGAAAATAATGGTGG
This sequence comes from Glandirana rugosa, assembly GCA_018402905.1. NCBI lineage: Eukaryota > Metazoa > Chordata > Amphibia > Anura > Ranidae > Glandirana > Glandirana rugosa. The sequence continues at coordinate 48,761 of BLSH010545474.1, read as the reverse complement.
CCACACAAAATATTGACACTTTGGGCCCAATTTGGACATTTTCACTTAGGGGTGTACTGACTTTTGTTGCCAGTGGTTTAGACATTAATGGCTGTGTGTTGAGTTATTTTGAGGGGACAGATATTTACACTGTTATACAAGCTGTACCCTCACTACTTTACATTGTAGCAAAGTGTCATTTCTTCAGTGTTGTCACATGAAAAGATAGAATAAAATATTTACACAGACGTGGGGGGTGTACTTACTTTTGTGAGATACAGTGTGTATATATTTTTTGCTATTATTTGCTATTTTTTCTTCCCCCACGAAAATGGAGTTACCCTTTAAAGCCATCTTGATCATTGCAGCACATATTTGCCACTAATTTCTTTATTATGGATATTTAAAGAGCACCAACAATTTGAGCAGCACTTTACGTAAATTGTGCATTCATATCAGTCCCTTTTGTCCAGGAGCTTACAATCTAAGCACTGGGAGATATTTGTAGGGACACCAAATTCTCAGTACATTTGATGACCTGACGAGTGTCATTGGAAAAGTACTTCAACGTTTTATTTTACTTTTTGAATTAAATTTTGGAATAAATGGACTTGAAAACCACACACACTGTTAGAAATTTGTTAGTTTGAGAAATAACTTCCATCCGCCTTCTTTCAATTTTATCACAAAAATAATTTAACTCCACTAATGATTTAGAAAATTAAATATTTTCAAAATAAAAAAAATTTAACAAAATTACACGAGTGTATGGCAAGGATAAAGTCTGCATCCCCCATCATACACAGACCCGGGACAATTCAGGAGACAATTAAAGTGGAATTCAATTCAATCCTTTTAAATCCACTGACAGGTAAGGTTTTCATGACCAAAAAAGACCCCAATGGTCTCTACTGTTATAAATGCTTCTCTTGGCCTGCCAGTGGTCATTTTATTTATTTCAGGTACCTATATATCGCCGTCAATTTACGCAGCGCTTTACATATATTGTGCATTCACATGGTAATGTACACTGACCCATGCATGCGCACTCACAATACATATACGGCACTGTTCTTTGCTGTGATGAAGTGACTCCCGTGCGCATGCGTGGGTCAGTGTACATTCAGGGGGTCAAACGGAGTGAAGCTGAAAGTAAGACTGGGAGAAGATGGAAGTGCCTGTGACCAGCCGGAGGGCTTCATTTCACAGGTGAGTCTGGCATAACGTGCTAATATGTGTATACAGTACATACTAGCACATTATGACATAAACCTCCCGGGGGGTCATTTACAAAGAATATATAGCAGAGTTGAATTACGCATTAACCTGCTACCTTGTCTTTGTGTGGACAGAAGCCAGAATATCAACAGAAAACCCACATGAGGAAAACATGCAAACTCCAAGAAGGTAGTGCTGTGGGTGAAACTCAAACTGATGCCCCTATAGCTTCAAAGAAGAAGCCCTAGACCCTGAGCTAATGTGCTGCCCTATGAGGGATGCCTTATGAGGAATGCCCTGTGAGGATTGCCTGTGAGGACAGCTCTCTGAGAATGGCCCTATGAGGATTGTTTTAGGAAGACTGCTCTGTGAGGATAGCCCTATGAGGATTGTCCTATGAGGATTGCCCTATGAGGATTGCCCTATGAGGACTGCTCTATGAGGATTGGCTTATGAGGATTGTCCTATGAGGGTTGCTCTATGAGGATTGCCCTATGAGGACTGCTCTATGAGGATTGGCTTATGAGGATTGTCCTATGAGGATTGCCCTATGAGGACTGCTCTATGAGGATTGGCTTATGAGGACTGCTCTATGAGGATTGGCTTATGAGGACTGCTCTATGAGGATTGCTCTATGAGGATTGTTTTAGGAGGACTGCTCTGTGATGATAGTCCTATGAGGATTTCCTTATAAGGACTGCTCTATGCGGATTGCCCTATGAGGATTGCCCTGTGATGGCTTCTCTATGAAGATTCCCCTATGAGGATCACCCTGTGAGGACAGCTCTATGAGAATGGCCCTATGAGGATTTCCTTATAAGGACTGCTCTATGAGGATTGCCCTATGAGGATTGACCTATGATGACTTCTCTATGAGTATTACCCTATGAGGATTGCCCTGTGAGGACAGTTCATTGGGAATTGCCCTATGAAGATTCCCCTATGAGGATCACCCTGTGAGGACTGCTCTACGAGGATAGCCCTATGAGGATTTCCTTTTAAGGTCTACTCTATGAGGACTGCCCTATGAAGATATCATTATGATGACTGTTCTATGAAGACTGCCCTATCAAGACTGCCCTGTGAGGACTGCTCTATGAGAATTGCCCTGTGAGGACAGTTTAATGGGAATTTCCCTATGAAGATTCCACTATGAGGATTGTCCTGTGAGGACTGCTCTATGAGGATTGCCCTATGAGGATTGTCCTTTGAGGACTGCTCTATGTGGAATGCCTTATGAGGATATCCTAATGAGGACAGCTCTATGAGAATTGCCCTGTGAGGATTCTCCTATCAGGACTCTTCTATGAGGATTGCCCTATGAGGACTTCTCTATGAGGATTTCCCTATGAGTATTGACTTATGAGGACTGCTCTATGAGTATTGACTTATGAGGACTGTTCTATGAGGATTGCTCTATGAGGATTGCTCTATGAGGACTGCTCTATGAGGATTGCTCTATGAGGACTGTTCTATGAGGACTGCTCTATGAGGATTGCTCTATGAGGACTGCTCTATGAGGGTTGCTCTATGAGGATTGCTCTATGAGGACTGTTCTATGAGGGTTGCTCTATGAGGATTGCTCTATGAGGACTGTTGTATGAGGACTGCTCTATGAGGACTGCTCTATGAGGATTGCTCTATGAGGGTTGCTCTATGAGGACTGCTCTATGAGGGTTGCTGTATGAGGTCTGCTCTATGAGGACTGCTCTATGAGGGTTGCTCTATGAGGACTGCTCTATGAGGACTGCTCTATGAGGACTATTCAATGAGGACTGCTCTATGAGGGTTGCTCTATGAGGACTGCTCTATGAGGATTGGCTTATGAGGATTGGTTTATGAGGATTGCTCTATGAGGACTGCTGTATGAGGACTGCTCTATGAGGACTGTTCTATGAGGATTGCTCTATGAGGGTTGCTCTATGAGGATTGCTCTATGAGGACTGCTCTATGAGGACTGCTCTATGAGGATTGCTGTATGAGGACTGCTGTATGAGGACTGCTCTATGAGGACTGCTCTATGAGGGTTGCTCTATGAGGACTGCTCTATGAGGGTTGCTCTATGAGGACTGCTCTATGAGGGTTGCTCTATGAGGACTGCTCTATGAGGACTGCTCTATGAGGATTGCTCTATGAGGATTGCTCTATGAGGACTGCTCTATGAGGACTGCTCTATGAGGATTGCTCTATGAGGATTGCTCTATGAGGACTGCTCTATGAGGACTGTTCTATGAGGGTTGCTCTATGAGGATTGCTCTATGAGGACTGCTGTATGAGGACTGCTCTATGAGGACTGCTCTATGAGGACTGCTCTATGAGGACTGTTCTATGAGGACTGCTCTATGAGGACTGCTCTATGAGGACTGCTCTATGAGGACTGTTCTATGAGGATTGCTCTATGAGGGTTGCTCTATGAGGATTGCTCTATGAGGACTGCTCTATGAGGACTGCTCTATGAGGACTGCTCTATGAGGATTGCTCTATGAGGACTGCTGTATGAGGACTGCTCTATGAGGACTGCTCTATGAGGGTTGCTCTATGAGGACTGCTCTATGAGGGTTGCTCTATGAGGGTTGCTCTATGAGGACTGCTCTATGAGGACTGCTCTATGAGGATTGCTCTATGAGGACTGCTCTATGAGGACTGCTCTATGAGGATTGCTCTATGAGGATTGCTCTATGAGGACTGCTCTATGAGGGTTGCTCTATGAGGACTGCTCTATGAGGACTGCTCTATGAGGGTTGCTCTATGAGGACTGCTCTATGAGGATTGCTCTATGAGGATTGCTCTATGAGGACTGCTCTATGAGGACTGCTCTATGAGGACTGCTCTATGAGGACTGCTCTATGAGCACTGTTCTATGTGCTGCACATGTATGTACAATGTATGTATAGGATATCCATTCAGTTATATCCGACTATTGGCAATTTTTTTAGCTACCTCTATGGGCATTACATTTGATACAATGAGGATTTTAAGCATGAAATAAATATATTTATTTGCCAACATTCATCACCTTACATCGGCACAGCAAAATTGTATATGGAGGGGGGGAGGGGTTTCAAGGAATTTCTTATATTTCTGAATCAACCCTATTTTCTTTTTAATACATCTCTAATGTTATGTTTATTGTCCTGTTTTTTCCTTTATTGCGCCCAAACAAGAAGACCTCATTTCCCCCCGCGTTGCACGAAGTGACCCATCCAAACTTTGCCGTTTGGGGCATCTCTCACCCCCGAGATCCATGCTGCAAGTTTTTAGCAGTACATTGGGAAATTATTCAATTAACCGTTCTCAGCACTTTTCTCGGCTTTAAGTGCGGTTTAATTAAAGTCATGGAAAACACGCAGAGGGGAGAGCCACCGCTCCACATATCAGCCGACCCCATGCCGGGGTAGTGAATAAAAAAAACCCAAAAAAAACGTTGATTACAGATTTTTTTTTTTTTCGCCCTCCTCGCTAGAGAAGAGGAGCTGAAAGTTCAGTCTGATTTCCTTCTACTTTCTCGGAATAAAGGAGAGAAATATTAGTTAATCTTGTAATCTCTGCCAGTTGTTCCTAAAACAGACTTGCTTGCCGGTGACCTTTTTCAGAGGAGGCTGTTTCTATGACAACTGGACGGTTGGAATCGGCCTATAAAATACGTGAAATAAAAAAAAAAAAACGCGACGCTTTACAAAGAAGTGTTTAATTCTGCTAACGCGTTGCCAGGTTCAAGGGTAAAATCACACATTTTTCGACTGAACTGTCCTCGGTGGCATTGTTGTTTGGGGTTTTTTTTTTTGTTGTAGACTCCATGCCATGTCTGGAGTTGGCATTTCATTATTCAGGGTTAAGCATACGAACGGCGTGACATTTTATAAAATGACAGCAGAGCAATTAAAGGCATGCAAACTAAGAGGCGTTCTGCAGAAGAGCGAGCATCTGCAGTGCCACGTCCATCGTCCTTCGTTAGCCTTCTTTGAGCCTGCGACTTGATTCCATTGTCTTTCTACAAAATAACTTTGACAGCAGATAGGGTGCATTGGATATAAGCATTGCCGGCGTTGTTTTGTTTCCTTTGAATTTAATAAAAATCATTGAAAGAAAAATACGAGGGCCGTACCTAAAGTATTGCAACAGCGTGAGGATAACTTTTTAATAACTTACACAGGTTGTTCAAATTTCCCACGTTGGTAGAGTAACTCTTCCTCTATAGCAAGAATCTCTAAACCTTCTAAACAAAGGGCCAGTTTACTGTCCTTAAGGCTTTAGGAGGGCCAGACTGTGGCCAGTGGGAGTAAATAATGCCCCATCCTTGGTTCTAGTGGGAAGAATAATGTCCCACTGTTGGCATTCAAGAGAGAAATAGTGCCCCATCCTTGGTGTCAGTGGGAGCAATGGTGCCCCAACCTTGGTGTCTGTGGGAGCAATGGTGGCCCATCACTGGTGTCTGTGGGAGCATTGATGCCCCCATCCTTGGTGTCTGTGGGAGCAATGGTGGCTCATCATTGGTGCCAGTGGGAGCAATCATGCCTCATCATTGCTGTCAGTGGCAGCAATGATATCCTATCCTTGGTGTCTGTGGGAGCAATGGTGCCCCTTCATTGGTGTCAGTGGAAGCAATGATGCCCCATCCTTGGTGTCTGTGGGAGCAATGGTGGCCCATCATTGGGGCCAGTGGGAGCAATCATGCCTCATCATTGCTGTCAGAGGCATCCTATCTTTGGTGGAGCAATGGTGGCCCATCATTGGTGTCTGTGGGTGCAATTGTGCCCCATCATTGGGGTCTGTTGAAGCAATGGTGCCCCATCAGTGGTGTCTGTGGGAGCAATTGTGCCCCATCATTGGTGTCAGTGGGAGGAATGGTGCCCCATCATTGGTGTCTGTAGGAGGAATGGTGCCCCATCATTGGTGTCTGTGGGAGCAATGGTGCCCCCTTAAGGCTTCAGGGGGCCAGACTGTGGCCAGTGGGACTGGAAAATGCCCCATCCTTGGTTCTAGTGTGAGGAATGTCACACTGTTGGTATTCAAGGAAGGAATAGTGACCCATCATTAGTGTCCCTGAGTGGAATGGCGCCTTTTTAATTGGTCTCTGGGAGGAATGGCGCCCCATCATTGGTGTCAATGAGCAGAATGGTGTCCCGTCATTTGGTCTCTGGGAGGAATAGTGCCCCATCATTGGTGTCAGTGGGAGGAATAGTGCCCCATCATTGGTGCCTGTGGAAACAATGGTGTCCCATCATTGGTGTCTGTGGGAGGAATTGCGCCCCATCATTAATGCCTGTGGAAACAATGGTACCCCATCATTGGTGTCAGTGGGAGGAATGGTGCCCTTTCATTGGTGTCCATGAGCGGAATGGTACCCCATCATTTGGTCTCTGAGAGGAATGGTGCCCCATCATTGGTGTCAGTGGAAAAAATGGTGACCCATCAATGGAGTCTGTGTGAGGAATGGGGCCCCATCATTGGTGTCAGTGGGAGAAATAGTGTCCCATCATTGGTGTCTGTGGGAGAAATGGTGCCCCATCATTGGTGTCAGTGAATGAAATGGTGCCCCAAGGGCCAGATAAAAGGCAAGCAAAGGGCCACATTCGGCCCGTTAGCCACAGTTTGGATATCACTGCTTTATAGTAAGTCGTCTTCTTTTTCATTACAGGTAAATCATGGATTCCAAGCAGAAGCAACGAGCAGTCATTGAGTTTGTGACGAAGACGGGGTGAAAGCTGTCCGACATCCACAGAAGACTACAGGCTGTTTACAGAGATGACATCATTGATGAGAGTCGCCCATGACAAGACATTGCTCTTGTCAGTGATGTAATCTCTGTAAACATTCTGTTAGCTTCTGTGGATATCAGCCCTCACCCGACCCTTCATCGAGAACTCAATGACGGCACATTGCTTCTGTTTGGAATCCATTATTTAGAGTTCTGAAAGTTTGCCTTTCCAAAATTTCTGGCGCTCAAATGCTCATTCTATATGAAAAAAAACCCCAAAAAACAAAAGAAAAAAAACATAGCGATATTCAGAGGTTAAAAGTAGCATACCACCCGTATAAAGATTTGAACGGAGAACTCGTGCCCCATTGACAGCAACACAAAAATTGCTCAAAAAGTTAGGCTACTTGGCTCCTGGGATTTGTCCGAATTAGTCTGTTGGCAAGACCTCCATTTTTCTTATGCTGCTGTTTGAAAAAAATAAAAAAGTCCAACTGTTTGAAGCCCTGTGAAGAAGTTCAAAGCCCTCCATCAGTCTGCACGTCAGTCACATAGTAGATTAGTAAGGGCTTGCGTTAGATCTGTTTACTCAGTCACGTTTCAGTATATTTAAAGGAATAGCCATAGAACAAGGAGTCAGGCGGCGTGCAGCGCTGTTAGTGTAGCAGAAGGAGAATTGGTGTAGTTGTTCTGGCACAGGCTGGTGAAACTAGAGACTGCGAGTGACGCAGATGGCATGGGATAAACTAGTATTCCAACATCCCTAAACTATGCGCCTGCAGATAGCAGCTGAAGACAGGTATTAAATGACTCCTGCTCCCTGCCAACACCTCTTCAACAGGAAAATTGGCAGTCTTTCCATACCAACACCTCCGACGCTTCTCTAGTTTATTAGTCACAAGTTCTCCCAGGGAAGCGTCGGTAAACTAGGTGCAGATGGAGAGCGCTACGAAATCCACGCCAAGTGGGAGACAACTACTGCTCCATGTTTGTTCCGTTTCTGAAAGACTGTATGACTGGAACATTATAAAGGTTAAAAAAAATAAAAGCAATTCTTCGTAAAAAACCTAGGTAACGTGAAAAATCTAAATCTGGCTGGGGAAGGGTGAAGGGCTAGGGCAGCCACTCTCAACCAGGATTCTACGGGGCACTAGGGTTCCTCCAGATTTCCTGGGATAGTCCTGGGTCAAAACCACTTGGCAGAGACACCAAAGATCTTGTTGTCTGTAGGCTGGATTCACACCTGGGCGTAGCGTTATCAGGCAGAAAGACGTGCGTTTTTGCCCAAAAAATGCCCAAATCAAGCTACAAAAATACCTCCAGAACTTTTTTGAGCTTCAGGCGTTTTGGGGTGGAGATGTGAACCATCTCCATAGAGAATTGATTTTTCCCCTCAAGCGTTTTGTAGCTTCAGGCTACAAAACGCTCAGCTGTGAATGGGGCCTGAGTGTAGCTTTCTGGCTACCACTGTTGGGGGGGGCATTCTTTCTACTGACTGCCTCGGCAAAGGGTGGCATTCTTTTTAATGGTTACCTAAGTAATAGTATTATTCCCAATGACCACCCAATGAATTAGATTAGCAAGGGTTCCTTGGGGCCTGAAAAGTATTTCAAGGTTTCTTCTGTGGTAAGAAGGTTGGGAAAGGCTGGACTAAGGTATGGTGAGAAGAACATAGTACTTACCTTAGTGTGGCAGATACCCACATCTGCTAGTTATATTCCCATCTAACTCTAGGACATGTGGCCAGATTAAGCACCTCTCCAGGTGTCAGGCAATTCCTCTCACTGGTTCCCAATTTGAGGAGCATTCTTCCAATAAATTAAATTTTGCAGGGGTTCCCTGGGGCCTGAAAATTAATTCAACTGTTCCTCTGCGGTAAAAAGGTTGGGTAAGGCTGGACTTTGGTGTGGTGAGAAGTATAAAGTACTTACCTTAATATTGCATATACCCACATCTGCTTGTCCTGCTTCTGTACCTTAAGGACCCATGGCCAGGGCCAGCCTCTCTCCGGGTATCAGGGAATTACCCAAGCTTTCTACTGAGCCAACACTCGGTACTGGAGGTGTGCCAGGCAATGCAGGGATCAGAAATGTTTCACATAAGATACTGCTATGAAGCCAACAGCATCCTTAAAGGAGAAGTATAGCCAAAACTATACTTTTTCTATAGGTCACAGGAGTGCAGTTTGTTCTGCACTACCATGATCCCTTTGCAGCTGACAGCGGGCTGTAGCCCGCTGTCGGCTGATGTCACAAAGCCGATCCAGACTCTGAAAAGATCCCAACCATATGGTCTGGATCCGCCCAGAATCCTGGACCAGTTCCTGGCTCAGCCGCTCATCGATCCGCCGAGAGCCTGAGCCAGCTGTCCCCGCCCCCTCCACATTCCAAAGCTGCATTGAGCACTGGAGGCTCAGAGCAGAGAGCCGGTGACTGACAGTCACGGCTCTCTGCTCAGAGCAGAGGGGGAGAACTGAATGATCACTGTGTTTGATCGCTCAGTTCTCACTATAGATCCCATGCTACATCCACCTAAGTGAGTATAATGGGTTTTTTTTCCCATAGCCCTTACGTCTCCTTTACTGTAACTACCAGTGACTGCTGGGAAGGAGGTAGCGGTGGCAAACCACAGTGTATAGAGACAAGCCTGTCTCTGTACTCCAGTCTACAGCTGGTCACAATTACTTCCAGTTTTGTTATCTACGAACTGGAGGTTCGAACTTTGAAAAACTTGCGCTATCAATAAACTTCCTGAATCTGCCGCATGTGTTGGTAAAGCTGCCAAAAAGTGCAGCAGGGATTTCTGAATCTGGCGCAAACCATTTTAAAGGCTGTCCGCCCCTATGCAGCAAGCTGTGCAAGTGCAGCTCTCTGCACAAATTTGGTGATGCCGAATCTGCATGCACGGGAGGTGACCTCATCTCAGCCCGGCCAATTACAGCGGCCGGCGTTCTAGACCTGGAGGCCAGCCACCTAAAGATGCCAGTGGCCAGCAGTGAGGTCCAGGGACATCGCTGGATTCAAGGTGAGTATAATTCTGCTTTAACTACCTGCGCCTATAAGCAATCAAGCAATCAACCTAAGTCCCAAACCAACTATTTGGGACTTAGGTCTCTTTCACATTGGCAGCCGGGGGTGGGGTGGTGGTGTTGGTAAAAACACGTGGCTGAGAGGCAGTTTGACTGCCCCTGGCTGCCCACTTAAATGCTGACATTTGAGCTGGATGGGGCTGCACACATGCTTTGGCTGTGGCAATTTTAACACAGCCAGCAGAGTTAGACAGGTGGCACTACCTGTCAAACCCGCCCATTGAGGTCAATGGGAGTGTGCCGCAACCACTAGCTAAATGTTTGTCGCAAAGCTGTGGTGTTTTAATACAAAATTCCCCTGCTAGCCCATGCTATATCACCCTCCCAGCAAGCACTACTGTCAATGTGAAAGAGCCCTTAGAAGAAGGGTTACACCCTGAAAGCTTGTCCAGATAGTAACCATTACTGCAAATAAATACAGTATCATGGGCAGTACTCAACTGTATAAGTGCACTAATATGGCTACAGCCAGGGCTGGCCCAAGAAATCATGCTGCCTGGATCCAAGAATGAAATGCCCCCCCCCAAAAAAAAAATACAGGGCTGGCCCAAGAAATCATGCTGCCTGGATCCAAGAATGAAATGCTTCCCCCCCCCCCCCACCCCCCAAAAAAAAATCATGCTCACCAAAAGGCCCCCACATCCATTCTTTTATATTATGATAATTAAAACTAAAATTAAATTTATCAGATTTACATGTAACAGCACCTTGTCTATATGCAAAATTATATGACCTACCATTATGTTCATTTCCAAGGGGCAGGCTAGGGTAGTAAATGGACAGGCTAGGGTAGTATATAGACAGGGTAGGGTAGTATATAGACAGGGTAGGGTAATATATGGACGGGCTAGGATAGTATATAGACATGCTAGAGTATATAGACAAACTAGGGTAGTATATAGACAGGCTAGGGTAGTATATAGACAGGCTAGTGTAGTTTATAGACAGGGTAGGGTAGTATATAGACAGGCTAGGGCAGTATATAAACAGACTAGGGTAATATATAGACAGGCTAGGGTAGTATATAGACAGGCTAGGGTAATATATGGACGGGCTAGGATAGTATATAGACATGCTAGAGTATATAGACAAACTAGGGTAGTATATAGACAGGCTAGGGTAGTATATGGGCAGGCTAGGTTATATAGACAGGCTGCGGTAGTATATGGAAAGGCTAGGGTAGTATATGGGCAGGCTAGGGTAGTATATGGACAGGCTAGGGTAGTAAATGGACAGGCTAGGGTAGTATATGGACAGGCTAGGGCAGTATATAAACAGACTAGGGTAATATATGGACAGGCTAGGGTAGTATATGGACAGGCTAGGGTAGTATATGGACAGGCTAGGGTAGTATATAGACAGGCTAGGGTAGTATATAGACACGCTAGAGTATATAGACAAACTAGGGTAGTATATAGACAGACTAGGGTATATAGACAGGCTAGGGTAGTATATGGGCAGGCTATGGTAGTATATGGGCAGGCTAGGGTAGTATATGGGCAGGCTAGGGTATATAGACAGGCTGCGGTAGTATATGGAAAGGCTAGGGCAGTATATAGACAGGCTAGGGTAGTATATGGGCAGGCTAGGGTAGTATATGGACAGGCTAGGGTAGTAAATGGACAGGCTAGGGTAGTATATAGACAGGCTAGGGTAGTATATAGACAGGCTAGGGCAGTATATAAACAGACTAGGGTAATATATAGACAGGCTAGGGTAGTATATGGACAGGCTAGGGTAGTATATAGACACGCTAGAGTATATAGACAAACTAGGGTAGTATATAGACAGACTAGGGTATATAGACAGGCTAGGGTAGTATATGGGCAGGCTAGGTTATATAGACAGGCTAGTGTAGTATATGGACAGGCTATGGTAGTATATAGAAAGGCTGGGGTAGTATATGGGCAGGCTAGGGTATATAGACAGGCTGCGGTAGTATATGGAAAGGCTAGGGTAGTATATGAGCAGGCAAGGGTAGTATATGGGCAGGCTAGGGTAGTATATAGACAGGCTGGGGTATATAGACAGGCTAGGGTAGTATATGGACAAGCTAGGGTAGTATATATACAGGCTAGGGTAATATATGGGAAGGCTAGGACAGTATAGGGGCGGGCTAGGGTAGTATAGGGGCAGGCTAGGGTATATAGACAGGCTAGGGTATATAGACGGGCTAGGGTAGTATAGGGGCAGTTGTCATCACGACACACAAAACTGCTGGGAAAAAAGTTTTGGTCGCCAATTTGTTGGGCAAATAGAAGAGGAGAGGTGGCTGTGGTTCAATTTGCTGCCCCTCTCAAAGTGCTGCCTCGGTCCAATGGACCCGCTGGGACCCATGGTAGGGCCGGCCCTGGCTACAGTAACCACATGCAAGAAATTCTTAGGTAAACTAAATGCCATTTCTCTACATTTCCCTGAAGTTGCTGTTCACGTTGTTTCTTAAAGAGAACGATAGCAATGTGGAAATAACTCCTTTTCAGTCCCGTGCGAAGCAATCCTATGCTCCATTTGGTTGCTGCTGTGTATTACCCCCGCCAGACGTGTGAGATGCCATATGCTGGTGAACAGTGCTAGTAATTAGTCCCCCTTGGAGAACAATACTTCTCGACCATCGCTCCTGACACCTGTTCCTTCAAAGAACTCTTTTGCTGAACCAACGCACGACACAGCAGAATACAAAACCGCACACCTTGCCGGATTTTATCTTCGTACATCAATTTCACCATATAGTAATAGATGTCTCCTCAGAACCGAGAAACCTAAAATAAAACCAACCAAGAAACAATGTATTCTTCTGCAGCAAAACCTCTACAAATGGACCTTATAGAATACAAAGATAGATACTAAAGATATGGGCAGTCATTGAGATCATTCATTGATGTTATTTGTGATGAATACCCTACAGCTTAGCCATTCTTGACCTCTTCAACACTGGGGAACCCTTGGAAAAACTTTCCGGTTTCAGGGAACTCCTGCTAAAAATGACCATATCTACAACTCATAATCCATTAGTGTGATGGTCAATGGGAAGAATGCTCCTTACACTTGTGGTCAATGGGAAGAATGCTCCTTACACTTGTGGTCAATGGGAAGAATGCTCCTTACCCTTGTGGTCAATGGGAAGAATGCTCCTTACCCTTGTGGTCAATGGGAAGAATGCTCCTTACACTTGTGGTCAATGGGAAGAATGCTCCTTACCCTTGTGGTCAATGGGAAGAATGCTCCTTACACTTGTGGTCATTGAGAAGAATGCTCCTTACCCTTGTGGTCAATGGGAAAAATGCTCCTTACCCTTGTGGTCAATGGGAAGAATGCTCCTTACCCTTGTGGTCAATGGGAAGAATGCTCCTTATACTTGTGGTCATTGGGAAGAATGCTCCTTACACTTGTGGTCATTGGGAAGAATGCTCCTTCCACTTGTGGTCAATGGGAAGAATGCTCCTTACCCTTGTGGTCAATGGGAAGAATGCTCCTTACCCTTGTGGTTAATGGGAAGAATGCTCCTTACCCTTGTGGTCAATGGGAAGAATGCTCCTTACCCTTGTGGTCATTGGGAAGAATGCTCCTTACACTTGTGGTCAATGGGAAGAATGCTTCTTACCCTTGTGGTCAATGGGAAGAATGCTCCTTACCCTTGTGGTTAATGGGAAGAATGCTCCTTACCCATGTGGTCAATGGGAAGAATGCTCCTTACACTTGTGGTCAATGGGAAGAATGCTTCTTACCCTTGTGGTCATTGGGAAGAATGCTCCTTACACTTGTGGTCAATGGGAAGAAAGCTCCTTACACTTGTGGTCATTGGGAAGAATGCTCCTTCCACTTGTGGTCAATGGGAAGAAGGCTCCTTACACTTGTGGTCAATGGGAAGAATGCTCCTTACACTTGTGGTCATTGGGAAGAATGCTCCTTACCCTTGTGGTCATTGGGAAGAATGCTCCTTATACTTGTGGTCATTGGGAAGAATGCTCCTTACACTTGTGGTCATTGGGAAGAATGCTCCTTACACTTGTGGTCATTGGGAAGAATGCTCCTTCCACTTGTGGTCAATGGGAAGAATGCTCCTTACACTTGTGGTCATTGGGAAGAATTACCCCCCTTACAGATAGCTAAAAAGATCAATGGTATCAGTGGGGATTTATCTGAGAGGCAGAAATTGCTCAAGGAACCCCTAGCAACCTTTGGAGGAACCAAGGAGTTCAGTGGAACCCTGGATGAGAAACCCTGCTACAGATAGTCCACCTTTTGGGGGGAAAAAATCTGCATTGATAAAATAAAAAAATGTTTGTTTATTAAAGAAGAAGCCTCATTTCATAATTTTAATGAGTTTGCTTGCTCAGGGGACCAGGTGCATGTAGTCTTTTGTCCCATCTTCCTAAGTGCTGTCTAAGGGTAGTTGTGGGGTTGGATAGGGCAACCCTCCTTGACCCACAGCTATCAGACAATGCAGGCAGCAAGGAGACCGCTGCTTTGATAGATGGCCTTTTTTTGGTCTCCAAGCACTTGCATGGAACATCTCAGCTGACCCCTGCATTCATAGTGAGGATGAGGCAGACATCCTCCAGACGCATCTCTAGCTGAACTCAAAACCTACGCTCTTTATATAATTCAATAAGCAGTGGGCCAGGTCATTCCCACCCCCGGCTGCAGCTCATTGGAGTAAAAAAGGTTTGGTGTACATTTGGAGGATAGCAAAGCTCATCTCTAATGACAAGCTATGGGGTCTCCAAAGAGTCTAAACAAAGCGCCAGTTTAATGTCCTTCAGGCTTTAGCAGCCAGACGGTGTCCAGTGGAAGTAGAAATGATGTCAGTGGGAAAAACAATGCCCCATCTTTGGTGTCAGTGGGAGGAATAGTGCTCCATCATTGGTGTCAGGGGGGGGGGGGATAGTGCCCCATCATTGGTATCAGTGGGAGGAATAGTGCCCCATCATTGGTATCAGTGGAAGGAATAGTGCCCCATGATTGGTGTCAGTGGGAGGAATAGTGTCCCATCATTGGTATCAGTGGGAGGAATAGTGCCCCATGATTGGTGTCAGTGGGAGGAATAGTGTCCCATCATTGGTGTCAGTGGAAGGAATAGTGCCCCATCATTGGTGTCAGTGGGAGGAATAGTGCCCCATCATTGGTGTCAGTGGAAGGAATAGTGCCCCATCATTGGTATCAGTGGGAGGAATAGTGCCCCATTATTGGTGTCAGTGGAAGGAATAGTACCCCATCATTGGTATCAGTGGGAGGAATAGTGCCCCATCATTGGCATCAGTGGTACCCATTGTTAGCGTCATTAGGAGAAATTGTGCCCCATCATTGGAGTCATTGGGAGGAATTGGGCCCCATAGTTGGTGTCATTATGTGGAATTGCGCCCCATTGTTGGTATCAGTGGATAAAATTGTGCCCCAGGGGCCAGGTAAAAGCAAGCAAAGGGGTTCATCTGGCCCCTCTGCAGCAGTTTGGAGACCACTCGGCTAGCTTGTCTCGGGAAAGTTCTTCTAGAGGGGTAAAGGTGCCATCTGTCAAAGCAGCCATCTCTTTGCTAGCTGCATGGGTGGAAAGCCATGGGGAGGAGAGGTGCCCTGTGCCACGTCACGGCCAGCCTTAGACAGCATCTAGGAAGATCAAAGTACTACATGTACCTTATCCCCTGGGGAACAAAACGCATGAATAAAAATCAAAGTGAGGCTTCTTCTTAAATTTTTTTCATTAAAGCCTGGAGGGCAATGCCACCACGATCAGTGCATAGCGGGTGCAATGCACAGGCTGCTGCAGACTATTCCTCCGGCCACAGGTCAATATAGAGGTACAGACCTACTGTTATGAGTATGGGGGCTCCACTTGGGCTCCATTGAAATCTATGAGCAGTGGAAGATGGGAGTGGTAGTCTTCCATTCACAGATCCCTGTGTATAGATGGGCATGGGTGGAGCCACACACAGTCCTAACAAATTCAATACATACACAGGGCGCTGTGGGGAAAAGAACCCCGAGAATCAGGTAACCTAAATATGGGTGCAACACGAATCATGGTCACAAGGGTGGAGTTGGCCTTTAAGAGATCGGATTTATAAAAGGGAGCTAAGCTTTAACCGGTTCCCAACATTTACTGCTGCAGAGTGGCGCGATCACGTGAATCACCGTCTTTAAACGGCGGCGCGCTCTCGTGCCCGCCGCATTCTCCAGCAGTATGGCCGCGAGTCGGGAGGACTCGATATCCGCCGGCTACCCGCGATCGCCTGGCACAGAAGAAAAACGGGGAACCGCCAATGTAAACACGACGTCTCCCCGCTCTGTCAGTGGGCATGTAAGAGATCCGCTGATTCCTGTCACTGGAATCAGTTAGATCTCTGATCCCCCTGGCAGCCCAGCGCCCTCACAGTTAGAACACGCCTAGGGAACACAGTTACCCCCTAGATCGCCCCCTGCAGGTTAACCCCTTCACTGCCAATGACATTTATAAAGCAATCAGTGGATATTTACATTTCTGATCGCTGTATAAATGTCATTGGTCCCAAAAAAGTGTCAAAAATGTCCGACATGTCCGCCGCAATATCGCAGTCCCGATAAAGATCGCCGCCATTACTATTAAAAAAAAAGTAAAAACGCCATAAATGAATTCTCATGGTTCGAAACGCGGCAACTTTTGCGCAAACCAATCAATAAACATCGATCGCAATGTTTTTTACCACAAATATGAGGAAGAATATAAATCGGCCAAAACTGATGAATAAATTTGTTTTTTTATATTTTTTTTGGGATATTTATTATAGCAAAAAGTAAAAAAATTTTTTTCAAAATTGTCACTCTTTTTTTGTTTATAGCGGCGATCAGAAATGACGCAGAGGGGATCAAATACCACCAATGGAAAGCTCTATTTGTGGGGAAAAAAGGACGCAAATATTGTTTTTGTACAACGTTGCACGACCGCGCAATTGTCAGTTAAAGTGACGCAGTGCCGAATCACAAAAAGTGCTCTGGTCCTAAAGGGGGAAATCCTTCCGGGGCTGAAGTGGTTACCCTCTATGGAATTTAACCAGTTGCCGACCGCAAAGTGGTGCGATATCGCAAACCGCCATCACCTGATGGCGGCTGCGAGATCGCGTTCACTGTGTTCCAGGGGAGCCTGGGAGCGGGTAGGGTGGACTTGATGCTACCCGCGATGGCTCCACCGCAGTGACAGAACGGAGGTCCGTGTATGTAAACATGTGGGTCTCCGTTCTGACAGGGGGAAGGAATGTGATCGCAGGCTCCCTGTATATGGGGGCCACACACACAGGGAACACAGTTAACCCCTTAGAGCGCCCCCTGCAGGTTAACCCATTCCCTACCAGTCAGATTTAATCAGTGCATTTTCATAGCGTTGATCGCTGTATAAATGCCAATGGTCCCAAAAAGTGTCAAAATGGTCCGACATGCCCGCCGCAATATCGCAGTTTTGTTTGCATTGTTTTTTTCTCAAAATTGTCGCTTTTCTTTTGTTTATAGCGGCGATCAGAAATGACGCAGAGGGGATCAAATACCACCAAAAAAAAGCTCTATTTATGGGGAAAAAGGATGCAAATTTTGTTTGGGTACAACGTCGCACGACTGCGCAATTGTCAGTTAAAGTGACGCAGTGCCGAATCGCAAAAAGTGCTCTGGTCCTAACATGGGAAATCCTTCCGGGGCTGAAGTGGTTACCCTCTAGGGGCCACAGTTGGAATTTAACCAGTTGCTGACCGCAAAGTGGTGCAATATCGCAAACCGCCATCACCTGACGGCGGCTGCGAGATCGCGCTCACTGTGTTCCAGGGGAGCTTGGGAGCGGGTAGGGTGGACTTGATGTACCCGCGATGGCTCCACCGCAGTGACAGAACGGAGGTCCGTGTATGTAAACTGTATATGGGAGCCGCACACACAGGGAACACAGTTAATCCCTTAGAGCGCCCCCTGCAGGTTAACACATTCCCTACCAGTCAGATTTAATCAATGCATTTTCATAGCGTTGATCGCTGTATAAATGCCAATGGTCTCAAAAAGTGTCAAAATGGTCCGACATGTCCGCCGCAATATCGCAGTTTTGTTTGCATTTTTTTTTCTCAAAATTGTCGCTCTTTTTTTGTTTATAGCGGCGATCAGAAATGACGCAGAGGCGATCAAATACCCCCAAAAGAAAGCTCTATATGTGGGGAAAAAAGGACGCAAATTTCGGTTTGCCCGACCGCGCAATTGTCAGTTAAAGAGACGCAGCGCCGAATCGCAAAAAGTGCTCTGGTCCTTCCGGGGCTAAAGTGGTTAAAAAAAAAAACACAAAAGATTGCGTCCTATGTGGCCAAAAGGCCGAGGCCACCCTGGTTGGTGCCATGGTTTGATGAATAGATAGAGAGGTAGGAGTTAAGAATGGGCATGCGGTGACTACAGCTGAGCCAGGGAATAGGGAGTCATTGTGGGGAAGTGAAGAATTGGAGATCGCTGGAATGACTCTCAATGAGAAGCGAGAGGCGTCTGTTGTCTGAGCTGCCAGTTGCCTCTCTCAATGAGCAGCATGTTCTGAGACTAAAATAAAAATGTTGACATGGGATGTCCTTACCAGAGGCAATTAACAGGCTGCCCTCATCTTGTAATATGAATAATGTTGCATCACTGATACCAGAGGAGGTGGAGGGACCGGAGTCCAGATGGTGGAAGCAGCGGATTTCTGCAATGCTTTATGGCCGACTCAGCACAGGGAAGGGATGGTAGACCCAGGCCCGGCTACACCAACCGAACTCGAGGGACTGGACTGTCAGCTAAATATCTGGCTGCCCGCACAGAAAATGACCAATATGCATGCCAACAGACACGACCCTCTCTGGGAAATGAAGCTTCTCATCCTTGATACACCCTAGCTCAGGGATCAGCTCAGCTGTTGGAGAACTACAAGTCCCATCATGCCTCTGCCTCTGATGCTTGTGGCTATCAGAGTCTTGCTATGCCTCATGGGACTTGTAGTTCTCCAACAGCTGGAGGTCCGCTAATTGCAGATCCCTGCGCCTAGCTCATTCCCGCTGGGTGCGGTGCAGGAATGCATGCAAATTGTGCATTTCCCCCCTTTTGCAGACGTGCTTGGGTGCCATTTACTGCTTGCCAACCGTTCCTGTACATGTATGGTGGCAAGGTGGCTTCCCTGTGCAAAATCACCTACAGGTAATAGAGCTGCAGGGCCGGCTCTACCACTAGGCAGAGTAGGCGGCCGCCTAGGGTACCCCTGCCACCCAGGGCGCCCGTCCGCTGTTGATCCGTCACTACTCTGCATTGATCACTCATGTCACTGGAGAGCCGTGGCTGGCAGCAACCAGGGGGGTGAGGAGGATCCAGGGGCACAGGTGTGGGCCTGTGGACCACGGCTAAAGAAATGGGTAGAAAGGCGCTGTAAAAATCTCCACCTCCTCCATCATATACATTGACAGGGCAAAGGGGGTGGAGTCAGGGGCAGAGCCAAAGGGGGGGGCAGCAAAATGAGGTTTTGCCTAGGGTGGCAAAACTCCTTGCACCAGCCCTGTAGAGCTGCATGATTAATCGTAATAAAATCGCGATCTCGATTCACCCCCCCCCCCTGCGATCTCCATCACGATTTATTGCGATTTTCAGTGCAGTTAATGGAGTCCGACTTGCAGGGCGACTCAGCGCGACTTGACTGTAATAGAAGTCAATGCAAGTCACCTGAAGTCTCCCCAGGAACCTTTTTCTAAGTCGGAGCGACTTGAGTCTCTCCTATCTGGGCAGAGAGCCAAGTCTGAGATCATTGCTGATAAAAGAAGCAAAGAGATGCAATGTTTCTATTTATCAAAGGGATGAACTCCGGTGTATAGAAGAGTTCAGTTTAACCATTTAAAGACTCAGTGCCCATTCACACAGGGGGCGGCTTGCGCTCCGACTTCAGTCGCCTCAAGTCACTTGACATTTGAAGTCCCATTGAAATGAATGGGAGCCGTCCATGGGAGCGACTTCAGAAAAGGTTCCTGTACTACTTCTAGGCGACTTCTATCCGAATTGTGCCCATAGAATTCAATGGAAGTCGCCTCCAAGTCGGATCCCTCATCTAAATGAAAGCGACTTTACAGTTAAAAGAGAAAAATGTATCGAGGGCAACCCCCTCCCCTCCCTCCCTTCTCTGGCCACAGCCAAAGTCGCCTGGCATAGTAAAACTTGAAGTTGCCTGGCAAAGTCGCGCCTGATGTCGGATCGCCCCTGTGTGAATGCAGCCTAAACCTTTTCTGACATTTGTTGCTTACAAGTAAAAATCCAGTATTTTCTGCTAAAAAATTACTAAGAACCCCCAAACATTATATTTTTGTTTAGCAGAGACCCTAGAGAATAAAATGGTGGTTGTTGCAATATTTTATGTCACATGGTGTTTGCGCAGCAGTCTTGCAAACGCAATTTTTTTGGAAAAATTACACTTTCAAAAAAAAACAAAAAACTAAACAGTTCGGTTAGCCCAATTTTTTTGTATATGTGAGATGTTACGCTGCGAGAATCGAGATCTTTATTCTAAGCAAGAAAATTGTGATTCTCATTTTGGCCCAGAATCGTGCAGCTCTAACAGGTATGCGATTTTCCACTTCCGGGTCAGGGGCGCGCACTCGCAACCTGCATCACCCGACGTCCTCTGGGACCCCGCCAATCGTTCCCAGGAGAGGCAGAACGGCGGTCTACCTATGTAAACAAGGCGGATCGCCGTTCTGTGACAAGGGAAGGTAGTGATCCTGTGTTTCTGCTAAGCAGGAGCACAGATTTCTGTCTTCCAACAGTTAAAGCACCTCCCCCCACACAGTCGGAAAGCACCCCTTAGGAACACATTTAACCCTTTGATCGCCCCTGATGTTAACCCCCTTCCCAGCCAGTGTCATTAGTACAGTGACAGTGCATATTTTTTTAGCACTGATCACTGTATTGGTGTCACTGGTATCCAAAAAAAAGTGTCAAAGGTGTCACTAAAGCTGGATACACACTATACAATTTTCTGTAGATTTTTTTCTCCAGATTTACCAAAACCATATAATATGAAGTAAAACCTTAAGGGCTCGTTTACACTTTGCTTCAAAACAGGGCATCAGACGCGCTTTGTTGAAGCTCTCTTAACGGCAAAGCTCCGTCACTAAATAAAATGGTTGGCTTACAGTCCTGTTTACACCTTGCGTTGGCTTTGCTTCACTTCAGCTTTGTGTCACATGTTATACCCCACGTAGCTTTAGCCAGGCTTCAAAGCCTCTCCAACGCCTCCATAGAAGTCTATGACAAAGCTTGTTTGAAGCTCGCTTGAAGCACCTGCAGATTTTCAGAGGCTGTAATTCAGCTTTAGCTTCGCTTTGTTTTGGAGAAATTGCAGCTGTGAGATCTCAACAAACACACAGGGCATCGGCCAAGCTTCAACAAGGCTTTAAAAGAGCATCACTGAAGCCCCACCGAAGCCTCATTGAAGCGCCACGAAGCCTCATTGAAGTGCCACCGAAGCCTCATTGAAGCGCCACCGAAGCCTCATTGAAGCACCACCGAAGCCTCATTGAAGCACCACCGAAGCCTCATCGAAGCACCACCAAACCTTCACCTAAGCACCACCGAAGCCTCATCGAAGCACCACCAAAGGTTTATTGAAGCACCACCGAACCCTCATTAAAGCACCACCGAAGCCTCATTGAAGCACCACCGAAGCTTTACGAAGCACCACCGAAGCCTCATTGAAGCACCACCTAAGCCTCATCGAAGCACCACCAAAGGTTTATTGAAGCACCACCGAAGCCTCATCAAAGCATCACCGAAGCCTCATTGAAGCACCACCGAAGCTTTATCGAAGCACCACCGAAGCCTCATCGAAGCACCACCTAAGCCTTATCGAAGCACCACCAAACCTTCACCTAAGCACCACCGAAGCCTCATCGAAGCACCACCGAAGCCTCATCGAAGCACCACCTAAGCCTCATCGAAGCACCACCAAAGCCTCATCGAAGCACCACTGAAGCCTCATTGAAGCACCACTGAAGCCTCATCGAAGCACCACCGAAGCCTCATCGAAGCACCACCTAAGCCTTATCGAAGCACCACCAAACCTTCACCTAAGCACCACCGAAGCCTCATCGAAGCACCACCGAAGCCTCATCGAAGCACCACCTAAGCCTCATCGAAGCACCACCAAAGCCTCATCGAAGCACCACTGAAGCCTCATTGAAGCACCACTGAAGCCTCATCGAAGCACCACCGAAGCCTCATCGAAGCACCACCTAAGCCTTATCGAAGCACCACCAAACCTTCACCTAAGCACCACCGAAGCCTCATCGAAGCACCACCGAAGCCTCATCGAAGCACCACCTAAGCCTCATCGAAGCACCACCAAAGCCTCATCGAAGCACCACTGAAGCCTCATTGAAGCACCACCGAAGCCTCATCAAAGCATCACCAAAGCCTCAAAAACACATCATAAAAGCTTGTTGCAGCAGTAGAGGCTTTAATGTGCATTGAAGCCAAAGAAACTGTAAACGAGCCCTAAGAGTTTCAATTTGTAATCAGGCCGGCCCTTGCACTACATGGTTTTGGTAAATCTAAAGGAAATCAGACAAGAAAAGTGGCACAGTGAGAATCAAGGGCGGGACTTTGAATGAAGCCCCCCCCCCACAGGGCCGGATTAACATAGGGGCTATTGGAGCTGTAGCTCCAGGCCCCTACTTTAAGATAGGCCCAGCCCAGTGAGTCACTGATGCTGCCCTGCCCTGCTTTATGTGAGAACACAGGATTGATATGTAAATCGCAGGCCCACCAAAATCCTCAGCACCAGGCCCATAGTGCTCTTAATCCAGCCCTGCCCCCCCACCACCCACTTGTTATCCCCTTTGTGGGACCGCTCAATCACCATTTGTTTTCTCCTCAGCCCCAGTTGATTCCCTTGAACACACCGGCTCACTCCCTCCCACTGATGTCTGCCCGCCGGGGGGTTTGTTGGCCCTGTTTGTGGTCTGGTGCGAGGCGTCCAATCTCAGCTCCCAGGCTAGACGGTCCCTACCCCAGGGTGGCCCTGGCTCCCAGTGCCGCGGCTGTCCTAGCGTGGAACCCTGTAAGTTATATATGGGGCACACTCTGCTGTTCCCCTGTCAACCGTTCTTTGTATAATAATTTTGTAGATCTATTTGGAATTTTTATATTTTATTGCAGACGCACAACACGCTTGCTCCTGACGAGTGACCCAAAGTCACGAAACGCGTCGAGCACACATATGCCGCGTTTTGCCATGTGCTATTCTTTTTACCAACCTACTGTGAATTATGCCATTACTTTATGTATCAATTTTTGACTGTATGGACTGCCAATGCAAATTTCTTTTGTATTTTTATCCAACTTACTAAATCATTCAACCCTTCTTTAACCCCTTCCTTACCGGGCCATTTCTGGCACTCCTCTCCTACATGTAAAAACCATCATTTTTTTTGCTAGAAAAATACTCAGAACCCCCAAACATTATATATGTTTTTTTAGCAGGGACTCTAGGGAATAAAATGGCGGTCATTGCAACTTTTTATATCACACGATATTTGCGCAGGAATTTTTCCAACGCTTTTTTTTTTGGAAAAGAAACAGTTTAGTGAATTAAAAGAACACAAAACAGTAAAGTTAGCCCAGTTTTTTTGTACGTTGTAAAAGAGGATGTTACGCCGAGTAAATTGATACCCAACATGTCACGCTTTAAAATCGCAAACACTTGTGGAATTGCGCCAAAATTTGGTACTTAAAAATCTCCATAGGCGACGCTTTAAATTTTTTTACAGGTTACATGTTTAGAGTTACAGAGGAGGTCTAGTGCTAGAATTGTTGCTCTCGCTCTAACGCACGCGGCGATACCTCACATGTGTGGTTTGAACACCGGTTACATATGTGGGCGGGGCACTTCAAGTCCCGCCCTTGATTCTCTCTATATACACCAATCAGTGAATGGTTAGGTCATTTCTTCATTTAAAGTCCCGCCCCCCATCAGTATGTATTCAAAAGTTGCACAGTGTGTATGGAGACTTAGCGTCCGATGCAATATCGCAGTCCCGCTATAAGTCGCTGATCTACGCCATTACTAGTAAAAAAAATAAATAAAAATTCCATAAAAATACGCCATAGTCTGCGATAACTATTGCGCAAACCAATCAATCTACGCTTATTGGGATTTTTTTTTAACCAAAAATATGTAGCAGAATAAATATCGTCCTAAACTGATGAAGAAATTAATTTTTAAAATTTTTTTATTGGATGTTTTATAGCAGAAAGTAAAAAATATGCTCCAGATCAGTGGCTGCTCTCATACTGTGCACCAGCATGGAGACTCTCCACCCCATCCGCCATGAAAAACACACTGTGCATGTGCAACGGCCTTATAAAGGCTAGAAAGCAAGCAATTGGTTATGCATGTGCAGTGCCAACAATGGACAGCCAGACAAGGGGGCAAAGAATGGTCACAGGAAGAGCCGTCTTTAACAAAGGGCAAAAGGGGAAGCTGCCCCGGGCCCAGTCATTGTTGTGGGGCCCAAAGCAGCTGCCCCTTGAGTCCGCATGGTCTGCAAATAGTTGATAACTGGATTCGGCGGGGGTGGGGGGATGTCAAGAAAATGTTTGCGCAGGGTCCAATTATTATTATTATACAGGATTTATATAGCGCCAACAACGCTTTACAACTTGAGGGCAGACAGTACAAATACAATACACTTTAATACAGTAGGAATCAGAGGAGCTTACAATCTAAGAGGGAAGGTCCAATCAATATTAAAGACGGTCCTGGTCACAGGGTATACCCATTCTACGCCAAGCAGTGGGGGAAAGGGGCACAGTTCCACACCTTTGTCCTGGGCACTGGGTGAACCTGCCTCAGTGCTGGGTAGACATGCGCACAGCCGAAAAATCAGTTCATTTTCATTTACGTTTCATTCGTTTTTTGGTGGTTTTTATTTTGGAAATTTGAAAATTCAGGAATTCGCAAATTCGAAAATTCAGAATTCGAAAATCAAAAAATTAAAAAATTCAGAAATTCTAAAAATTATTATTATTATTAATTTGTTACGCTCCATTCGTTTAGATACGACATTCATTATTTCGGATTATTATTATTTCAGGTACTTATATAG
Source organism: Glandirana rugosa (assembly GCA_018402905.1). Taxonomy (NCBI): domain Eukaryota; kingdom Metazoa; phylum Chordata; class Amphibia; order Anura; family Ranidae; genus Glandirana; species Glandirana rugosa. The sequence continues at coordinate 23,674 of BLSH010545474.1, read as the reverse complement.
CGCCATCAATTTACGCAGCGCTTTACATATACATTGTACATTCACATCAGTCCCTGCCCTCAAGGAGCTTACAATCTAAGGTATAATTCATAACTTCGGATAAATTTGTATTCATTACGATCACTAACAGCCCAGTTTGAGAGGAAATTCCAATACCTATAATTTAATACTTAGTAATAGTTAAGTTATTATTTCAGATTTTCGCTTTTCGGGTTTTCGAATTTTCATATTTTCGTTCGTTTGAATCTTCGGATTTTCATTCTTATTTTCGGATTTTCGAATTTCAGAGTTCCTGAAATCTCGAATTTTCAAATTTCCCAATATTTTGAAAAATTCAGAAAGTTGGAAATTCAGATATTTCCGAATTAACGTATCGAAATTTGTTAAAAAAAAAAAAGAATTCGGAACAAAACTAATTGCTCATGTCTAGTACTGGGCCCTGCACCAAAGGAGCTTGCAATCTAATGTCCTTAGCATAACCTTACAAATTAACAAATTAATAAAAGACAGTTTTGTCGGGGAGCACGGGGGATGGATTTGCATTCTTGGTGCTGACGCTCCGCGCTTTAAAATGCTCTCTCCTGGGGAAGCCGAGCGGGAGGCCGGGGGTTCCTGAAATTTCGAATTTTCAAATTTCCGAATATTCGGAAAAATTCAGAAATTTGGAAATTCGGATATTTCCGAATTAATGTATTGAAATTTATAAAAAAAAAAAAAAAAGAAACTAATTTGGAACAAAACGAATTGCTCATGTCTAGTACTGGGCCCTGCACCAAAGGAGCTTGCAATCTAATGTCCTTAGCATAACCTTACAAATTATTAAAATACAGTTTTGTCGGGGAGTACGGGGGATGGATTTGCATTCTTGGTGCTGACGCTCCGCGCTTTAAAATGCTCTCCCCTGGGGAAGCTGAGCGGGAGGCCGGGGTTCCTGAAATTTCGGATTTTCAAATTTCCGAATATTCGGAAAAATTCAGAAATTTCAGAATTTTGGAAATTCGGATATTTACGAATTAAGGTATTGAAATTTATTTTAAAAAAAAAACGAATTTGGAACAAAACGAATTGCTCATGTCTAGTACTGGGCCCTGCACCAAAGGAGCTTGCAATCTAATGTCCTTAGCATAACCTTACAAATTAATAAAAGACAGTTTTGACAGGGAACACGGGGGATGGATTTGCATTCTTGGTGCTGACGCTCCGCGCTCTAAAATGCTCTCCCCTGGGGAAGCCGAGCGGGAGGCCGGGGTTCCTGGAATTTCGAATTTTCAAATTTCCGAATATTCGGAAAAATTCAGAAATTTGGAAATTCGGATATTTACGAATTAACGTATCGAAATTTGTTAAAAAAAAAAAAACGAATTTCTCATGTCTAGTACTGGGCCCTGCTCCAAAGGAGCTTGCAATCTAATGTCCTTAGCATAACCTTACAAATTAATAAAAGACAGTTTTGTCGGGGAGCACAGGGGATGGATTTGCATTCTTGGTGCTGACGCTCCGCGCTTTAAAATGCTCTCCCCTGGGGAAGCCGAGCGGGAGGCCGGGGTTCCTGTAATTTCGGATTTTCAAATTTCCGAATATTCGGAAAAATTCAGAAATTTGGAAATTCGGATATTTACGAATTAACGTATCGAAATTTGTTAAAAAAAAACGAATTTGGAACAAAACTAATTGCACATGTCTAGTACTGGACCCTGCACCAAAGGAGCTTGCAATCTAATGTCCTTAGCATAACCTTACAAATTAACAAACGCACACGAACGGGCAAATTGCAGAACACTCGCAGGAAACTCGCATATTCTACAGACAAACTCCATGCAGAGGGGAAATGAATGCAGGGCCGCGGCGTTTCAAGACCAACTCACCGCTTCGCTACCCTGCAGCCTAGGCAGAGCACCAGGCACCCCATATAAGAACATGGGGAGGGGTCCACAAGCAAAGTGCTTTCTATCTGTTAATGGAAGATGCGATTTATATGCGAATGGCGATGTCACCGAAGCATTTCCACCGCGCATTCTTTTTTTTTTTTTTTGGCAATAATTTTCCTATTTTCTCTCGAAACGGAAATAATCAAATTCCAATGAAGACAACACAATGCTCTGCCAGGAGGCCTGGATCACAAAAGCTGTAATAATTATAATTGTTTCAATGTTTTATGTAAATACAATACAAGCAAAAATCTAATTGACAATAAATAAATAGTTTGCGTCTGATCACAGATTGCTCGGCAGATGCTGTCACAGGGAAATAAAAGACAGTTTTGTCGGGGAGCACGGGGGATGGATTTGCATTCTTGGTGCTGACGCTCCGCACTTTAAAATGCTCTCTCCTGGGGAAGCCGAGGGGGAGGCCGGGGTTTAACCCTCTGACTGCTAAGTGTTAAAATAAATGCGATATTAGCAGCACATTAATTAGGAAAGGTCTATGCCTTGATATCACAGATGTGAGATGACGCGGTTTAAAATACTCATAAAAAAGAATGGAACAATTTAAAAGCCAAACCTGGTGATTTAAAAGAAGAAAAAAAATACTTGCATTCAATCCAGAGCTGTCCCTGCAGTACCTCTTCTCCACCACAAGATGCCCTCAGTCTTCATTAGGCAAAAGAATTAAAAACTTTTCGAGGTCTAACTTCCAATGATAACGTCGGTCCCGACTAAAAAATAAAATTGGTGACTCCCCCCCCCCCCCCACAGGCTCAACCCGGGATTTCAAAAATTAAGAAAACGGATTACTTCTGACTCCCGT
>BLSH010545474.1:1849-18878 GCA_018402905.1 Glandirana rugosa | reverse complement strand
TATAGACGAGAGGGGTCCTCGGACGTCAGTGATATAGACGAGAGGGGTCCTCGGACGTCAGTGATATGAGAGCAGATATAGTGACTGCAGGCTCCTGGGGAGAGCAGATATAGTGACTGCAGGCTCCTGGGGAGATCAGATATAGTGACTGCAGGCTCCTGTGGAGAGCAGATATAATGACTGCAGGCTCCTGGGGAGAGCAGATATAGTGACTGCAGGCTCCTGGGGAGATCAGATATAATGACTGCAGGACCCTGGGGAGAGCAGATATAGTGACTGCAGGCTCCTGGGGAGATCAGATATAGTGACTGCAGGCTCCTGGGGAGATCAGATATAGTGACTGCAGGCTCCTGGGGAGACCACATATAGTGACTGCAGGCTCCAGGGAAGAGCAGATATAGTGACTGCAGGCTCCTGGGTTTAGTAACACTTTAGGCTTTGGCCATAAAACCTGGAAGCTGATTGGCTCCCATGCAGAGCTGCTCCTGATTTTGCATTCTCCAGTTTTAGTAAATCCCCCCCACTTATTCTTCAAAAGACATCAATGCTGCAATCAGTAAAATTGCGATGTACAAAACTTCTGCATCTCATTGAGGAGTGAAGCTCCCCTTCTATGCAATGGCTGTGCCCTGAGTCACCGATGAGCCATAAAATATTCCTGGACAACCAATAGGCGCCATGAGAGGTCAGCAATGCTGATGGAGAAAACTCCGTCCCTGGGGAGTGCAGGAGGGGCCAGAAATGTTTGGGGAAGGTGAATCTCTGTCTTATAATTGGGAGATTTGGGTCGGGGATCTGAAGGTCACTCAGGTCAGAGTTTACTTTGTAACCAAATCCCTCTGCTGACAGCGAGCGGGGGGTCCGATTCTGGGGGGATTAATGAGGGTCTGAGGAGCATCATTGTGTGCGGCCCCCCGCCAGGAACAACGCACATCCTCATCAATAGCAGGGAGATAATAATAATAATATAATAATGATATAATAATATAATAATGATAATAATAATAATATAATAATGATATAATAATATAATAATGATAATAATAATAATATAATAATGATAATAATAATAATATAATAATGATATAATAATATAATAATGATGATAATAATGATAATAATAATGATAATAATAATATAATAATAATGATAATAATGATAATAATAATATAATAATAATAATAATAATAATATAATAATAATAATAATAATATAATAATAATATAATAATAATAATAATAATAATAATATAATAATAATAATATAATAATAATAATAATAATATAATAATAATAATAATATAATAATGGGGCCACATGAAATAAAGAGGACAAATATTTAAATTCTATCAATGGATCTTCCATGGTTCTGACCAACAACAGAGAGAAGAGACGGAACCACAAGGGGCGTCCTCAGAAATATGGAGAGCACCCTGTGCCCGTAAGTGGGCAGATCCGGAATATATCGGGGTATCATCATCATTATTATTATTATATTATAGAAACTTTTATAAATCAAACACTTGGGGCTCCTCAGAGATCTGCAGTGACTGACGCTCGTTTTTTTCAAGCTCTTTTTTTTTTTAATTTTAATGATGGGCCTCCAAAAACACTCAAAAAGAATCTCATGTGCCAAATCTTGGCACCGAGCCAGGGGGCGTTTGTGGTGGGGATTTTTGCTGCAATTGTCCTGCAATCATCTATCTCTTTATCTATCAATCTATCTATCTATCTATCTATCTATCTATCTATCTATCTATCTATCTATCTATCTACCTATTATCTATCTATCTATCTATCTATCTATCTATTATATATCTATTTATCTATCTATCTATCTATCTATCTATCTATCTATCTATCTATCTATCTATTATCTATCTATCTATCTATCTATCTATCTATCTATCTTCTATCTATCTATCTATCTATCTATCTATCTATCTATCTCTCTATCTCTCTATCTATCTATCTATCTATCTATCTATCTATCTATCTATCTATCTATCTATCTATCTATCTCTATCAATCTATCTATTATCTATCTATTATCTATCTATCTATCTATCTATTATCTATCTATCTATCTATCTATCTATCTATCTATCTATCTATCTATCTATCTATCTATCTATCTATCTATCTATCTATCTATCTATCCATCCATCTATCTATCTATCTATGTTGCCACCTTACTGCCTATCCAACATTTCTCAAAAGCGACCCGATAGCAGATTGCTCTTCAGATTTGCGGCATTCCTTGCCAAATGTATAAACGAGTCCTACAAACCCCGAATTGCAAAGCCGCGGTCACACCGGTGCGTTTTCCGTGCGGTGCGTTAGTAAAAGTCCGGCATTGTCTTTTAGCGAAGCGCACGTTCTGTAGAGTCCGGCGTTAATGTAAAACGCACTACAAACCCACCACACACAGGTGAACTTTCCCTGAGGCTGATTCACCCCTAGGCGTGTTGTGCGCACTCTGGGCGCCTTCTTGCGCAGTGCGTTTACATCAATGGGCGGCCCTGCATGCCACAACCACAAAGTGGCTCATGTAGCTTTTTGCTCGTTTTTTTTAACCTTTCGCTGCTTTTGTTGCACGTTTTTTCAATGCAGTCCGGCTGCCGCATTACGAACGGCATTGACAATAAATGGGAATGCGAACGCGGCGCGCTCTTTTCGTAAAAGAGCACAAAAACGTGCGTTTACCGAACGCTTCGGAGGTGAATGGAGCCTGAGGTTCATGGTTTTGGGCCGGAATAATTTATAATTAATTCTTGTGGAATATGAGGGTACGGCGCACACGTGGTGCCGCGCCGATGGCCGCGAGGACTGTTGGGTGAGGAGTGAATAGAGCGTTATTTCTTGTCCTTAGCGTCTCCTTCCCTCCTCCCCCATCCCCCACCCCCCCTGCATACCCTTTAGCTGAGCTAACTGCAGGACAGGGCTGAGTAGGGGGATTGTTCGGAGAAAGTGGCCCTTTGGTTGGTTGCTATAGAAACCGACATACCACAGCTCTGACCCCTGAGCGGCTTTAACACTCTCCCCCAGCGGGGATGCCAGCAGCTGGACCGCAGCTGTTAGTGAGGCCGCTACAAAAGCAGGAATCCCGGCCACTTACACTGAAAAATAAACACTAATCCCCTCCAACCGACATCAAGGACATCGCTGCAGCGCGGCCTTCAAATTTCAACATTTTTTTCCGCAAATAAAAACCAAACGCGATACGAGGACTCGGATAAAAAAAAAACGCCTTCATCTGCCGCTATGAGGCAAGACCCCTGCCGTAGTAGGCCAGGTTATCTGTGTGGGGGTAGCCATGGCGCACATATTGGTTTCCCAGGTATCGCAAAAAGAGGAACCTTCCACATATTGGTTTCCCAGGTATCGGAAAAAGAGGAACCTTCCACATATCGGTTTCCCAGGTATCGGAAAAAGAGGAACCTTCCACATATTGGTTTCCCAGGTATCGGAAAAAGAGGAACCTTCCACATAATGGTTTCCCAGGTATCGGAAAAAGAGGAACCTTCCACGTATTGGTTTCCCAGGTATCGGAAAAAGAGGAACCTTCCACATATTGGTTTCCCAGGTATCGGAAAAAGAGGAACCTTCCACATATTGGTTTCCCAGGTATCGGAAAAAGAGGAACCTTCCACATAATGGTTTCCCAGGTATCGGAAAAAGAGGAACCTTCCACATATTGGTTTCCCAGGTATCGGAAAAAGAGGAACCATCCACATATTGGTTTCCCAGGTATCGGAAAAAGAGGAACCTTCCACATATTGGTTTCCCAGGTATCGGAAAAAGAGGAACCTTCCACATATTGGTTTCCCAGGTATCGGAAAAAGAGGAACCTTTCGAAATCAGTCCCTGCTCCAAGGGAGCTTACAATCTAATGCGGCCTTTCTCAACTTTTTTACCCCCAGAGGAACCCCTGAAATATTTTGCAGGTCTCGGGGGAACCCTTAATAAAACCATCTCAGGGGCAATAGGAAAAATGCTCCTTACGTTGATGGCCAGTTGGAGGTTTTAACCCCTTCATTGGTGGTCAGAATGCCATCCTTACAAAAAGATAATTTTTATCCATGGGCGTCCGCAGGTAGGGGCAAGAAGCGCCCCCCCCCCCTGGAATTAGGGATCATATCGGGGGTTCCCCACTTTGTCCTTATCCTAGCACCGGTGGCGGGCCCTGCTCGCACCTGTACACGGTTTAGCAGGGCCGGTGACAGCTGGTGCGAGGAGCGGGACAGCGAAGGCCTCAAGGGGTGGTCAAGATGACATCACCCGGTCTACATAGCATGAGCGAGCAGCCCAGGAGATGGAAAGGAATGCGGCAGATGCCAGGAACAGCGGGTACAGCGTCCCCAGCACCTCCCAGAGCCTGAAACCCCTGGACTCCTTAAACCTCCTCACTGCTCCCAGGCCCGGAAGACAGACTAACCAGGGGCTTAGAGAAAAAGGACAGGCAGGAAATGCAAGCAGCCAGGGACCGCTCCATGTCACATCATAGATCCGATGGAAGGAACAGAGCATCTCCTGTCCTCACCCAGAATGAAAACAGGTCTTGCCAGCTGCTTGCCATCATGGACATTCTACTGGCATGCAGGGTACTGTACTGAACATTACACACACCATTAGACATAGGGGCACTAGAGGGACTGCAGACAGGGCTAGGGGTCTCTCTCTCTGACCCCCCTCTCTCTCTCACCCCTCTCTGTTACCCCCCCTCTGTCTCTCTGTCACCCCCGTCTCTCTCTGTTACCCCACCCCCCACATTTATGCAGTCTCTTACAGTCTCTTGTGCCATGTCCGCAATCTTACAGTCTCTTGTGCCATGTCCACAGTCTCTGACCATCTCCTGTACCATGTCCACAGTCTCTGATTGTCTCCTGTACCATGTCTGCAGTCTCTGACCGTCTCCATTACTACGTCTGCAGTCTCTGACCATCTCCATTACTACGTCTGCAGTCTCTGACCGTCTCTTGTACCATGTCCACAGTCTCTGACTGTCTCCTGTACCATGTCTGCAGTCTCTGACCATCTCCATTACTACGTCTGCAGTCTCTGACCCTCTCCTGTACTATGTCTGCAGTCTCTGTGATAATGTGATAATGGCATTGTCGAAAAGGGGCAGAGCATGGGTGACCTTAAAATGATGCCCCCCTGTGAAAAAAGTTCTGCGGATGCCCATGTTTGTATCCAAATTGCATTGGCGCTGGAACTTCTGGAATGTCTTATGATTAGAGTTGAGCGAACCCGTGGATGTTCGGGTTCGGTGGGTTCGGCCGAACTTCGGAAAAAAAGTTTGGGTTCGGTACCGAACTTGACCCGAACTTTACCCCGAACCCCATTGGATTCAAACTTTTCGGCACCAAAATGACTGTAAAAGAGTCCTGGAAAGTGCTAGAGGGCTGCAAAATGCTTTTAGAACAATAATCTGTCCCTTACAGCAACAGCAGGAACCTGACCCTATAGAACTAGGAGATGATTATAGAACAATAATCTGTCCCTTACAGCAACAGCAGGAACCTGACCCTATAGAACTAGGAGATGATTTATATAGAACAATAATCTGTCCCTCAAAGCAGTAGACTCTACCTAGTCCAGTCAGATCATTCTGTAATGCAGGATGAGATCTGCAATCTGTCCCTAAAAGCAGTAGTAGTAGTAATCTCTACCTATCTATCTATCTGCAATCTGTCCCTCACAGCACCGGCAGCATCCTCTCCCTACACTACCCAGAGAGCATGTGACATGCAGCACTGTGACTCCAGCCTCATATAGAGGCTGGGTCACATGATGCACTGGCCAATCACAGCCATGCCATTAGTAGGCATGGCTGTGATGGCTTCTAGGGAAAACCAGTGAAACGCTTGTTGATTGGCTGCCCTGCAGCTATTCAACATGCGTGACCAAATACCCAAACCCAGAACCCGAACTCAAACTTTTTTTCAAATGTCCGGGTCAAGGACACCCCAAAGTTCGGTACGAACCCGAACTTTACAGTTCGGGTTCGCTCAACTCTACTTATGATCGCACACACTAGGGTCATTTTTAGTGGAAGTACTTTAAGCCTACAGTATATCCTTAGGTTTGTGGGTGGAAAATGGAAAAACTCAGAAGAATCCACAAACGCAGGAAGAACATGTAAACTCCACGGAGATGGTGCACCCATGGCTGAGACAACAGCTCTTTTTTGGCCGAAGAGGCAGCTGTCTTGGGAACTTCAGTAAGGAAGAAATGGCAAAAAGGGCAGGACCTGCCACCTATCTGAAGTAGTTCACGGACCCTGGAGAAGAGAGTCTTAGGCCTTTTTACCTCGGGTGCTAAAGCACCTTGTCCCTGCTTTGGAAGAGGCGGTTGCCTTGGGACTTCAGCGATGAAGGGGCAAAAAGGGCAGTACTTGCAACGTATACCACCAAAGTAACTCAAAACCCATTCAGAAGAGAGCACTTAGGCCTTTACTCCTTCAGTGCTAAAGGACCTTCTTCCAGCACTGGTAGAGGAGACTGCTTTGAGACTTCAGCGATGGTGGAGGGGGGAAAGAAAGGGCAGGACATGCAACCTATCCTGCTGAAGTAGTTCACAGCCCATGGGGAAGAGAGCCTTAGACCATTTCTGCTTGGGTGCTAAAGAACCTTGTCCCAGGACTGGAGGGGGTGGCTGCCTTGGGACATCGGCAGGGGTGGGGGAGGGGGAACAAAAAGGGTAGGACCTGCAACCTATCCTGCTGAAGTAGTTCACAGTCCATGGAGAAGAGAGCCTTTGGCCTTTTCACCTTGGGTGCTAAAGGACCATGTTCCAGCAATGGCAGAGGTGGCTGCCTTGGGACCTCAGCAGGGGTGGAGGAGGGAAAGGGCAGGACCTGCAACCTAACGTGTTGGAGTAGTTCATGGCCCATGGAGAAGAGAGCCTTAGGCCTTTTTACACCTTGGGTGCTAAAGGACCTTGTCCCAGCACTGGAAGAGATGGCTGCCTTCGGACTTCTGCAGGGGTGGAGAACCCAAAGGGAAGAACCTGTAACCTATCCTGTTGAAATAGTTCACGGCCCATGAGGAAGAGAGTGCTTAGGCCTATTCACCTGGGGTTCCAAAGGACCTTGCCCTAACACTGAAAGAGGTGGCTGACTTGGGACTTTAGCAGGGGTGGATGGAAGAAAGGGCAGGACCTGCAACCTATCCTGCTGAAGCAGTTCACAGCCCATGGGGAAGGGGCATTAAGGCCTTTGTGGTTTGGTGCTAAAGGACCTTGTCCCAGCACTGGAGGAGGTGGCTGCCTTGGGAGATCAGCAGGGATGGCTATCCTACTGAAGTAGTTCACAGCCCATGGGGAAGGGGGCATTAAGGCCTTTATGGTTTGGGTGTTAAAGGACCTTGTCCCAGCACTGGAGGAGGTGGCTGCCTTGGGACATCAGCAGGGATGGGGGGAGGGAAAACATAAGGGGTAGGACCTGCAAACTATCCTACTGAAGTAGTTCACAGCCCATGGGGAAGAGGGCACATGTTCACCTTGGGTGCTAAAGGACCTTGCTCCAGCACTGGAAGAAGCAGCTGCCTTGGGACTTCAGCAGGGGTGGAGGGGGGAAAGGGCAGGACCTGTAACTAACATGGAGGAGGACCTGCAACCTATCCTCCTGAAGAAGTTCACAGCCCATGGGGAAGGAAGCATTAAGGCCTTTACGCCTTGGGTGCTAAAGGACCTTGTCCCAGCACTGGAAGAGGTGGCTGCCTTCAGACTTGTGCAGGGGTGGGGAACACAAAGAGAAGGACCTGCAACTTATCTTCCTGAAGTAGTTCAGGGCCCATGAGGAAGAGAGTGTTTAGGCCTTTTCACCTTGGGTGCTAAAGGACCTTGTCCCATCACTGGGTGTTCCTAGAGGTTATTGGTCCATAACTCACAAGAAATCATTTCACCCATACACTATTATTATTTTATAGGATTTATTTAGTGCCAACACTTTGTGCAGTGCTTTCCAACATAAAGGGAGACAGTACAATTATAAAACAAATCAAATGCATAGCTTATTGAAAACATCACAGCGCCCTGCCTCAGCACTCTTCTCAAGAGCCCTCAGGCCTTAGGAAAGCAGAGGGTTAGCTCTTGGAAGGAGTTATGCTGATATCAAAATGTCTTGATGGGTGGATGTCAGTGTGGAGGTGTGGCTGTTTCTAAGAAGGCTGTATTTACATGCAGGCTGCCCCAGGCAATGACCACATGCAGGGCCAGATTTACATAGGGGCTATTGGAGCTGCAGCTCCAGGCCCCTTCTTTAAGATAGGCCCAGCCCAGTGGTGTGAGTGAGTCACTAATACTGTCCAGCCACATGTGACGCTGAGCTTCCATGATTGAAAGAGCTGAAATCCAATGAATGAAAGGGACAGTAAGGCTGGGGTGGAAACAGCTAGATGATGCTGGACATTTTCTCACCAGGAACTGAGACAGGCCTCTATCTAATTTGCTGCAGTTTCTAATGCACACTGCGAGAAGCTCACAGTGTGCAGTGAAATCAGAGTAAATGATTTTTGCACAGGAAAAGAGTCGGTACAACTGTGCAATACTGCTTGGTTGAGCCTTTTTCTCAAAGAAATGTTGGATAATCACAGACCTGACTTGGAAGCAATTCATCCAGACGGGGAGACAGGAGCTCACAGTCACCAAGGCTTCGGAGATCAGAGGAGCTCAGAAAATTGGGATTATGAGTTTTATTTCACCTCTTTAACCACTTGCCGACCGCCCGCCGCAGCGTGACGGCGGCAAAGTGGCTCGTTATCGCAAACCACTGTCACCTGACGGCGGCTGCGATAACTTGCATTGTGAGTGCGTGCGCGCTGCCGGGGGCGCGCTCGCACGCTCACTGTGTCCGGGGTGGGGGGCAGGAAGCAGGTAGGGAGGACTCGATCGCCACCGGCTACCTGCGATAGCTCCCCCCGCAGTGAGAGAATGGAGGTCCATGTATGTAAACACAGATCTCCGTTCTGACAGAGGGGGAAGGGATGTGATCACAGGCTTCCTGTATATGGGAGCCGTGATCACTCCCCTCCACCTGCCAGCCCGCCCCCATACAGTTAGAACACACTGAGGGAACACAGTTAACCCTTAGAGCCCCCCTCCAGGTTAACCCCTTCACTGCCAATGACATTTATACAGTAATCAGTGGACATTTAAATTTCTGATCGCTGTATAAATGCCAATGGTCCCAAAAAAGTGTCAAAATGGTCCGACATGTCCGCTGAAATATCGCAGTACCGCTAAAAATCATAGATCGCCGCCATTACTAGTAAGAAATAAAAAAATAAAAACCCCATAAATTAATTCTCATCATTCAGTAAACGTGGCAACTTTTGCGCAAACCAATCAATGAACGCCGATTGCGCCGATTTTTTTTACCAAAAGTATGAGGAAGAATATCGGCCAAAACTGATGGAAAAAAATGTTTTTTTATATATTTTTGTTTTTGTATTTTAGCAAAAAGTAAGAAATATTGGGGTTTTTTGCAAAATTGTCGCTCTTCTTTTGTTTATAGCGGCGATCAGAAATGACGCAGTGGTGATCAAATACCACCAAAATAAAGCTCTATATGTGGGGAAAAAAGGACGCAAATTTTGTTTGGGTAAAACGCCGCACGACCGCGCAATTGTCAGTTAAATCGACGCAGCGCCGAATCGCAAAAAGTGCTCTGGTCCTAAAGGGGGAAATCCTTCCGGGGCTGAAGTGGATAAAAACGAACCTTTACATATCCTTTAAGGTTGACTTGGTATACAGGAAAAAAGGAGCCCAGAACCCCAACGTTTAGCTGGAAATGGGTCAACAGGAAATAGTCATGTGAAATATTTCATATTTATCAAACAAAAGAAATTATTATTTTTTTAAACGGATCAAAGCCCTATTTTTGTTCCGTTAAAAGAATTGAATGGATGTAAATGGACCAGCGGTCCGCTTTTGCTATCGGTAGTGGATGTAAAAAAAAACTGATGCGCGATTGATGAGAAATGGATGAAAAACGAAACGAACGGCGAGTGAAAGAGGCCTAAATGTTTTTTTGAAACAGTTAAATTAATGGGTTCCAAGAGTGGAACTTCCGCTTTAATGGAAGGTGACCCCCTGACATGCCACAATTGGCATGTCTTTTTTTTTTGGGGGGGGGGTGGTGACCAGGGACCCTGTATTCACAGAGTCCCAGGTCCACTTCCTCCCCTGGAGCCGCGGCTCCAGGAAGTTCACCTTCCCCCCCTTCCCCTTGTCAATCTTCTGGGACAGTCACAAAGCGCAGCGCGACTCATGCATGCGCAGTGCGCGCCCGTCTTTGAAGCCAAAGCCGGGTGCCCACACTTATGATGCCAGCGCTGCCGAGGGGAGGGGGAGAAGAGTGAGCCCTCGGGCGACCATAGGTGTGCGCAGCCTATTGCATTAGATATTAGATAGGTGTCCAGTGGTGTATCATCCATGGGTGCAGGGTGTTCACTGAACACGGGCCCTGTGGGGTGGGGGGGCCCACTGTGCTCTGACCCACACTGCACCCATGGATGATCTCTCCCTGGTTGATTAGTGCGGTGTGGGCTTGCACACGGACCCACCAATTAATGATACGCCCCTGTAGGTGTCGGTAGTTTATATTTATTTTTACAATTTTGTTTTTATATTATTTTTTACAATATTATATATATATATATTTTTCATTTTTTAGGAGCCCTGCTTTGGTCGAATATCAGGGGTCTAAACAGACCCCTGATGTCTCACTTTCGAGACAGAGAGGACAGAGATTCCCCAGTCCCTTTCTCTGCATCCAGGCAGCAGGGGGAATCTGCGTAGTACAGGGTGATTAGGGTGTGCCCAGGCACACCTGCCACCCTATGTCCTGGAGCGAGGGACAGGTGAGTGTCCGATTACTAAAAGTCAGCAGTTACACTTTTTGCAGCTGCTGATTCTTACATGGGTGGAACTCAACTTTAAGACCCCTTTCACACCAAGGCGCTTTTCAAAAATAGCGACTAAAAAGCGCCTGAAAAACTCCCCCCAATACACCCCAGTGTGAAAGCCTGAGTGCTTTCACACTGGGGCGGTGCGCTTGCGGGATGGTAAAAAAAGTCCTGCAAGCTGCATCTTTACAGGTTGTGTATTCACCCCTCCTCCTCCTTGAAAACAATGGAGCAGCACTCCCAAAGTGCTGAACACCGCTTCGGGAGCGCCGCAAACCATCACTTTTAACCCTTGTTTAACCCCTTGTGGAGTTAAAAGCGCACCGCCGCTGCCCAAATAGCAGCGCCATAGCGCCGCTATAAAGAGCGGTAAAGCAGCGCAAATTAGCGGTGTTTTACCGCTAGCGCTCGGGTGGCCCGGTGTGAAAGGAGCCTTCGGGAATTCATTCCACAATTTCACAGCTCTAAAGACCCGTACACACGGTCGTACGACCGCTTGTTGTATGATCATCCAACCGTACAATTAGAACAGCCGATGTGCGACGGTCATACAACAGAAGTTGGATGAGCAGACTACAAAACTTTGGTTGTACAACTGTTGTACCGTGTGTACAGAGAAGTTTTATGTGCAAAAACACGCATGCTCAGAAGTCAGGAACGCCCGGAAGTGTAAACCTACATTCCTAATTCACAAATCACATTCACCTGAGCTTCCTCTTTATACGCTCGTAACACGTCATCACATTCGGCTTGGTCGTACGATCGCTTAGTGCACATCAGTACTCAAGATACAACAGCCAACATACGATTTTGGCCGTTCGGTCGTACAACCGCCGCACCGTGTGTACGAGGCTTTACTGCGAAGAAGCCTTTCCGTATGTGAAGGTTAAATCTTTTTTCCTTCAGACGTAAAGAGCGCCCCCTTGTCCTCTGTGATGACCTTAAAGTGAATAACTCAACACCAAGTTCACTACATGGACCTCCTCTCTTGGACCTTCATTCTTGGACCTTCTCTCTTGGACCTTCTCTCTTGGACCTCCTCTCTTGGACCTCCTCTCTTGGACCTTCTCTCTTGGACCTTCTGTCTTGGACCTCCTCTCTTGGACCTTCTCTCTTGGACCTTCTCTCTTGGACCTCCTCTCTTGGACCTCCTCTCTTGGACCTCCTCTATTGGACCTCCTCTCTTGGACCTCCTCTCTATTTACACATGGCGATCATCTCCTCTTCTCAAGAAAGAATAAATACAATAAATACAAAAAATATTTACAAGAAAGTGTTCTCAAAGTTGGTCTGCCCTTCATTTCATCACGTTCGTTACACGGAGGCGGATAGGAACGTGAAAATAACAGATTGGAAAATATCCCGTAATAGATCTGGTGCACCTTAATCCAATAATTTCAACTTTCCTATTTCATGGAATCCTGCAGTCTTCTCTCATTTTACTCAGAACTCAGCAAGGAACACAAAGAGGGAAAAGCCGGAGACCGCAGGACATTTATCTCCTGATCTCTGGCGTCTAGCAGGTGAACTCATAGCCGCTATTAAGCCATTACAGCTAAAATATGTAAAATGCCTCTCTCCTCACTCCAGTGAGCTCCTAATGATACCAAAGGCCATTGCCGAGACCCCCTGAGGTGGGCTAAGCACATGGAAAAAAAAAAACAAAAAAAAATGGTGTTATGAAAAACAGAACAATTTGAGAGACGCCTTTCCGACAACCTTCCTATTTGCAGGTAGTCAGGAGCACGTTCCCCTAGGACAAGCCACTAATGGCCTCATCTAGAAGTATTGGCTGCTAAGGTCCAAACAAGCCCAAGAAAAAAAGAAAACAGTGAAAGGAAGTTTAATATTTTCTAAAACTTTCCGGAAGAAAAGGAACGCTTGCCAAAAATGTTACATGAGCTGCGCAACCCTTCCCAGCGTTCAGATTTATATACCGCGCGCCTTGTGCAAGACTATGCCATGCTACCGGGAAAGTCCTTAACATGCTGTGTGCTCTTTATTTATTTTTTTCACACCTTTATAAAAATTGTCTACGACAGCAATGAATGTTCTACACATGAAACTTCCGCCATTTATAAAGCTGAATTCCAGGAATTCAGCCACTTAGTGGCACACTAAGAGTTAAGTCCAAGGAGCTGCATGACATCTCCTGGACTTATCTCTATTATTTACATTTGACAGGTTTATTGCTCTGCCAGGTATCTGGGAGGAGAGAAGCACACAGAGCAGCTATGCCCGCCCTTCTCCTCTGCTGCCCATTCACAGAAGCCTTTGTATTCTGTGATTGTGTTCACATAATACCAAGGCTTTTGTGATTGTGCAGGGTGAGGGGAGCGGCATGCATAGCAGCTGCAGTGACGCTCACTGGCTGCCCATCCATTAGTGGCGCCCGGGCACCGCCCCCTCTGTTTGTCAGAAAAGTCTCTCCAGCTGGTGGCGCTGTGGCTCAGGGATCCATGGGCTGCAGTTCCAGTATCCACCGGTGGGTGTCAGTAAAGGGCTCACCTGTTGGTGGCACTGTGGCTCCTGGATCCATGGGCTGCAGTTCCAGTGTCCACCAGCGGGTGTCTCCCAGCAATCAGAGGCTAATGAGTCACCACCTGATGCTCGTTACAGGAAGGCTATTTAAACCCTGTTGTCTGCCATATGCTTAGTGCCTTGGTGTTGGTCTCCATGTGCCTCTGTATCCGGAATCCTGAATCCTGACTCCTGTATCCTGTACCCTCAATCTGCTCCTGGACCACTGTCTGCAGCCTGATCCTTTCCCACCAGCTTTCCCCATCATCTGTTCCCTGTTCCTGCCTTGTCTTGCTCCCAGCTCCCTCAGATTGATCTCAAATGCATGACCCTGGCCTGGCTACGTTTATGGTTTGGACATTTCCCTATCTGCTGTATATACTTGTTTAGGCAGTTATTCCTTGCGTGTCACTATTTAGCATGAATCTATCCATGGCCGCCGCAGCCACCCCCTATTCACACATCCGACCTCTTTCAGGACTCCGGGCGCCTGAATTACAGCGTTGGGTTGGGGGGGGGGGTGCACTTTCCAAAATCTAGGGGGGCAGCAAGTAGCCTTGATCTCACAGCCACTGTTGGACGCCCCAAGATTCCAGACATAGTTACATAGTTAGGCTGAAAAAAGACACACATCCATCTAGTTCAACCAATAGAAATAAATAAGTAAACAGAAAACCACCATTTGTAGAACCCATTACCAACAGTTAATCCAGAGGAAGGGAAAAAAACAGCTAATTTCCTTGCTGCTCCCCCAGATGGCAATCTGATATTTCCTGGATCAACAATCCCTGGTGTTAACATAATAAATGTTAATATCCAATTATGCTTTGTTTATTCAGGAAGGCACCCAGCTCTTTTTTAAAACAATATTCTGACCCGACCAGACCTAATTCTTAATGGAGTCTTTTCCCCCATTTTCACAGCTCTTACTGTAAAGAAGCCTTCTGTATTTGGAGGTTAAATCTCTTTTCCTCCAAATGTACAAAATGCCCCTTTGTCCATCGTGATGACCATAAAGTGAATAACTCTACACCAAGTTGCCTATATGGACCACTTATGTACCTATACATGGATATCCCCCCTTATGTATTTATACATGGAGATCATATCCCCCCTTATGTATTTATACATGGTGATCATATCCCCCCCCTTATGTATTTATACATGGTGATCATGTCCCCCCTTATGTATTTATACATGGAGATCATATGTATTTATACATGGTGATCATATCCCCCCCTATGTATTTATACATGGTGATCATATCCCCCCTTATGTATTTATACATGGAGATCATATCCCCCCTTATGTATTTATACATGGAGATCATATCCCCCCTTATGTATTTATACATGGAGATCATATCCCCCCTTAATCTCCTCTTCTCAAGAGAAAATAAATTCAGTTCCTCCAATCTTTCCTCATAGCTGAGCTCCTCCATGCCTCTTATTAGTTTGGTTGCCCTTCTCTGCACTTTCTCCAGTTCCCCGATATCCTTTTTGAGAACCGGAGCCCAAAACTGAACTGCATATTCCAGATGAGGTCTCACTAATGATTTGTACAAAAGATGTCTCTCTCTCTATGAAGTCCATACCTCTCCTAATACAAGAAAGTATTTTGCTTGCTTCAGAAACTGCAGCTTGGCATTGCATCCCATTATTAAGTCTATGATCTACCAAAACCCCCAGATCCTTCTCTACCATTGACTCCCCCGGATATCTTAGTCAAACCTCTCTTCATCCTCTATAACAATAGTATAATCATAAGGTACTAGCGCCACCCTTCCAAATTCCTTTGCGGAATGTGTTGGTAGGAAAGTCTGGTCAGGTTTAAGAAGACAGTGTGAACTTAGGGTGGGCTTGGATTCATTTGGATGGATAAACGATGGACAGCTGGATGGAGTTCCAGTGTAGCACTGGGTGATTTCCATGTGATCGCTAAAGACTGCTGACGCCTTACAAGAGACTTCCAGAAGCTCTTGAAGGGTTCTAAAATAGTTACATCTGTTAGGCTCTGTTCATATAAGCGGGTCTCCAAAATTGCACAATTTCCAGTGCGACTTTGGAGCGTGACTTTGATCCGATTTTACATTGACTGGATCTTAGACCCATCAAAAGTCACACCAAAGTAGTGCAGACAGCATTTCAAAGTCGCACCGATTTGAACGGGTGCCATTGAAAATAATTGGCTGCGAATCATCATGCGACTTTGATGCCCAGTTGAAGTTGAAGTTTAGATATGGCAATTTTTACACCGCTCCATTGGACCAATGGAAGTATGTACCATACCCGCAGGATGCCCATGGACTGCTACTGCAGTGATCACCACTAGCTTCCAGGCCCCGTTGCAAGGTTTTGGGTACCATTAGGGAAAATTTAGAATTTTCTCTATCAATGCAAAGCATTCTCTGATTGGATGAGGTAGGGAGATGGGGCAGTGACTTTGTGATCTCCACCTCACCCAATCAGAAAATACTTTGCACTAATTTAGAAAGTGCAAAGTGTTCTCTAAATAGCGCCCATGCTGAGCGAGCAACCTTCTGTGTTTAGTCAGCAGCAGGGCAGCCGCTTGGCATGGAACCCAGAAGCCAGTGGAGATCATTGTAGTAGTGGTGCAGTAGAGGTGACTACTACAGTGATTTCCAGCTTCTACCTTTTCAACACAGAGGAACCCTTGAAATAACTTAGGGGTTTAACCTCCCTGGCGGTATTCCCGAGTGTGGCTCGGGGTGGATTTCCAGTACCAAGAGCGGTAACCCCGAGCCACACTCGGGATCGCATCGCTGGATCCAGGCAGCGTTACTCACCTTGTCCCCTGGATCCAGCGATGTCCCCCGCCGTGTCTGCGGGCTGTGTCCGCCGCTCCGATGCCTCTGTGTGCCGGGCTCCTTTCCCTGCGAGCGTCGCGTCGCACGGGGACGAAGACCGGCGCGAAATTCAAAAAGTGAAACGCACATAACACATACAGTACTCTGTGATCTTATAGATTACATTACTGTATGAAATCATTTCACATCCCCTTTGTCCCTAGCGGTTTGCCCAGAGCCCTGCATGCACTTTTATATAATAAATGTCATTCTTTCTGCCTGGAAACTTGAGAATGTCCATAGCAACCAAAAAGCGTCCCTTTGCGTCAAAAGTGGTTTTTGATCGGCTAGAAAACACCGATAGTAAATAAGAATAATTTGCAGAATTGAGTGATACTGATTTTTGGGGAAATTTATCATCAGAAACTGAAAGTGGTGAGTTAAGACGTTTAATAAGAATAAATGATAGCCACAAAAGATCGGCTAGTTTTTGGTGAAAACTGCGTTTCCCTGCGAAAAACCAACGATACCTGTAAGAGTTCAAAGGTCCGTCTTTCTTACTGTAAATAATATATTTTCACGTACGTCCCGAGACCCGTTTGGCGATCCCTGTTTCCCCTACACTTTACTAAAGTATGTCATTACATTAGATATTCTAGTGTCTCATGACATACACAATACACGCAAAGTGAAAAACTTAAAGCGCGGCCAGAAGCAGGGGCACGCTGCGCTGCGAGCGTCCCTTTCCTCGGGCCGTGTGTCTCCGTAGCCTCGCCGCCTGTGTCGGGCGT
>BLSH010545427.1:0-10520 GCA_018402905.1 Glandirana rugosa | reverse complement strand
TCACCCATCGGTGAGGAGGGCAGCGATCTGATACCCGCGTTTGTCACACCATTCATTTAACCTTATACCTAGACTCTCTTCTCAACCCTCCCTCCCTCATACGGAAAAAAAACTTTCCCATAAAAACATCTTTCCCCTCCCCAATTCCTCACTCTATCATCTCCCTCCATCCCTTGTGCAGGCTCCTGTCCTAACCCCTTTCAAAGTGCGTTGTCTAAAAATTATAATCAAAATGATTCATTAGTGTCCCTATGTTCCTTCTTGAACTGTCTGCAGTCTTTTCTTGTTATCTTCCAGCCATTTCCCCACTCATTCTGTGGTATCAAAGTATTGTGTCCCGCCTAAGGCTGAGATTTTTAGCCGAGCTGGGTATAGCATTGTGTAAGTAATATTTAGTAGTTTTTGTTTCACTTCCAGAAACTTGGCTCTTCGTTTTTGGAAGTCAGGGGAATAGTCTGGGTACATGGAAATTCTTACTCCATTAAAAAAGATGTTCCCTTTTTCTCTAGCCTTTTGGGGTATCATATTTTTATCTCTATAATTATATAGCTTCATAAGGAGCGGTCTAAGATAGCCCCCAGGTGTAGGTGGTTTAAAAGGGACCTGATGGGCCCTCTCAATAAAGAGGAGGGGGATGAAGGCTTCCTCTCCAAAGGTGTGCTTAAGCCAATTTTCCAAGAACACCACCGGATTTAAACCTTCACTCCGTTCTGGCGTACCCACTATCCTCACATTGTCTCTCTGAAGTCTTCTCCGTGTCGTCCATTTTCACTTTCATGTCCCTTAGTTCATTTTTCAGTGGATTTAAATCGTCCTCTACTGTGATGACCCTTTCTTCCACCACAGTTGTCCTTTCCTGTATATTTTGTAGATCCTGACGCACGTGGGAGACCTCTTATCCCCTTCATTTGCTCAAATAGTTCAAATTGGGAGGACTTACAGGAATTAACCTCCCTGGCGGTGTTCCCGAGTGTGGCTCGGGGTGGATTTTCAGTACCAAGAACGGTAACCCCGAGCCACACTCGGGATTGCATCGATGGATCCAGGCAATGTTACTTACCTTGTCCCCTGGATCCAGCGATGTCCCCCGCAGTGTCTGCGAGCTGTGTCCGCCTCCAGATGACTCTGTGTGCCGGGAACGGAGACTGGCGGGAAATTCAAAAAGTAAAACACACAGCACACATACAGTACACTGTAATCTTATAGATTACATTACTGTATGAAAACATTTCACATCCCCTTTGTCCCTAGTGGTTTGCCCAGAGCCCTGCATGCACTTTTATATAATAAATGTCATTCTTTCTGCTGGAAACTTGAGAATGTCCATAGCAACCAAAAAGTGTCCCTTTGCGTCAAAAGTGGTTTTTGATCAGCTAGAAAACACCGATAGTAAATAAGAATCATTTGCAGAATTGAGTGATACTGATTTTTGGGGAAATTTATCATCAGACATTGAAAGTGACGACAGCGACAATTCTGCAACTGAGCAAATTTCTTGGTTTGATTACATTATTGAATAAATTTTATTACTATTATATTATTATTTTTGATAATTATTTTTAGTTATTTATTATATTATAATTTATGATTTCATTTTTCAAACTTTTTCATACCCGGGATGTCTACTAGACTGTTGTTTTGACAGATTTAAGTGAGTTATTGCTAAGAATTGCAGGCCTACACTATAAAACACCAAATTTTCATGCAAAATAATTGTACCGCTTTCAGCACCAAAAATCTGACATAATCATACAGCCAGGGAGGTTAACGGCCTGGAATACCTCTTTCAATGAAGGTTCTTGTCCGGATTGTGAGCCAGGTGGAATATATATGGGGTCGGAGGTGTCCCCTACATGGGCGTTAGCCCCACTGGGGTCAACCTCGGAGGCCACAGTTGATTGACCCTGGCTCTTTCTCCCCAGGCTACTTCCCTGCTGTGTTTTAGCCTGCGTTTGTTGTCTCCCTTTTGCAGGGGATTGAGTAGGTGTATGAGCATATTTCTCCAGCTTTGCTGCTGCGGCCTGGTGTCCTTTATTTTATTCCTTGGCTGATTTTTCAGTACTTGTTGTTTCTTGCGAGGCCATCTCCTCACCTTTCTTTTTTGTCATGAAGACTTGTTTGTATCACTTTATTCCAAGGTTGTATCAGTGTTGGGTATTGTTTCTGTATATTATGTTTAATGAGTTCAAAAGCACCTATCAGGGTGTAATTTATAGACCTAGTCCGTGATTTTGCAGAACAGTGTAATTAGGTACTGCCCGTATACACAAAACCTTGCGTTGAAATAAAGCACCACAGAGCATATACAGTGGGTACGAAAAGTATTCAGACCCTCTTATATTTTTCACTCTTTGTAATATTGCAGCCATTTACTAAAATCATTTAAGTTAATTTTTCCCCTCATTAATGTACACACAGCACCCCATATTGACAGAAAAACACATATTTATTAAAAAAGAAAAACTGAAATATCACATGGTCCTAAGTATTCAGACCCTTTGCTAAGTATTTAGTAGAAGCACCCTTTTGATCTAATACAGCCATGAGTCTTTTTGGGAAAGATGCAACAAGTTTTTCACACCTGGATTTGGGGATCCTCTGCCATTCCTCCTTGCAAATCCTCTCCAGTCCTGTCAGGTTGGATGGTGAACGTTGGTGGACAGCCATTTTTAGGTCTCTCCAGAGATGCTCAATTGGGTTTAAGTTAGGTCTCTGGCTGGGCCATTCAAGAACAGTCATGGAGTTGTTGTGAAGCCACTCCTACGTTATTTTAGCTGTGTGCTTAGGGTCATTGTCTTGTTGGAAGGTAAACCTTCGGCCCAGTCTGAGGTCCTGAGCACTCTGGAGAAGGTTTTCCTCCAGGATATCCCTGTACTTGGCCGCATTCATCTTTCCCTCGATTGCAACCAGTCGTCCTGTCCCTGGAGCTGAAAAACACCCCCACAGCATGATGCTGCCACCACCATGCTTCACTGTTGGGACTGTATTGGACAGGTGATGAGCAGTGCCTGGTTTTCTCCACACATACCGCTTAGAATTAAGGCCAAAAAGTTCTATCTTGGGCTCATCAGACCAGAGAATCTTATTTCTCACCATCTTGGAGTCCTTCAGTTGTTTTTTAACAAACTCCATGCGGGCTTTTATGTGTCTTGCACTGAGGAGAGGCTTCCGTCGGACCACTCTGCCATAAAGCCCCGACTGGTGGAGGGCTGCAGTGATGGTTGACTTTCTACAACTTTCTCCCATCTCCCGACTGCATCTCTGGAGCTCAGCCACAGTGATCTTTGGGTTCTTCTTTACCTCTCTCACCAAGGCTCTTCTCCCCCGATAGCTCAGTTTGGCCAGACGGCAATCTCTAGGAAGGGTTCTGGTTGTCCCAAACGTCTTCCATTTAAGGATTATGGAGGCCACTCTGCTTTTAGGAACCTTAAGTACAGCAGAAATTTTTTTTGTAAACTTGTACAGATCTGTGCCTTGCCACAATTCTGTCTCTGAGCTCTTCAGGCAGTTCCTTTGACCTCATGATTCTCATTTGCTCTGACATGCACTGTGAGCTGTAAGGTCTTATATAGACAGGTGTTTGGCTTTCCTAATCAAGTCCAATCAGTATAATCAAACACAACTGGACTCAAATGAAGGTGTAGAACCATCTCAAGGATGATCACAAGAAATGGACAGCACCTGAGTTAAATATATGAGTGTCACAGCAAAGGGTCCGAATACTTAGGACCATGTGATATTTCAGTTTTTCTTTTTTAATAAATCTGCAAAAATGTCAACAATTCTGTGTTTTTCTGTCAATATGGGGTGCTGTGTGTACATTAATGAGGAAAATAAATTAACTTAAATGATTTTAGCAAATGGCTGCAATATAACAAAGAGTGAAAAATTTAAGGGGGTCTGAATACTTTCCGTACCCACTGTATATAAAAAAAAATAGGGGGTTATATTCAATACACAATCCCACACGGCCAATATGTTACGGCTGTGTTGCTGGCCATGTCCTCTTCTCAATACAATGCTGTGCAACCTATTTGGGCAGCACAAAATGGCATAAGGCGGTTTGACTAGGTAATGCAGTATAGTGGGCTATGACTTGTTTTCCCATGACTTGTTTTCCCACTTTAATTCTGCAGAGCACAGGTCAATAAACAATCAATGTGTGGTCATTTAAACAAGATGGCATCCCATGCTGTAACTTATAGCCCAATTTCCATACGGCAAGAAGATAAGGGTCACAGAACAATAAGTGCAGTCCATTAAACTTCCTCACATACAAAAATGTATCATATACATGCAAGGTAATCTTCATAAGCAGTGCATTGCATTGCAGTTATTGAGCACACAGGCTAATATATTGTAACTGGCAGAAATAGTATTGTGCAAAATAGGATAGTGCAGTGCGGTATATCCGTGGCCGGTTTTCACAATACAGTAGGGGTGCTGAAAATTATTGATGCATCACGATTCAGTCGTCTGTGATGCAGCATCGATGCTGTGAATGGCCATAATCGATTCTCGGGTGTGATGTCATCCGTTGCCGCGCCTAACCGAAAACAGCTGAAAGCATCGTGGGCGCGTTAGCCGCACCTCTTGCTGACGTCATCACCAGCCGCCCGGCGCCGTGCGTGGAGCTGGCTGCTGGAAGGGAGAGACGCGTGTCCCCACTTCAAGTCCCCCCAGGCACTACTGACTCTGAGTGCACACAGCACACTGCAGTGGTGGCAGAGAGAGATAGTCAGACTGACTCAGAGACACAGGCTGCAGATCCATCCTCCACCTCCAGTCCTTACAACAGCAGGAGAACCGAGTGAGCCAGGCCTGAGGCCTCCTCTACTGGTCGGCCATGCATGTCCTTGTCCTCCACCCTCCTCCTCATAGGCTGCTGCAGGCAGCAGGAAACAAGACCAGAGTGCACTGCCAGGCTGCCAATGAATCGTCATCATCATCATCAGGTACTACTACTATTTCTTACTTATTAACCTGTTGTTAGAGAACTATAAGTTTATTTTGGGGTAATGTGGCATGGTACTATTGATTGAAATATTACTACTAGTGTAACTACTATATCACTATCGCCTTTATTTTAAAGCATTAGTGTAACTTGTGGCGCTCTGCTCTCCAAGTTTAAATAAACCAAACCCATCCCCCCTTCTATGGATTACCCTTATATTATACCCTACAAGTTGTCATCAAAGGTGACAGCCAGGCAGCCCTATTCCCCCAATTCCAGAGCCATAGTATTTTACTTGTTTTGCAGCAGCCAAAGTGTGACTATGTGTATTATATTTAACTTTCATAGGACACTTGTTGCTTTTATGGTCATAGCTTAGTTAACATGACAGTCACTAAGCTTTTTTTTTTTAATACTGACAGTTTGTTGACGTCAGACTTATCACCATCATCTGTCACAATTCAATTGCATGGCATGATAAAGTAAAATGTCAGAAGAAGACCAAAAAGAACGAGAGATAAAAAATGCACTTAGCATATTAAAAGCAAACATCTGGACACATTTTGGCTTTTATGAACAACCAGGGAAGCATGAATTGGACAAGACACACACTGTGTGTAAAGCCTGTCACACAAAAATGAGGGGAATACTACAAACTTGAGAAACCACGTTAGCCGTTTTCACTCTGAGATGCTAACACCTGTCACCACCACCAGTGCCACTGCCACTACCTCCACCAGTGCCAAGGAAATAGACCCAGCTCAGCCAAGAATTGATGCAATACTGCCAACTTTGCCACTCAGCTCTGAAAGAGGGAAGAGAATAACAAAACCTGTGGCAGCTTTCATAGTTAAGGACCTACGGGCCTTAGTCTGTTGTGGACAACTCCGGGTTTTGCTACCTGTTGAAGATGATAGAGCCACGTTACAAGTCCCTTTACAGAAAACGTTATACCTGCACTCTACCACAGGTATACCACAGGTAATTGCGTCAATGAGCCAAGCAAGTCGAGTCGCAATAACGTGTGATTCCTGGACTTCAGTCATGACGGAGTCTTATGTCACAATAACAGCACATTACGTTAGTAAGGACTGGCAGATCTTGTCGCATGTACTGCAAACGAGAGCCATTTATGAGTCTCACATGGGTGCTCATCTGGCGGAGCTACTGTCTCATGTTGTGGAAGAATGGCAGCTGTCCGATAAATCTGTAGTGCATATGATCGACAACGCATCGAACATGATGGTTATGAAGAAAGATATAAAAATCTTAATCTAGCAGCGCTTGTCCTCTAGTATAGGATGAGGTGAACTGTTAGGTGTGTGTGCAGCTGCTGCTGTAGCCCAGTTGCTATTCAATGGGTAAAAATGCGTAATTTATGTGAACAGTTATTTTTTGTTCAGGCAGCGCTTGCAATAAATAGTGCTCCCCTTATTTTTCCTTTGTATGTAAATATAGTTGTTACATGCAATCTCATATAAATACAAATACAACAATGTTACATGCAAACAAACAACATTTTTTTCAATATAAAACGTGCTGTGCTCTGTGCAAAGTTTTGCTGGTGTACAGTTCGTATTTCAAAGTAAAATAGAGTAAAAATAGAAAAAGTGCTAGTGCAGTCCCGTGGTAATGCTAACTTCAAATCCTTTTTCTCAGAAGATTCTTCAGATTATTTTAATCATAAAGTGCTCATGCTGTATTTAAGTGCTGAGTAGTGAAAAGTAATAACTCAGGGTGTTGTGCCCTGCTTACCAGATTCCTTTGACTCTCCAACCATACGGTGTGGAGAAGTCATGCGCGCTTTAGGTCTATAATCTGACCTATGGATATTGGTGTCCTCTGTTTCCTCTCCCTCTCTCCTCGGTCACCATTCCATATATAGATGAAAAAAGGAAGAACTCATCGTGTACCTCTTACCTGCGTGAAGGTGCGCACCAGCGCGAGCAGGTCACGGAACGATCACAGTTTTCCGCAATTGTTGATTTTATTTGCACTGTGAAAGTTTGGCCAATAAATCGTTTTAAGAGGTACACGATGAGTTCTTCCTTTTTTCATCCATATATGGAATGGTGACCGAGGAGAGAGGGAGAGGAAACAGGACACCAATATCCATAGGTCGAATTATAGACCTAAAGCGCGCATGACTTCTCCACACCGTATGGTTGGAGAGTCAACGGAATCTGGTAAGCAGGGCAAAACACCCTGAGTTATTACTTTTCACTACTCAGCACTTAAATACAGCACGAGCACTTTATGATTAAAAGAATCTGAAGAATCTTCTGAGAAAAAGGATTTGAAGTTAGCATTACCACGGGACTGCACTAGCACTTTTTCTATTTTTACTCTATTTTACTTTGAAATACGAACTGCACACCAGCAAAACTTTGCACAGAGCACAGCACGTTTTATATTGAAAATTTTTTTTTGTTTGTTTGCATGTAACATTGTTGTATTTGTATTTATATGAGATTGCATGTAACAACTATATTTACATACAAAGGAAAAATAAGGGGAGCACTATTTATTGCAAGTGCTGCCTGAACAAAAAATAACTCTGTTCAAATAGAGCACGCATCGAACATGATAGTTGCAGCTCAAGTTGGAAAATTCCCTCATGTAAAATGCTTCGCCCATACACTAAACCTTGCATCCCAGAAGGCGCTGAAAGTGGTCACGCTATCCAGGCTTCTTGGCAGAGTGCGACGGATATCCACATTCTTTCACTGCAGCACTATAGCAAGCCCTGTCTAAAAGAGAAACAGAAATGCCTTGGCCTGAAGAATCATAAGCTGATAACTGATGTGTGAACAAGATGGAACAGTGCATATGACATGGTCGAGAGGTTCTTAGAACAACAGCCTGCAGTCTGTGCTACCTTGCTTTCTCCAGAAGTCAGAAAAATTAGAGTCCGATCTCTGCACTCTCAACTAAACAGATGTGTCAAATGCAGAGGACGCTGGCATTAAAGCCAATGAAGGATGCAACCATGCTGATGTCAGAAGAGTGCAATCCAATAGTTTCTCTCATTGCCCCTCTAAATGCACAACTCCTCCAGAGAATGCCATCAAAACAGATCTCCAGAAGAGGTACAGCAGTGAGGCAGAGAAGAAGATCCTTCATAGAGCATCTGCACTTGATCTTCGCTTTAAGGGACTACCTTTTATCCTCACAGAGGGGAAAGATTGGAGATATACAGAGGAGTGACTGAGGAGGCTGCATCCTTGGAGGTAATTTGAATTTCATCATGTTTCTTGCAACAGCATTAGCCTAGCAGACAGTGCCAGTAGCTAGCTTAGCAGCTAGCTACATTGTCGTAAGCCCTGCTGCTTCTGATTTGGTGCAGGCTGTATGAACTGCACCGATTCCTTCCTGTGAGGTTTCCTCACCCCATCGGAATCACAGGCAGTTCACATTCACAATGTGTTTTCTTAATGCCATTTTCTATTCCTTTGTACAAACACAGATTACATCTAGTAAGAGGACACATGAGGAGGATAAAGTGCAGAAGAGAAGAGCAACAGAAGAAACACCCATTGAGGAGGACAACCATTCTCCATCTCCTCCCAAAAGAAGGTCCAGATCGCTGCTCATGACTTTGCTTGGACAGTCTTTCAATGACACTGAAGGTACAATAGAACCCAACACCCCCCCTATGCCAAGGCTGAAGAGGAAATGGAAAAATATTGTAAAGCCCCACCTCTGCTTCTTACCGAGGACCCTTTGAACTGGTAGCGTGAGCATGAGGTCATATTTCCCCTCCTTTCCCAGCTGTCAAAGCAATACTTGTGTATCCCAGGCACAAGTGTGTCGGCAGAGCATGTTTTCACTCCTGCAGGAGATGTGGTAACTGCAAAAAGAAGCACCCTCAAGCCAGAGCATGTGGATCAACTAGTGTTCTTACAGAAAAATCTATATATTCCCAAATGCTGAGTAGCACTGCAGTGATCCATGTTTTTATTTTTTGGCACTTCCAGGTGACGGTCCAGGGAGGAAGTGCTGTCATGTGATGTCTGGTTGCCCACTGTCTACTCCATGCAGGGTGCACTAGTGTGCACTGCCCGACGCCCCTGCCAGTCTGCCACACCATCCACCCACAGGTCCCACACCAGTGTTTTATATTTTTTAAAGTCTGCCACTGACTGAGATAGTTTGTTCTTGAAGATTGACCATATTCAGTTTCACAAAGTGTCTAGGGGTTAATTTAACCCTCCCTCAGCCAAAGACTAAAAGTTCCAGACAACTGATGCCAAACTTCACCCCCCTCTCCCCCCTCCCGTCCCTTCTCTCTCTCCCTCTTTCTCTCTCCCCCATTTTCTTCTCTCTCTCTCCCCCATCCTTTCCTTCTCTCTCTCTCTCTCCCCCCTTCTTTCCTCTGAGAGAAGGAAAGAAGGAGAGAGAGAGAAGGAGAAAGAGAAGGAATTTCATTCTCTCTTTCTCCTTCTTTCCTTCTCTCAGAGGAAAGAAGGGGAGAGAGGGAGAAGGAAAGGATGGGGGAGAGAGAGATGGGGAGAGGGAGAGAGAAGGGAGCGAGAGAAGGAAAGATGGAGACTGGAGAGAGAAGTTCTCTCTCTCTCCTTCTTTCCTTCTCTCGCTCCTTCTTTCTCTCACTCCTTCTTTCCTTCTCTCACTCCTTTCCTTCTCTCTCCTTTTCTTTTCTTCTCCTTACCTTCTCTCTCTTTCCTCCTCGTTCCTTCTCTCTCTCTGCCCTTTCTCTCTCTCCCCTTTCTGTCTCTTTCTCTATCTCCCCTTTCCCCCTTTCTCTCCCCCTCTCTCTCCCCTTTTGTTTTCTCTCTCTCCTTTTCTTCTCCAGACCTGGAGTAATGCAAATAGAAATAATGTTTAGAGCATGATCTGATCCCCTAAATTGTACTAAAATATGTGGTATTTTAAACTGTGTGAAAAAGTGATTTCTACACTGAAATATCTTAAAAAGTCTGAGAAGAGATACATTTCCCGTCTCTTTACTCCTAGGCACTGAGCACAGCTGAGCACAACTGAGCATGCTCAGATACAAAACAACTCTCAAAGTAACTCTCATGGAGTAATTCTTTGAGTAGTTAGTAAATACCAAAATGAAAGTTATTTTACACACATTTTTTGGGAGTGAAGAGGAGAGTTATTTTGCCAAGTGCAAGTTTCTGCCATTCATTGTAATGGTACAATTGTTACTTTATCAAATAAATCCATTTCATGTTGAGAAGAAATGCATCTTTCTCTCAAAGAAATTGTCCTGGCAACAATGTTGCAAATTTGATAATCTATTTTGTTTTTAAGAATGCTAGAATGTGGAATCTCTTCATGTTTTGTACATAATTTTTTTCTCGGTCACTTTCACATGCTGCTGTCCATGTCACAAAAATATTTAGCCAAACTCACACAGGTGTCTTTACAAACCACAAACAATACCATTGCTTATGGAAATGTAAAATTGGTGCCATTTTTTTTATTTTTTATTCTTTCCAAATGATCCAAATTTGAGCCCCAAAAATGTGATATGTGTACCAACATCAGAAATAAAAATGCCAAAAATCTGAGGATAAAATTACTATTTTACGCTCGCGCA
>BLSH010545365.1:527082-552966 GCA_018402905.1 Glandirana rugosa | reverse complement strand
CCTATAGCACTAGGAGATGATTTGAGAACAATAATCTGTCCCTCACAGTACCAGCAGGAACCTCTCCCTCTAGCAGTATGTGATGATTTTAGAACAATAATCTGTGCCTCATAGCAAAACCAGGAACCTCTCCCTATAGAACTAGGAAATGATTTTAGAACAATAATCTGTCCCTTACAGCACCAGCAGGAACTTCTCCCTATAGCAGTATGAGATGATTTTAGAACAATAATCTGTCCCTCACAGCACCAGCAGGAACCTCTCCCTATAGCAGTAGGGGATTATTTTAGAACAATAATATGTTCCTCACAGCACCAGCAGGAACCCCTCCCTATAGAACTAGGAGAAGATTTTAGAACAATAATCTGTCCCTCACAGCACCAACAGGAACCTCTCCCTATAGCACTAGGATATGATTTTAGAACAATAATCAGTCCCTCAAAGCACCAGCAGGAACCTCTCCCTATAGCAGTATGTGATGATTTAAGAACAATAATCTGTTCCTCACAGCACCAGCAGGAACCTCTCCCTCTAGCAGTATGTGATGATTTTAGAATAATAATCTGTCCCTCACAGCACCAGCAGGAACCTCTCCCTCTAGCAGTATGTGATGATTTGAGAACAATAATCTGTCCCTCACAGCACCAGCAGGAACCTCTCACTCTAGCAGTATGTGATGATTTGAGAACAATAATCTGTCCCTCACAGCACCAGCAGGAACCTCTAGCAGTATGTGATTATTTTAGAACAATACTCTGTGCCTCACAGCACCAGCAGGAACCTCTCCCTATAGAACTAGGAAATGATTTTAGAACAATAATCTGTCCCTTACAGCACCAGCAGGAACCTCTCCCTATAGCAGTAGGAGATGATTTTAGAACAATAATCTGTCCCTCACAGCACCATCAGGAACCTCTCCCTATAGCAGTAGGAGATTATTTTAGAACAATAATATGTTCCTCACAGCACCAGCAGGAACCTCTCCCTATAGAACTAGGAGAAGATTTTAGAACAATAATCTGTCCCTCACAGCACCAACAGGAACCTCTCCCTATAGCACTAGGATATGATTTTAGAACAATAATCAGTCCCTCAAAGCACCAGCAGGAACCTCTCCCTATAGCAGTATGTGATGATTTAAGAGCAATAATCTGTTCCTCACAGCACCAGCAGGAACCTCTCCCTCTAGCAGTATGTGATGATTTTAGAATAATAATCTGTCCCTCACAGCACCAGCAGGAACCTCTCCCTATAGCACTAGGAAATTATTTTAGAACAATAATCTGTCCCTTACATCACCAGCAGGAACCTCTCCCTATAGCAGTAGGAGATGATTTCAAAACAATAATCTGTCCCTTACAGCACCAGCAGGAACCTCTCCCTATAGCAGTAGGAGATGATTTTAGAACAATAATCTGTCCCTCACAACACCAGCAGGGACCTCTCCCTATAGAACTAGGAGATGATTGTAGAACAATAATCTGTCCCTTATACCACCAGCAGGAACCTCTCCCTATAGCAGTATGAGATGATTTTAGAACAATAATCTGTCCTTCACAGCAACAGCAGGAACCTTTCCCTCTAGCAGTATGTGATGATTTAGAACAATAATCTGTCCCTTACAGTACCAGCAGGAACCTCTCACTATAAAACTAGGAGATTATTTTAGAACAATAATCTGTCCCTCACAGGAGCAGCAGGAACCTCTCCCTCTAGCAGTATGTGATGATTTTAGAACAATAATCTGTCCCTCAAAGCACAAGCAGGAACATCTCCCTATAGAACTAGGAGATGATTTTAGAACAATAATCTGTCCCTTACAGCACCAGTAAACTGTACCTAATCCAGTATTAGATGGTTTTAGAACGCTAAGCTTTCCCCTCACAGCACCGCCAGGAACCTTTCTGTAATACAGGATGAGATGATTTTAGAACAATAATCTGTCCCTCACATCACCAGTAAACTGTACCTAGTCCAGTATCAGATGGTTTTAGAATGCTAAGCTGTCCCCTCACTGCACCGCCAGGAACCTTTCTGTAATACAAGATGAGATGATATTAGATCGGTAATCTATCCCTCACAGCAATAGTGAACTGTACCTAGTCCAGTATCAGATCGTTTTAGAACGCTAAGCTTTTCCCTCACAGCACCGCCAGCAACCTGTCTTTAATGCAGGATGATATGATATTTGATCGGTAATCTATCCCTCACAGCAGTAGTAAACTCTACCTAGTCCAGTATTAGATCGTTTTAAAATGCTAAGCTGTAATGCACGATGAGATCGTATTAGATCGGCAATCTGTCCTTCACAGCGCCGGCAGCTTGCTCTCTAGGGACGAGCTCTAGCCTGAGATGATATGACACGAGACATACGTGATTCCAGCTCATATAGAGGCTGGGTCACATGATGCACTAGCCTATCACAGCCATGCCATTAGTAGGCATGGCTGTGATGGCTTCTAAGGGCAAACAAGTGAAACGGTTGTTGATTGGCTGCCCTGCAGCTATAGAAAAGGCGCCAATAATAGACTGGGTCACATGATCCACTGGTCAATCACAGCCATGCCATTAGTAGGCATGACTGCAATGCCTTTTATGGGCAAACGAGTAAAACGCTTGTTGATTGGTGGCCCTGCAGCTATAGAAAAGGCACGCAAAATACCCGAATACGGAACCCGAACCCGGACTTTTTTGCAAATGTCCGGGTTCGGGGCATGGACACCCCAAAGTCCGGTACGGACCCGAACTTTACAGTCCGGGTTCGCTCAACCTTACTCATAATACTACATATATATGCATTTTTACTCCTTCACAGATCCTGTGTTTGGTTTAAGGGACTATTACAGATAGCACAGTGGTCATCCCTCAATCCATGGGCGCTCCTCCGTTCCACCGCTTTTTTTTCGGCCTCAGCTACCGTGGGAGATGATATACCCCTAGTCTGTTTGCAGCAACCTACAATATAAACGCATAGTCACTGGTTATATGTAAGTATGGGTTGACAATCGTCATTTGTCTTCTTCCTTACATTTTTAATAGTTTTACTTATTTGAACTTTTTATACTATCAGATACTCCCCACACATGGCTCCTGATGAGTGGTAATGACCATGAAACGCATTGAGCCTCTGACAGCATCATCATGCGTTTGAAATTTGAGAAATCTATTCTTGACTCCTAGGTTTTTATTTGTACTACTTTTTTACTCAACTAATGTAGTTTATACTATGATTATATGTCTCTTATTGCAATTCATTTTTGATTTCCATCTTGTGAATTTGGGCCCTGTCATACATTGTGTATACACATGAATTACCTTTGTACTCATTTATGAATACTGTTATCAACTGTGTTTGTTGCCTTGAGCATTAAAAAAATCCTTTTACATATACACTTGCATGGGTTTATGCCTCATGGATGCATGCTTCATATAAAGTCCCAAACCCTTTTCCCCTTTGTGTTGCTTTATATTTTGGGCCAAAAGAAGAGCTTCAATCAGAAATTTCAAAACGAATCTTGGTTTGGGTGAAAGACTATTTCATGTTTTATGGTGGGGTGTAAGGGTTTTAAGATGAAAGAATGTTAGGGACCATTTAATTTATTTCCTAGGTCAATGGCCTTCCCTAGATGTGCTTATTATTCATGACGGGGCTAACGACCTGGGCAAGATTAAGACTTGCTATTTAATCTGTGAGGTGAAAAGGGATTTATCCTCCTTTAAGTTGTTATTTCCATTCACGGTTATGGTATTCTCAGAGATGTTTCCTAGGGTCAGGTTCAAGCAACCTTTACTATCTAGATAAAATTAGAAAGCGCTTAACCACTTCAGCCGCGGAAGGATTTCCCACGTTAGGACCAGAGCACTTTTTGCAATTCGTCACTGCGTCGCTTTAACTGACAATTGCACATTTGTGCGACGTTGTACCCAAACAAAATTTGCGTCCTTTTTTACCCACAAATAGAGCTTTCTTTTGGTGGTACTTGATCGCCTCTGCATTATTTCTGATCGCCGCTATAAACAAAAAAAGAGCGACAATTTTGCAAAAAAAAATATTTCTTACTTTTTGCTAAAATACAAATCCAAAAAAAAAAAAAAATGTTTCTTCGGTTTTGGCTGATTTATATTCTTCCTCATATTTTTGGTAAAAAATTTGCAATCTGCGTTTATTGATTGGTTTGCGCAAATGTTGCCGCGTTTACGGATGATGAGAATTCATTTCTGGGGTTTTTATTTTTTTTTAATTTTTAACTAGTAATGGCGGCAATCTGCGATTTTTAGTGGTACTGCAATATTGGGGCAGACATGTCGGACCATTTTGACACTTTTTTGGGACCATTGGCATTTACAGCGATATACAGGGATCAGTGCTATAAAAATGCACTGATTACTGTGTAAATGCCATTGGCAGTGAAGGGGTTAACCTGCAGGGGGAGATCTAGGGGTTAACTGTGTTCCCTAGGTGTGTTCTAACTGTATGGGGGCTGGGCTGCTATGGGCATAAGAGATCAGTAGATCTCTTATGTCCCCACTGTCAGAATGGGGAACCGTTGTGTTTACATAGGCGGTTCCCTGTTCTTTGGCTCTGGCAGCTCATCGCGGCTCGCCGGCGGACATTGGGTCCGTCTGAGCCGCGGGCACACTCCTCCGGAGTGCGGCGCTAGCGCTCCCTAGCGGCCACTCCGCAAATAGCTGTTTATTTACAGCGATTTGCGGTACACGTCCACACTGCCGCAGTAAATATACTGTGCGCAGTGTGGAAGTGGTTAAATAGGACCATACACGACTCTTTTGTTTTCCTAGGTCAGTGATGGCGAACCTTGGCACCCCAGATGTTTTAAAACTACATTTCCCATGATGTTCATGCACTCTTCAGTGTAGTTGAGCATCGTGGGAAATGTAGTTCCAACACATCTGGGGTGCCAAGGTTCGCAATCACTGGCTTAGGTGGTTTTTCATACAGTCATTCAGGTCTTGAAAGTTTCCTTCCTGGCTTGTATAGGTCTGATTTAGTGCACCTTTCAGATGTTGGATTGGACATTTTCATTTTAGGTATAAAAAATATGATCGAGCAGGCCACAGTGTTGGAGGAAGGTGTCTTTCAGCTGGTTGGGTTAGTCATCCAGTTCAGTTGTGGATGGGCTAAATGATACTATTAAAAAAATAAAATGAGTTATGATCATTATGTAACTTTAAGGCTAAAATCTATTGCTGAAGGTTGATGGATTATTATTTAATTTTAGGTTACCCCTTAAAAAAACGACGTGGCCATTATAGCCCATGAAAATTAAGGTTGTGTTTGTCTCCATATTTATGTTTTATCTATAATCCTTTGTGCTGTCCCATGATTGAACCCCTAACGTTTAACCCCTTGCCGACCGCCGATCGGCATTTGACGGCGGCAAGGTGGCTCGTGAGCGCAAATCGCCGTCATATGACGGCGGCCGCGCTCACGAGCCTAGTGAGCGCGTGCGCGCCGCCGGAGGCGCGCGTGCGCGCTCACTGTGTTCGGGGAGGGCCGGGGAGCGGGTGCGGCGGCTTCGATTGCCGCCGGCCACCCGCGATGCCCCCCCCGGAGTGAAAGAGCGGAGGTCCGTGTATGTAAACACGGACCTCCGCTCTGTGTGAGGGGGAAGGGCTGTGATCACAGCCTTCCTTTACGTGAAGGCTGTGACCACTTCCCTTCCCCAGATAGGCAAGCCCCCCTACAGTTAGAACACGCCCAGGGAACATAGTTAACCCTTAGCGCGCCCCCTGCAGGTTAACCCCTTCACTGCCAATGGCATTTACACAGTAATCAGTGCATTTTTATAGCACTGATCGCTGTATAAATGCCAATGGTCCCAAAAAAGTGTCAAAATAGTCCGACATGTCCGCTGAAATATCGCAGTACCGCAAAAAATCGCAGATCGCCGCCATTACTAGTAAAAAAAAAAAAAAAAAAAAACACAAAAATGAATTCTCATCATCCGTAAACGCGACCACTTTTGCGCAAACCAATCAATAAACGCCGATTGTGATTTTTTTTATCGCAAATATGAGGAAGAATATAAATCGGCCAAAAATGGTGAAAAATAATTTTTTTATATTTTTTTTTTGGATTTGTATTCTAGCAAAAAGTAAGAAATTTGGGTTTTTTTGCAAAATTGTCTTTTGTTTATAGCGGCGATCAGAAATGACGCAGAGGGGATCAAATACCACCAAAAGAAAGCTCTGTTTGTGGGAAAAAAAGGACGCAAATTTTGTTTGGGTACAACGTCGCACGACCGCGCAATTGTCAGTTAAAGCGACGCATCGCCGAATCACAAAAAGGGCTCCGGTCCTAAAGCAGCAAATCCTTCCAGGGCTGAAGTGGTTAAGCGGGCTCCATGTGACAATGCAAAGGGCTCCTGTTCTCTCTCCCCCTCCCCTCTTATGTTACAGGTTGCTCTGAGAGATGGCAGAGGCTGGGGTGCATAACAACAGCACTCTATTGGCTAATTTGGGTGGGCTGGTGTTGCACAGAGGGTATAAAAGCGGCAGTTTTCCTGCTCTGGAGAGCCGTTGGAAGACGGAACACAGCTGCTGCTCCCACCCACTCTCCCTTCTTTCAAATTCATTCGTCATGGCATTTGTTAGTAAAGGTTTGTCATCCAGTTCAGTTTTAGATGGACTAGGTGATACTATTAATAAATAAAATAAGTTATGATTGTTATGTAACTTTAAGGCTAAAATGTATTGCTGAAGGTTTATGGATTATTATTTAATTTCGGGTTACCTCTTAATAAACACTGTGGCCATTATAGCCCATGAAAATTAAAGAGGAACTGCAGTCTGCTCACATAATTTGTAACACATCTTTGCCATTCTGAAGTTTCCCTCCAACCATTTTGCCTGTTCACTTCCTGGATTTACACAAACACACAGAGGCACACCCCCAGCTCTGCAGCTTTCATTGGCCCTCTTGTGACTCACCCCCTCTCTTTCTGGCAAACTCTCACAAGTGTGAGAGAGGGCTGTGCATGATGTCATAAGCCTAGGCTAATGACTAGACAAGAAACAGGAAGTGGGCTATATAAGGTATTTATTGGCAGAAAAAAATGTTTTGCTATCCAAAGTTAAAACAAGGGCAGAAGATTTAATTGATGGAAAGTTGTAAAAAATGACTGAAGGTCCTCTTTAAGGTTGTGTTTGTCTCTTTATTTATGTTTTATCTATAATTCATTGTGCTGTCCCATGAAATGGCCTTGCAGGCATACAGGTTAAATGCATATCCTGAAAATCCAATCAAACACACATAGTCCTGACTTTGTTTTGAGAAACATGGTATGTGTGGAAACACACACACACTGAGTCTTCCATTCACACATTAGAATCCAGAAGACTGCCAACTACTTGAAAAGAATGCCTGTTTAGATCTGCCATTCACACACAACTTGTATTCTTTGAATGTTACATACTTAGATGTAGCCAATTTACAACTTAGCAACTCAACAAAACACAGTCTAAGGACATCTCGAGGGTACAAATTGGCAAGAAATTATGTTTCTTTAGAAAACCAAATACTACAAAGAAGAGCTTGATTTATTTACATTTGCCACATAATTTTATTAGAAAAGAAGTTTATTTACTTTTTATATACTTTACAGTATGTTATTACATGCTTCACCGAATAGCTAGAAAAAAGATTTGCATACTGTAGCAATTAAATGACCAATGAATACTAACTAGTCAAATTAGTTGTAAAATGTCTTTTTCTGCTTCAGTGGTCCATCTAAGAGAGGATGTAATCCTTAGTCCACCCAAAACTCATACTATAGATTCAGATGGATGTACAAATTGCTGATTTATCAAGTATGCTATCATTTTCAAAAGGGTCAATTCACTAGCCCGGAGCAGCTATTTTACTGCATTCATTTTGTGTTAATGTTTAATTCACATACATAAATATCAAATAAAGGTACAGCCATTATTTTGTACATGAGTCGTTAGTAAGCCATTTAAAGCCATTTATTTCTCTCAAATACATATTTTTTTTCTTACAAACCATGACTCTGTCCCCACGGATTATGTCATCAGCAAAAATTCCTAATGTACTTACTATATTCATCACATTTATACAGTACCTCACAAAAGTGAGTACACCCCTCACAGTTTTGTAAATATTTTATTCTATCTTTTCATGTGACAACACTGAAGAAATGACACTTTGCTACAATGTAAAGTAGTGAGTGTACAGCTTGTATAACAGTGTAAATTTACTGTCCCCTCAAAATAACTCAACACATAGCCATTAAAGTGTTACTAAACCCAGTAATATGAAAATAGTTAATCTCAATATTTTGTGTGGCCACAATTACTTTCCAGCAATGCCTTAACCCTCTTAGGCATGAAGTTTACCAGAGCTTCCCAGGTTGCCACTGGAGTTCTCTTCCACGACATCATGATGCTGGTGGATGTTACAGACCTTGCTCTCCTCCACCTTCCGTTTGAGGATGCCCCACAGATGCTCAATAGGGTTTAGGTCTGGAGACAAGCTTGGCCAGTCCATCGCCTTTACCCTTCTTCTTTAGCAAACCAGTGGTCAGCTTGGGGGTGTGTTTGGGGTCGTTATCATGTTAGAATACTGCCCTGCGGTCCAGTCTCCAAAGGGAGGGGAATCATGCTTCAGTATGTCACAGTACATGTTGGCATTCATGGTTCCCTCAATGAGCTGTAGCTCCCACCACCACACTTGACAGTAGGCAAGACACACTTGTCTTTGTACTCCTCACCTGGTTGCCGCCACACACGCATGACATCATCTGAACCAAATAAGTTTATCTTGGTCTCATCACACCACAGGACATAGTTCCAGTAATCCATGTCCTTAGTCTACTTGTCTTCAGCAAACTGTTTGCGGCTTTCTTGTACATCATCTTTAGAAGAAGCTTCCTTCTGGGACGACAGCCATGCAGACCAATTTGATGCAGTGTGCGGCGTATAGTCTGAGCACCGACAGGCTGATCACCCACCCCTTCAACCTCTGTAGCAATGCTGGCAGCACTCATATGTCAGTTTCCCAAAGACAACCTCTGGATATGACTCTGAGCACGTGCACTTAACTTCTTTGGTCGACTATGGTGAGGCCTGTTCTGAGTGGAACCTGTCCTGTTAAATCACTGTATGGTCTTGGCCACCATGCTGCAGCTAAGTTTCAGGGTCTTGGCAATCTTATTATAGCCTAGGCCATCTTTATGTAGAGCAACAATTCTTTTTTTCAGATCCTCAGAGAGTTCTTTGCCATGAGGTGCCATGTTGAACTTCCAGTGACCAGTATGAGAGAGTGAGAGAGATAACACCAAATTTAACATACCTGCTCCCCATTCACACCTGAGACCTTGTAACATTGATGAGTCAAATGACACCAGGAGAGAAAATGGCCCAATTTTGACATTTCATTTAGGGGTGTACTCACTTTTGTTGCCAGCGGTTTAGACAATAATGAGTTATTTTGAGGGGACAGCAAATTTACACTGTTATACAAGCTGTACACTCACTACTTTACATTGTAGCAAAGTATCATTTCTTCAGTGTTGTCACATGAAAGCTAAAATAAAATATTTACAAAAATCTGAAATTTGATTGCTTCCATGGCAAACCTATAGGGTATCAATGAATGAAGAGATTTAACATCCAAGGTGACCCACAGAAATTCTCCATACCACTTCAATGTTTCTATATGTGCTAGGACCACATTAGTCTCTTTAACCACTTCAATACCGGGCACCCCTTCCTGCCCAGGTCAATTTCAGCACTGTCGCATTTTAAATGACAATTGCGCAATCATGCAACACTGTACCCAAACAATTTTTTCATCATTTTTCCCCAACAAATAGAGCTTTGTTTTGGTGGTATTTGATCACCTCTGGGGTTTTCATTCTTTGTGCTACAATTAAAAAATATATAACATTTTGGGAAAAAAGGTTTTTCTTTGTTTCTGTTACAAAACTTTGTAAATAAGTAAGTTTTCTCCTTCACTGATGAGCACTGATGAGGCTGCCCTGACGGGCACTGATGAGGCAGTACTGATTGGCACTGATTAGGTGGCACTGATTAGGTGGCACTGATGGGCACTGATAATAAGGCACTTATAAGCAGCACTGATGAGCACTGATAGGCAGCACTGATAAGCAGCCCTGATGGGCACTGATAGGCGGCACTGATATGCAGCACTGATGAGCACTGATAGGTGGCACTGATAGGTGGCACTGGGTACTGGTAGGTGCCACTGATGGGCACTGATAGGTGGCACTGATGGGTGGCACTGTTTGGCAGCACTGATCAGGGGGCACTGGCAGGGATCACTGATGGGCACAGAGTATTTCTGGTAGGCTCTACTGGGCTTACCTGGTGGTCATCCTTGCTGCCATGGGTGGGCATCCCTGGTGGCCATTAGTGGGTATCCCTGATGGCCCTGGTGTGGTATCCTTGGGGGTCCTTGTGTGGCATTTGTGGGGGGGCTGCACTGATAATCAATCAGTGCAGACCCCCCCTGTCAGGAGAGCAGCCAATCGGCTCTCCTCTACTCGTGCCTGTCAACATGGCTTTTCCTGTTTACACCGTGATCAGCTATGATTGGACAGAGCTGATCACATTGTAAAGTGCCTCCATCAGAGGCTCTTTACCGAGATCGGAGGTGTGGTGTGTCAGACTGACACACCACACCACCGATCGCTGCGCTGTGTGCCCCAGCGGGTGCGCGCCAACTTATTATACTGCTAGATGTCATATAGCTTGCAGTCAGGATAACGGAACCACTGCCCGGCCGTAAATCTGCTATAGGTCGGGCAGGGAGTGGTTAAAGTGTTACTAGACCCACAACATTAAAATCTGTCTGTATATGCAGCATAGCATGCTTGTTATACTCACTGTGAAGCTTAAGGGGTTGACCCTCTGCATTGTGTAAAAAGGCTCTTTGATCCTGTATGGACAGATCCTCCCACTCCTGCGGGGTCTCTCTTGGCAAGGCCAGACAATACACAGTGAGAGAAGTAAAGCTGAAATGCTCAGTTTGGTCTCTATTGCTGGAGAGAACATTTCCTTGTTCTCAGAGCTAGCGCGGTCACTTGATATTGACATCACACATGTGGGCGTGTAGACAGGCTAGACAGCTAGTGGAAATCTCCCCCTACCTGAACACTCAGCACTGGGTAGACCCTGCAGTTTATCATGTGACCGTGGTATACAGATCAGCCAAAAAGGTATATAGTGGCAGTATTTTAATGTAAAAAGAAGATTTATAAGCCGTGGGCACTGTGGGGGGCAGATGAACTATTTTCATATTACTGGGTTTAGTAACACTTTAATGTCACCTGTGAGTCTTTTTATCAATGACTGAAGTTGCCAGTGCACCCATTCCCCAAAGGTACGAGGAGGGACCCAATACCAGCTACTATGAGGTGCTCTTATAAAACATTACTATGATGGTTGTAATTCAGAGGCTTAGCTGTCATTCGTTGTATGTAAACATTTTTTTTAGTTGCTAAAGGAGATATGTCTTTTTATTTTCTCGTAGACTGAAAGCAGAGGTGGCTCTAGGCTTTGTGAGGCCTTAGGCAAAACCTAGACATGAGGCCCCACGCCCATAATGGGAAAAATAATTCAAGCAATAAAAAAATTAACTTTATAAATTGCATATAATAAGAGCTTTAAAGTGCTGGTGTCAGTGCTCTCTATCCCGCTGCTGGTGTCATGTCAAATTAGGCAGTTGCGAGGCCCCTGTGAATGCGAGGCCTTAGGCGACCGCTTAATTTGCCTAATTAGAGAGCCGCCTCTGGCTGAAAGGGTTACTCTATCAAAGAGAGGTGGAGATTTACATAGAACATGAGAGGTATTTTGGATCTATAAATTGGAGTGCAGGATAACATTGTTCAAAAACACAGAAATCCCTTGGTTCCTACAATCTTCATAACACTCATGAAAAAGTCCCATTCAAAGAAGCGCAGAAAGAGAAAAAACTCATAGCGTAAAACAACTGTATTAAAATGTCACATTGAAAACAATCCAGCAGTACTCTCATACAGAGTGCTCAGTCCAGGACCAAGGATCTGAGAGCTAAGACATGAATCAAGCACCACATCAGTACACTTTCTGCTCTGCGGCCTCTCAGCATGCTGACGCCACAGTGTTTAGGCTCCGCCCAACAAGCTTTGTGTATACGGACATCATATGCACAGAA
Organism: Glandirana rugosa; assembly: GCA_018402905.1. Taxonomy (NCBI): domain Eukaryota; kingdom Metazoa; phylum Chordata; class Amphibia; order Anura; family Ranidae; genus Glandirana; species Glandirana rugosa. The sequence continues at coordinate 540,770 of BLSH010545365.1, read as the reverse complement.
TAGCCATTTTATTCGTTTTTAAGTGTGAAGGGTTAAAACCCCTCAGTTTGCTTTTTCCTGTCTGTGACCCATTGAACTAATTTCCCATCACTTCTTCTACCTGAGATGAAAAAAAAAATGAGCGGAAACATCTAAAAAGTGGGAAATGTCCCCTTTTAGACAGCTGTCACTGGAACATCCACTAAATCCATCATAACTCACTTTGTCCAGAAATGTAGATCCCTGTCAATCATGATAAACTATACCCACTGACCTGTCAAAATTAAAAACATATGAACAAGTCCATGACCTGTGGAGACACGTGGCAAGTAACAATTCCCTATCTGACAGCTGAATGTAAACATGTAAACTCGGGTCAATGGCCATCATTTACTGTATCATGATTGGTGTGGATTTACATCGCTAGATGACCTGATTGACAATCAATTTACATCATGGGATATTAAAAAAAAGAATAAAGACAAAAAACCCTGTATGGGGTGTGTGGTGTATATATTTACTTCACACTTAAGCCCCTTTCACATGGGGATGAACCCTGCCAGGAGTCCGCCTGCTCATCGGGGAATCTGTCTGCTGATCCCTGCTGAGCAGGCGGATGGCTTGTCCGTGTCTGCTCCGCTTACATAGAGACACAGCCTGCTGTCCTCTATGGGTGGTCGGATGTAAACGGACTGTGTGTCCATTTGCACTCGGTGGTCATCCTATCCGCTAGACGGATGGGAAATGAATCCCCCACCTGTTTGTTTTTAGCAGACAGGATTAGATTGGATTTCGCTCTATAGAGGGCAATAGAAGGTCTCATTGGGCCCGCCTAAAAAACTGAAGGGGCCTTTGACTGCAAGTGAGGTGAGCTGTATTTTATTATTTTGTTTTTCTTTTTACTTTCAGCTGTTTCTAAATACTTTTTACATTGTTTGTAAGCAGATAATTGCAATGCACTAAGCCTGGAATGTTGAATTTCTTTAGCATTAGACATGAAGTTCACTGAGGTTTTAGTATGATCAGTTTGTTACTGTAGCTTTGACATGGTTCACTTTTTCTTTTGGATTTGTTTTACAAGACCTTGCTATTTGTATTGGCAGAATACAATGTGGTTATTAGATTGGGTGCCAGGGATACCCAGAACCGTTATTGTAAGCATTCGTTTTTTATTTAGAAGCAATCAAGCAGCTCTTGTGCACTGCGACCCTCTGTGGTTAAAGTGTTACTAAACCCAGCAATATAAAAACAATTCACCCCCCCCCCCCTCCACAATGCACACAGCTTCTAAATCTTCTTTTTATATCAAAATATTGCTGCTATATACTTTTTTTTCATTTGTATATTGCAGTCAGGTGATAAATTGCAAAGAGCCAGGGCTTTCACAGTGTTCATATAGGAGGAGATCTCACTCGCTAATGATGTAACTTCCTTTGCATCAGTGACCCTTCACTTACAATCCGGCTAGAGCTGATTGGTGCTTTGCCAATGACGTGCTCAGTTCACAAATAAGCAATTACTGCCTCTAGAAATGCACTGCAGTCTGTGTCCATGTGAAACAGAAAGATCGAACCGAGCATGTGCAACCTTTCCACTTTGCCTGCATGTAGTATAGTATAGTATAGTATAGTCTAATATAGTAGATAGGGCAAGAAGGAAGTATCTGGCCATACAATATCAAACAGCCATTTTATACAATGTGTGTAGCAAGCATGCTATTCTGCATATACAGACAGATTTTACTGTTGTGGGTTTATTAACACTTTAATTTTAAATTTTGTGGTTAATTTATAAACATAAAACAAACATAGCAAATGTTACACTGGGCAGTTCAGAACTAAAACTTCAAGATTCAACGTAATTAAACGTCACCTAATTTCTTAACTCTACTTCATTTTTAAACATGTCAGCTGTACTGTATTTACTACTCCAGTCTCACACGGCTTCAGGCAAAGAAATGTAAAATTTCAAGCTTTCTACTAATAAAGATGTCAGAAAATATGAAAGAGGGTCAGATTTCGGTCATCAGCACCTGTCAGGGAAAGTGGCAAAGTTTAAATGTCAAAGTCAAAGCCAAGGGTCATAAAAGAAGGTGAATTCTCAGAATGTATGCATTCAATGATTTGAAGCATTTTTGATCTAAACATTTATCTAGAAAGTTGTAAAAATAGAAGAGTGTTTTATTCTAAAATAATATTTCCATTTGGTTAGAGCTTTAACCACTTGCCGACTGTGTAATGTAAATACACGGCTGCAAGGTGGATCCATTGTTCTGGGAGGGCATACTATAATGTCCTCCCAGAGTCGTGCTCCCGCGCACCCCCTGGGGCAAGCACATGGGAGTCTCCATGCTCGCTGGGTTCACGGGACCCAGTGGGTCACAGATCGCGGAAAAGGGCCAATGGCAGCGGCCCTTTACCACGTGATCACAATGTAAATACTGCAGGGTCATCGAGAGTGTCAGTTTGTGAGGAGAGGAGAGAGATCGATGCCCTGCAGTGCAATACTGCAAGTTTTTGAGCTAATATACTGTGCCCAGCAGTGCCTAGCAGTGCCCAGCCATGCCCAGCAATGTTCTAGTTCTGCTGCTAGTGCCACATCTGTGCCACCAGTGCCACATCTGTGCCACCTGTGCCACCACAGTGCCACATTGGTGCCCTACAGTGCAATCAGTGCCACTAAAGTGCCCTACAGTGCCATCAGTGCCACTACAGTGCTCATCAGTGCCAGCTGAGTGCCCATCAATGCCACCAGAGTGCCACCTCGGACCCAACTTCTTTGAAGGGCATGCCAGTTTCAGATTCCGAGTGGCAAGCCAGACCTGGTTGCCTGGCTGCAATTCCAGCTCCCCCGCCTTCTCTTGTCGAAGGCCTCCTTGTTCAACTCTTGAGTCCTGGACAGGGTGTCCTGTAGAAACTTATTGTTGGTTTCAAAGAAATTTGTGGCTCTTTGAGCCACTGGTACAACACTTTCCGTGGTCAGGTTGGGAAGAAACGTAGGGTGGAAACCATAATTGGCCCAGAATGGGGACTGCTTAGTGGCCGAGTGGATGGTGGTATTATAAGCGATCTCAGCCAATGGCAGTAGTAAAGCCCAGTCATCCTGAGAGAATGAAGAAAAGCATCGGATTTACTGCTCAAGAGTCTGGTTTGTTCTCTCAGTTTGGCCATTGGTCTGGGGATGATAAGCGGAGGAGTAAGACAACTTGATATCCAGTGATGAACACAGGCCCTTCCAGAATCTGGAGGTGAATTGAACTCCGAGACGATGTTGATGGGGACCCCATGAAGCCAGACTATCTCCTTGATGAAAATCTCTGTTGTTTCTGCAGCTGTGGGTGTGCCCTTCATGGGGAGGAAATGGGCCATCTTTGTCATGCGGTCCACGACCACAAATATAGTAGAGTACCCTTGAGAAGGGGGTAACTCCACAATAAAGTCCATGGCTATTTGAGACCATGGGCGTTCAGGCACAGGAAGCGGGATCAGGAGGCCCCAAGCCTTGGCTTTGACAGTTTTATTTCGGGCACAGACGGAGCAAGTACTGATGTACTTCCTGCAGTCTTCTTCGACTTGCGGCCACCAGAAGGAGCGGGAGAGCAACTTGGCCATCTTGCATGCCCCAAAATACCCAGGCAGCTTGTGGTCATAGCAGAGTCCTAAAGCGACCACATGTTGTCCAGCTGGCACAAAGATTTTGTTGCCATACCACCATAGGCCATTCTTCGCCTGCAACCTGGAATCAGAGGGGCCAGAAGAGCCTGCCAGAGCTCGTCTGATTTGCGACAGCAAGTCTTCCTGGGTGGAACTGGAATCTTGAAAAGAAGAGCGCCCAGCGGGCATGTCGGGGTTTTAATTTCTTAACTTAGCTTTTATGGTATATATGAGAATGGGGTGCGTGGCCCCCTCGAGCAGATACCGCCAGTCTTCCAGGGCTGACTTAATGGCCAGGAGTTCTCTGTCTCCGACGTCATAATTTTTCTGTGGTGCAGACAACTTGCGGGAAAAAAATGCTACTGGATGGAGCAGAGCTTTGGAGCCTTGTCTCTGGGAGAGGACAGCCCCCACAGTGGTTTCTGAAGTGTCCACCTCTAGGACATAGGGCAATGCTGGGTTAGGATGTTTCAGAATGGGGGCTGCAGTAAACAACTTTTTCAAGGTCTGGAAAGCTGCCTGGGCTTCGGTGGACCAGTGGAATTGAGAGTTTTGTTTTGTCAGTTGTGTGATTGGAGTGATGATGGAGAAGGACCTCTTGGTAAATTTTCTATAAAAATTGGCAAAGCCCACAAAACATTGGACCCCTTTCTTGTCAGATGGTGCCAGCCAGTCCAAGATAGCGGAGACCTTTTGTGGATCCATGTTGATGCCCGTAAAGGAGATCACTAGCCCAAGGAATTGGACGATGGGCTGCTCAAAGGTGCATTTCTCTGCCTTGACGTATAGCTCGTGTTGCCGAAGGTTGCTCAAAACTTGGGTGACATGTCTACGGTGCTCCTTGAGGGAAGAAGAGAAAATCAGGATATCATTCAGGTATATTATTACAAATAAGTCTAAATAGTCCCAGAACACATCATTCACGAAGTGCTGGAAGGTTGCAGGGGCGTTGCACAACCCGAAGGGCATGATTAAGTAATCGCAGTGCCCAAAATGAGTGTAGAAAGCGGTCTTCCACTCATCGCCCTCTCGGATACGGACCAGGTTGTATGCTCCACAGAGGTCGAGTTTGGTGAATATGATGGCAGAACCTAGTCTTTGAAATAGTTCCAGAGCCAGGGGCAGAGGGTAGCGGTTTTTAACCGTAATTCAGTTGAGTTCCCGTAGTCTATGCAAGGTCGCAGGGAACAGTCCTTCTTCTCCACAAAGAAAATCCCAGTCCCCGCAGGAGAGGTGGAGGGTCTGATAAAGCCTTTTTCCAAATTGTCATTCAGAAAGGCTTTGAGGGCGGCTAGCTCTGGTTCGGACAGGGGATAGATTCTCCCAAAGGGCACTTCCATTCCCAGTAAGAGCTCAATGGGGCAGTCATACGATCTGTGAGGTGGTAATCGTTCAGCCCCTTTCTTGCTGAAGACATTCAGAAAGCTGTGGTAGTCAGAGGGAACAGCTAGGCGGGTGTCAGGGTCAGAATCTGAGTCCAGGCAGAGCAAGGTCTGCTTCGTTGGTCCGTTTCAGACAGTGCTGGTGGCAGTAGGTGGACCGGAATTTGACAGTCCCGGTGGTCCAATCAATACTGGAGCTATGTGCCCGGAGCCAGGGCAGGCCCAAAATGATGGAAAACAGAGGAGATGCCATAGCATCCAGAAGAAGCAGCTCCTGATGGCCATCAGCTGTTTTGGCGAGTAAGGGAGCGGTCTCGTGGGTGACCGTGCCAGATTTAATGGGGGATCCATCTGCCAAGGGCGGATGACCGTTTTATGAGTCTTAAGTTGGAGAGGGATGTGATGTGAGGCTCCAAATGCTTCATCCAGGAAACAACTGCATGCTCCAGAGTCAACAATTGCTGGGACTGAGGGAGATAACAAAGTGAGAGGTTTGACTAGGCATGGCAGACATTCCATCTGAGGTAGCCGGCGGACACTTACCACGTTTGGCAGAGCAGAATCTCACTACATGTCCTGGTTCCCCGCAGTACAGACATAGGTTCAAGGAAAATCTCTGTTGTCTCTCTTCAGGAGTAAGAGAAGGGCACAGGAGCCCTATTTGCATAGGCTCAGGTTGAACCAAAGGAGAGGAGGAGGAGCGAGCTCCTGAACCAGTTCTTCCAACCGGGTATAGCCCTCCTGCAGGTTCTTGACCACCTGTGTGAGGCTGGCAAGATGGGCACACAGTCCATCCATAGCAGAGGGTGTTTCCTGCGCAGACTCAGACATGGCTGCCCATTGCTGTCCCGCACCTGATGGTGGAGTCTGTCTTATGCATGAAGCAACCACTCACACGGCTCTGGTTTGAGAACCCCTGATAGGGCAGACAGGGAGTTTGGGAGCACAGAGGGGCATGAGGGCTGGACTGGATCACTGGTGGTGGTGTGAGCGGTCCGGTAATGGCTCGTGCAGGTAGCAGAGTAGTGGTGCAGGCTGGGTCGGCAACTAGCTGGCAATGCGGTACAGAAGGTGCAGGCAGAAGAGTCGTCAGATGCAGGTAGGGTCATCAAGGGGCTGGCAGCAAAGGTACACAGGGATCAGGCAGAATAGTTATCGTGGGCAAGCTGGGGGTTGGTACAGGCAGAGATCAAACAAAGTCAAGGACAAGCCAGGTCACAGGAACAGATAATCAGGTAATAGGTCACTTAGGAACACTCAAACGCTGTAGAACAGACAGCACTGGTTGCAGTGTGTTGTCCTCTTAAATGGGCAGTTTGGCGCCAATGCCAGTGCACATACGTGCGCACACGCGCAACAGGCTCAGGAGCTGGTAGCAGAGACAATTACCACAATGTCAGGGGGATGAGATATTGGTCACATGGGATGTGGACAGTCTCTACACATCTATACCCCATCAGGAGGGGATAGAGGCAACTGTAAAGATTATCAAAGACAGTGGCAGATTTTTGACATCACAGATACAATTGTTTGAGAAGCCATGGAGTCAGAAGGGGCAGGGGCGCTCGCTTAAATCACGGGGTGGCCCCACCCTGCCATATAAATAAACTGTCAAAGCACAAAGCGTGCAGATGGCGGGAGCACTCCCAAAGGTGAGGAGCTGTGCGCGCTATCTGAGCGCACTGCATTATGGGGGGCTCTTCGGTGGCGAAGTTGCTGCGAATGCCTCATAATGTTCTAAATTCGACGAACGGGCGATTGTTTGACACGAATCGTAGGCCCATCCCTACAGTATAGTATATATATATTGATATATATATACACACACACACACTGCTTTCAGTGTAGACTATATATAGAGTGCATTCAACAGTGTACAGTATATAATACAGCGCAGTGTGGTGTTCAAAAAATCCCCATCATGTCTGGAAGGCCACCAAGGAGAAGCAGACACTCCCAGGCCACTAAAAGAGGCAAGCAGCCTCTGTGTCTACAGTGAAAAGTGGTGTTGGTGGACATGGTGCATCCTCTGCAGGCGTGCTTGTCCTTATTTTTCTGCTGTTGGCCGTGGTATTGAGCCACAAAATGCAGAAGAGTGGGTGGAGTGGATAACTAAGCCATCCTCATCCTCCTCATCCTCTGTCACCCAGGCTCATACTAGTTTGTCTTCCAACGCAGCTGCCAAAGCGGCCTATTCCACCAAATCCTTGTCCATAGTTACTGCTTCCGTAGCTCCACCATCATGCATTGAGGAGTCACCAGAATTTTTCGATCATAGTGTTGTTTACATGCTGATGGAGGATGTGCAGCATCTGAAGGCTGTTGGGTCCCAGGTTGAGGAAGGGAGTTTTGTGAGCCTAGAGAGAGGGGGTGCCACAGAAAGACAAGAAACTAGCAGTCATCTTCCCCCAGCTGCAGCATACTTCCAAGTTAGCTCCAGTGACGAGGAGGGAGGGGATGATGAGGACACTGACTGTACTTAAGTGCCTGAGAGAAGAGAGGAGGAAAGTGAGGAGGAGGAGGAGGCACAACTCCAAAGAGGCAGGATGTCCTCCAGGGGCCAGCTTAAGGGCAGCCACCCTATTACATCACACCACAGAGCTCCACAGGTGCAGGGTTCTGCTGACTTCCCGCTGACTTTCAAAAGTTCAATAGTGTGGGCTTTTTTCAACACTTGTGCAGTAGATTGCACCATTGCTGTTTGCAATCTATGTCTAAGCGGATCAAACACGGCAAGAACAGAAACTGCTTGGGCACCACATGCTTGACAAGACATATGATGACCTACCATGCAGTCCATTGGTAATAGCACCTCAAAGACCCACATTATAAAACCACGCAGACTTCTCCGTGCTCCTCATCTGCTCATCTGTGACCTTAACCCCTACTATACCTCCAGTCCTCTCAAAAGCCTGCACTGAGAGGAATGAAGGTATAGCAATGGGTGCCACAAGTACTTGCAGCCAATCTGCTAACAGTACACCACCAGTTGATTTCAGCAGGCACATTTCCCTACCCCAGTTGCTGAACCGTAAAAAAAAAAAAGTCCCAGCCATCCACATGCTCCGCATCTAAATGCTAGCTTAGCCAAATTGCTAGCACTACAACTGCTGCCTTTTCAGCTGGTAGACTCTTCCCCCTTGAATTTATGGAATGTGCTGTACCACAGTGGCAGGTTTCCAAATGAAATTTCTTTTCACGTAAGGCCATTCCCGCTCTCTACTGTTATGTGGAAGGCAATGTTTTGGCTGTGTTGGACAGGGCAGTCAGCAGCAAGGTTCATACTACCGCTGACTCATGGTCCAGCAGACATGGTCAGGAACATTAACATTCCTTCACAGGGCACTGGGTAACTCTGCTGGCAGCTGGGAAGGGTGCAGGACAGGGTTTAGTGTTGGAGCTAGTTCTGCCACCACACCTTTAAATAAATGGTGGTGATTCTGCACATCTGCTTCCTCCACCCCCTTCCTCTGTGGCCTCTTCTGCAGAAATGTCCTCTGAACAAGCAGTGCCCCTAAGTGTTCGAGGGGCTACGCAAGCAGTCAGGCTAAAAGATGCTATGCTGTGCTTCAGTTGGTCTGTCTAGGGGACTGGAGCCACACAGGGGCAGAGATTATGTCAGCTCTGTGGGGGCAGGCTCAGAGGTGGTTGACGCCATGGCAGCTTGAGCCAGGAATGGTTGCATGCGACAATGGCACCAACCTTCTCTCTGCCCTCCGACATGGACACTTGAAACATGTTCCATGCTTAGCACACATCCTGAATTTTGTAGTACAGCTTTTCTTGACCAGGTATCCAGGCTTACCAGATATTCTGAGGCAGGCCAGAAAAGTCTGTGGTCATTTCCAGCGGTCATACAATGCCAGTGCTCGGCTGGCTGACATTCAGTGGGAATTCAACCTGCCCACGAACCACTTCATTTGTGACATGCCAACCAGGTGGGCATTGACAATGCTGCAGCAGCTGCACACACAGCAGAGGGCCATCAATGAGTATCTGTGTGAGAATGGCACTAGGAAAGGCTCAGGGAAGCTTGGCTTCTTTTCGCCACGCCAGTGGTTACTGATCAAGGATGCATGCACTGTCCTGTCACCATTGGAGGAGGCCACAAGGATGGCGAGCAGCAACAATGCATGCATCATTGAAACTGTCCCTCTAGTCTTCCTGCTGGAGCACACGCTTTGTGGAATCATGGACAAGGCACTTGAGGCAGAACAGCGGGAGGAAGACTTCCTTTAATCTCAAGGCCCCCTTTATACAGATAGCATTCCTGCAGGGCTGCCAAACACACATGAAGAAGAGGGGGAGGAGGATTGTGTCAGCATGGATGTAGAGGATAACACGCAGCAGTCTTCAAGGGATGGTTTTCAGTCCCCAGAAACCCTAGGAGTTGTACGTGGCTGGGAGGAGGCAGTTCCTGACAATGTCATTCTCGGTGACCCAGAGTACTCTCATGCCTCCTCAAACTTACGCTGCATGGCCTCCCTCATTCTGCAAAGCCTGCAAAAAGACCAGAGGGTTCGTGGTATCAAGGAGAGGGCTGGCAACCCTTCTTGATCCATGTTACAATGGTAAAGTTGCAAAGCTCATCCTGTCTTCGCAGAGGGAGCAGAGAATGAAACATCTTCAGGATACCTTGAAGAAAAGTTTGTGCAATGTCTTTCCAGACCCTGGGAGGTTACCATTTCCTGGTGCTGGACAACGTGTTTCTGAGGCTTCCATTGTTCAGAGAAAGAGCGGTGGAGAAGGTGGCCGTCTAACCGATGCCTTTAAACAATTCTTCAGTTCTCAGCACCCTGGGCTGATAGGTTCAAGCAACCATTGTCTGCATTATATGGTGCAGGAATATCTAGGGGCAAGAGCAGACTTGGAGACGTTTCCAACTGAGCATCCACTGAGTTACTGGATCTTGAGGATGAACCACTGTCCGGAACTTGCTCAATATGCAATTGAGCTATTGGCCTGTACTGCATCCAGCATGCTTTCTGAATGGACATTCAGTGCTGCTGGAGGGTTCATAACAAATCAAAGAATGCGCCTCTCCACAAACTCTGTTGATAGGCTCACATTTATAAAAATGAATCAGTCCTGAATCAGCAGCTATCAACCCCTGATGCTGATGTAACTGATTGAATTTGGTAGGAATCTGGGATGCCTTGAAGACTGCCTATGCTGCCTATCCTATTCCCCCTGAATCCTGATCATGCTAGCTTCCAACAATATTTTGGGTTTAGGGCACTACCAACACCCAAGGTCCATTTTCTGCACCTGTTTAACAGGGGCATGTCGTTATAATTTTTGAAATAATTTTCTAACAGCATGGCCTGTTCCTGCACCCAGCAAGAGTAACTGTGAGGGATTACAGTGTTCTGCCACCACCAAAACCGAAGGCCCAATTTTTATACACCTGTTTGACTGGGGCATGTCATTACAATTTTTAAAATGTGTTTAAGGGGAACCCTATGACAGAATTAGAAAAAAAATGGCATGGGGTCCCCCCAAAATCCATACCAGGCCCTTTGGGTCTGGTATGGATTTTAAGGGGAACCCTGCGCCAACATTTTTTCAAAAATTGTGTGGGGTCCCCTCCAAAATTCAAATTTTAAGGGGAACCCCACGCCAAAATTTAACAAAAAAAGGTGTGGTGGTCCCCCCAAAATCCAAACCAGACCCTTAGGGTCTGGTATGGATTTTAAGGGGAACCCCACACCAATTTTGTTTTTTTAAATTGCGTGGGGGCCCCCCAAAACCCATATCCAAACCCTTATCTGAACATGCAACCTGGCAGGTCAGGATGGGGGGGATGAACGAGTGTCCACACTCCTGAACCATACCAGGCCATATGCCCTTAACATGGGGAGGGTGCTTTGGGGTCCCCCCCAAAGCACCTTGTCCCCATGTTGATGAGGACAAGGGTCTCTTCCTTGCGACCCTGGCCGGTGGTTGTCGGGGTCTGCGGGCGGGTGCTTATCGGAATCTGGAAGCCCCCTTTAACAAGGGGCCCCCAGATCCCACCCCCCCATGTGAATTAGTATGGGTATTGTACCCCTACCCATTCACCAAAAAAGGAGTGTAGTGTTGCAAAAAAATAGTAGGCAGTTTTTGACAAGTCCTTTATTAAAAAAGTCTTCTTCTTCCCTTGCTTCTTCTTCTTTCTTCCTCTGGTCTTCCTCCATATTCTCCTTCCCTGCTTCTTCTTCTGGTCTTCTCCTTCTTCCTCCGCCACCACTCCCGCTGTGGACCAGAGGCCCCTCCCTGTCTTCAGTTTGACAGTTATTTTATAGGCAAGGGCGGGACCATCCAGTGATGTAACTGGGTGACCCCGCCCGTTCTGATATCATGTGATGTCAGTGGGGCGGGGTCACTCATTTATGTCACATGGTGGCCCCGCCCTTACCTATAAAATAACTGTATAACAAAAGACCGCCCATTCTTAGAGTCGTCTCAGGATAACAAGCCTGTGCATCGCGCACAGTGTGGCAATCAGTGTTGTGTTGTGTTAGTCTGACACACCGCATCTCTGATCTTGGTAAAGAGCCTCTAACAGAGGCTCTTTAATACGTGATCAGCTGTGTCCTATCACAGCTGATCACAGTGTAAACAGTAAAAGCTGTGTATCGGCTTTTCCTCTACTCGCGCTGACAGACGTGAGTAGAGTAGAGCCGACCAGCTGGCCTCCATCTCACAGCCTCCCACTGCAGCTTCATGAAATTAAACTCAGTCTCTTAACAAGACTCCTTGGACTCCTACTGCCACTGGGTCCCTTGAACTTCACACAGCCAACCGCTGTACCTTCCAAGCGTCCTCACACTGACCTGCTTGGACCCCTTACTCGGCTCTTCAGCCCAACTGCTGAACCCTATTGTAAGCGTCTCCCCTTCTATACTGCTGGGTTCCTAGCTTGACTTCCACTGAGAATTTCCCAACTTATCCACCATCCCCAGCTGATGAAAAGGGCTTCTCTGGTACTCTCTCAGACTCTGAACTCTGGCCTCTGATAACTGGAGCATTGTCCCTTGAGGGTGACAGTTTCCCCTTTAACTCTGACCCTGGTTCACACTTTGCCTCTGGCGTCAGGAATGGTTGTCCTCCATTAACAACTCTGTCCCTTCACCTCCGACAAAGAGGGGTTCTCTGGCCGGCAGAACCCGTGTAACTTGGTTAGGCTTCCAACATGAAGCCCCAACCCCCACTGCTGTTTCTTGTCCTGGGTAGGCCTCAGACTGCCTAGCAGCCAGGCGCTCCTGGATAGGCACCAGGCATCTGGCCTAGCAACCAGGAGTCTTTAACACACGTCCACCCACACAGCTGCCCGGGTTCCACAGAACAACGATCACCTGACTCCCCCCAAATAAATAGGCTCTCCCAGCAGGCCATGGGGCCAAAGAAAACCCCTGTCAATTGGCTAGGGCAACCTATTCACTCATATTCCAAGTTAATAGGCCCCTTATCATCCTAATGCCATAAGTAGCAGCACCACCCACTGGCAGAGGAGAGAGGTGCCTCAAACTCAGAATTAGGGAAAGAATCAGGAGATCCCTTAACACTTGGCCAGGCTAGTTACCACCTAGCAAACTAAATTTAACAGCATCCCTGTTCAAGACCAGGGTGCTACACAATGTATTACATTTTTAGTTGTAAATTCGAAATTATCCCTTACATTATTTGAGGCGGAACCGCGCCCAGAACAAATCAAATCTGAATCAGTTTCACTGCTGCTGTGTTAGCTGAGAAAACACTCTGCTTGCAAAAATGTATCTAAAAACCAGTGCTGTGAATAAGTGTGTGTGTGTGTGTATTTCTTCAAGAACAAAAAACTATCGGTCAAATCAATACCACATTATAAGTGTGCTCCTACAACAATGTATCTTCCCCAAACCACAAAACACGAGTTTGTGTGAAACTAGTTGAATCAAACTGGATACACTGTGGATCGAATGATACCTATACATAAACTATGCTACTCTGCTAAGTGCCTACTCATCTGCTACTGGTATGTAACAATGAATAAAATTGCATCCCAAAAATAATAATAAAATTATAATCTCAATACTATAAATGTATAAAAATAAAAATATATATCCTCTCTGTAAAAATTAATGTGAACTGTGCTACTGTGTGAAATATATGTTCATCTGCTAATGGCATATAACGAAAAACAATGTCACAAAAAATGATTATATACGTGATTAGAGTTGAGCGAACCCGGACTGTAAAGTTTGGGTCCGTACCGAACTTTGGGGTGTCCGGGACCCGGACCCGGACCCGGACTTTTCATAAAAAGTCCGGGTTCGGGTCCGGTGTTCTGGTAATTTTAATGAAAAATCTTAAAAATGCTGTAAAAAAGCCCAGGAAGGTCCTAGAGGTCTGCAAAAGGAAGGAAAATGTGTGGGAATGGGTGTAAAAGGAAGGAAAACGTCTGGAGATCCTGGAAGGACCCGAAAAAATGTCGTAAAAATTCTAAAAAGTAATTTTAATGGTCTTGTGGCCTGGGCTTGGGCCTGAAAAATACTTTTCAGGCCCAGGCCCAGGCCCAGGGCCTGTGGGGTTTCAAGCCATGCCTGGGTTTGAAATGTCAGGCCCAAGCGAGTTGAGATTAGTGCATATATTAGTAAAAAACACTGTAACAAAAAGCAATATACGGTAATCGTCTACTTGTATATAAAGTGTGTCA